>CM019178.2:9232123-9571909 GCA_009739505.2 Apolygus lucorum | reverse complement strand
AAATGACCCATACAGTAACTTTTGGAATCAAATTCCTCAAATGATAAACCAAAATGTGTTGTTTTAAGAAAGTGGATTGATGGGTGAGTCAGGGAGGAGCGACAGGAAGAAATCGAGAGCAGCTGGGTCTCCAGAGACGAAGAAGGCCCTTGAAAAACACTGGGCCCTAAAGGGACAACACCCCTGTACTACAGCGGCCTTCCTCCTCAGTTCGAGAACCACAAGACTCCTCGGGCCCCCTGGCCAGGCACAATCGAGAAGACGTGGAAGAGAAGCTAATGTATGGGCGGGCGGGTTACTTTGATCACCACCCCGCTACTGCCGAAGGAGTTAGGGCGAGGAGGAGAGTGTTGGGTCGGCAAAGATGAAAGGGAAGAAGCCCCCTCTCCCCTTCATCCCGCTGTTGTCCTCTTCTCTGCTCAGAACACGGGAGGGAGGGTAGAGAGGCTGTCCTGAGGCTGGAGGTGCCCCACACCTCAACGGGGCGGGCGGAGAGGGGTGGGGAATCTTAAGGCTGCAGGTCGACCAGATTCAGGAACTTATTACTGTCAAGATGCTATTGTTTACATTCCTCTTCGATCAATGGATTATAACTCAAAATTATTACCACATCGTAGGAATAATAGAACTCATAAAGGAGACCAGAGAGGTCTCTCAGCCAGATTTTCTCAGCTCAAATATAATTACTATAAAATTCTGTAACTCCATCTATCCTTTTTCAATTTTGTAGCCTACCAATTTTGGTTTATTATTTTCAATAATGAACCTTCGGAATCGACCAAGAAAAAAAAAATTTTAACACCCCCTCAAAATTTGATGGTTTACGTTTCAAGGTACGTAGAATCCAAAAATCGAATAAAAATTTGGCCGTCCGTCCGCCGTACGCCGTACGCCGTACGCGGCACTTTTGCCACTTAGCATTGACCGATTTTGATGAAATTTGGTATGTAGGCTCCATTTGGGGTCTAGTTGTGCCCCGAAGCTTTTGGTTGATGTAGGTCACTCCTAAGGGTTCCAAAATCAATTTTGAAATTTTGAAAACGCCCTAACTCAAAAAATTTCGATATAAAGGTATTGTTTTTCCTTCAATTTAAGATTCTATAGAATTTTTAGAATTTTTTGAGACCACGCGGAGCTCTGTAGGACAAACCGTTCGCTCACTACGAAAATTTAAGTGTTTATATTGAAATATATATATATATAAATCAAAACACGAGTGTGAATCGCAAAAGAGGCCTAATCTCCGTTCAAATTAGAGCAGACCGAAATGCAATCGATGGTTGGTGATGTTGATTTTTTTTTGATTTTTTTTTTTTTTTTTTTTTTTTCTTTTCATATTGGATGGTTGGTGATTTTGTAGACGAGTGATCTATATAGAAAATAATAAACCATTGTGTAATAATTTGCAGCGTTTGGTTTATTATTTTCAATAATGAACCTTCGGAATCGACCAAGAAAAAATAATTTTTAACCCCCCCCTTCCTCAAAATTTGTTGGTTTAGGTACGTTTCAAGGAACGTAGAATCGAAAATCGGATAAAAATTTGGCCCTCCGTCTACCGTTCGCGGCACTTTCATTAGTTCCCATGGACCAATTTTGATGAAATTGGAAAATAATTTTGTATATGGGCTTCATTTGGGGTCTAGTTGTGCCCCGAAGCTTTTGGTTGATGTCAGTCACTTCTAAGGGGTGAAAATTAAGGGTTAAAATTTCCAAGAGTGCCCTATCTCGAAAACTCTCGAAATAAAGGTATTGTTTTTTCACCAATTTAAAATTCTATTGAATTTTTAAAAGTTTTTGAGACCACCCGGAGCTCTGCAGGACAAACCGTTCGCTCCCTACGAGTACTTAAGGGTTTTCCTTCGATAAAGCAAAATCACGAGTGTGAATCGCCAAAGAGGCCTAATCTCCATTGAAATTTTATCTGACTAAAATCTAATCGCTGTTCGTTTCTTCAAGTTGTATTCAGTAATGCTTCCTTAGCAACCAGTAATCAAATTTCCTTATGAAAATCCCCATTTCTTCGAATATTTCTTCCAAACAAACTTGATTGAGAAGGTGTGAAGGCAGTATGTGTAGTAGGCACCTGTGGATGGTAGGAGGACAAAAAAATTAATAATAATAAACTTATTGTTAAGTAATGCATGCATTCTAGGGGATGTCCCACTGGATAAGCATTTGGTAAATTTGAACCAATTGGTAAGCGATAAAACTTTTTCACTTGGTGTAAATTATTTAGTATTTCAGGCAAGAAATAGTGGTCCCCCCCTCGCCCTTATCCACTATAACACTTCTAGCCGTAGGGGAACCTCGAATTTGAAGAGAATTTTAAAATCCATGATCTACGATACCCATCATGCGAATTCGAGTTCACTCCCTCCCCCAATGGTCCCAGTCTGGCACCAAAGCAAAAATACGTCGTAACGTTGAACTTTCATCTATTAGTTTTGGTAGGCAGTCCGTCGAAGTTCACATCCGTATTCAAGGAAACAAGAAAAAAAAGCGGTTTATGGTGTTTTGGCACCATTTTTTGTTTTTTTGTAAATATTAAGTAGGAGGTCTTTAGTGAGTTGATTCGCAAACTCCTTCCACTGTGACCTAAAGAGGTCTATTGTGGAGTGCCCACAGGCTATATTAGTCTACTAAGAAGGGTTTATGTACTAAACACCCCTTCTCCTCACTTTTTGGCGAAGTGGAGAAGGTCGGTGTATGCCATCTTAGAGATGGTGTCAGGGGCTAGGACATCACTTCCGAGTGTTGTGAATCTAGCTCGACCCAATGCTTCGCAGTAGCATAACATAATATGATGACATATTATGTTCGGGATCCTCCGTTTCCATATCGCAGAAGCGGCAGGTGTCCGTTGTTAGTTTGCCTATCTTCTTTAGGTGATATCGAAGGGGGCAGTGGCCTGTTAACAGACCCACAAGTATTCTGACGTCCTTTTTAGGCATAGCGATGAGTTCGTCAGCCCGTCTCTTTGAGAACGTCACAAATAGTTTGGCCTGTCTTAGACCTGAGAGGTTGTGCCATAGGTTGTTCCGGCCCTATTGGCAGGGACTCTGATCCTCTTTTGGCAAGTCGATCAGCAGTTTCATTACCCTCACGACCTTCATGTCCGGGAATCCAGAGAAGGGTCACCCGATTTTTCTGGGCCACTGTTTTGAGGGTATTCAGGCATTCCCAGATCAGCTTCGAACTTATAGTGTATGAAGCAATGGCCTTCAAGGCAGCCTGACTGCCTGACAAGATATTGTGATGCTCTGTTCTGAGACATCACAGAACTCTTGTTGGAAGGGAGGACTAGAGGGGAGGAGAGAGGGTAGAGTGGGAAGGTGGGAGTGTGAAAGCTTGAGGGATGGATGAGTTCTTCTCCAGCAGTCGGGGATATAGTTTTAAGGAAGGAAAAAAGTGAATAGTGTCGTGGCACATGGTTGCCTTTTACCTATCTGTTACTCGAGTTGAATTTAAAATTCAAGAACTCCTAGAAATTCATCGGATTGCCACCACCACACTTGCTGTACCCCTGCACATCCCGTTCTGGAGCTGTGGGAATCACGTTTAAAGCGAAATATTAAATGCATGGATGTCTTACCATCCATGCCCAAAGTAAGTGCCATTTTGCCACAATTAATGAAATTTGTATTCATTCCCAATTTGAATAATTTGTTCGTGGAAGAGTCGCTCCCTTATTGTTGATTTCTCTTGGTTTGGAATAATTTCCATTAGTGCAAGTTTACGCACGTGCCTATTGAACATTAAAATTAAATTTTTGGATAATTGTATGTCTTTTTTTTTTCTTCAAAGCTCCTTGGACAGGTGAAATTGCATTTTAGATTTAAAATCTGATACTCGTGTTCACACGCTAGACTAGCCCTACCCCTGCAGATATTAAAAGCATCGCACCCATTTCAATCACTTAGTTTTTTTTCTTATTTGAAGGGAAATAATATTTTCCACAAAGAATAATTTTCACGATTTTAAATAGGATGAAATTGGGGCCTTGCATTTGGCGTTCCAACTTTGGGGGCAAAGAAGTGGAGCAGAGTATCAGTGATTAGGTAGAAAACATGATCATGTTCTAGCAGGGCTTAAATTCATCAGTTGCTCGGGATTTGCCAGATCAACAGGTCAAGTTAGGGATTAACGGCATCAGCTCTTAACACTCCCTCACAACTCCTTGTGTTAGCATGCAAAGGTTATGCGGAGAACCGTTGTTATCTTTGATAATTGTGATTATGCGATATCAGTAGTAGGTGCACGTCTTGTTTACGTTTGAAGCTTGCGATCATTAATTTGTGTAGGTTATTACTTTATGACTTTAATTTATGAGAATCATTTGAATGTATTCAGAATTTTGGTAATTACTGCGGAATTATGTTTATAGTAGTTAGTTCTATCAATTTGTTATCTGTTGTGACAAGCATCTGTACTAGCAACATTATTATTTGAAACATCTATAGATTGAGATAAGAATATTGTTTGTGCTCGGTGATCTGGCGTTGTTATTGTGGTTGTAGGAAACTTGACAACTCATTGCTGAGATCCTGAAGGAAAGCAGCTAGCCAGAATGTCTCGCAACTTGCTCGATGACCATGTGATTCCACGATCAGATGTCATGTCGCTGATTGATGTTGGAGTGCCTGAAGAACGAAGAAGGGACAGCGGAATATCGGAAGTGAGTGCAGCCTCTCGATCTCCTTTCAATTCTAATTTACCAACTGTTCAAGAAAATGAACCTAGGCTTGATTTAGCAGCACAGTTAGAGACATTTTACCAACGAGTTGAATCATTAGTTACACAAAACAGATGTGGTCATGCTCATAATAATACGCAATCATTTGAGGAGGAACGTTCTCGTTACTCTAATCCAAGACCTGAGCGTCATAATTCTAATAACATGGAGTCTATGGGAGGATATCCTCATAATAATCATAGCCATAGTGACCATTTGGTTAATCAAAGAGGTCAGAGTGGGGCTGATTCGTTTGGTGGCCATCATCGTAATGAGCGCCCAGTAATAAATAATATCACTACAAATAATATTTCTGATCCGAATCCGTTTGATAACAATCACTTGCTCTTCCAGGCTCTTGCTGGGAGATCATTTCATAACTATATCGCTTTACCCACGTTCTCAGAAGCCCGAGATGAGCATCCAATGATATTTTTGCGTAGGCTGGATGATTATTTCGATTCATTCCCATACTTTCCGCAACATGATAAGCTTCGTGCGATCGACAGTGCGCTCAAAGGCAAAGCAGGTAGGTGGTTCCGCTCTCGGAGATTTGATTTTGAGACTTATGCAGATTTTAGGGTAGGTTTTCGGAGCGAATTTTGGGGGGAAACAAGATCAGGCTGATCTTTTGGCTGATTTATACGGAGGTCATTTTCGTTCAGGTTCCATGGAACAGTATGCACGAGACTGGGTGCATGCGCTGCAGTTTCTGGATCACCCAATACCTGAAAGTACTCTCGTAGACATTATCATTCGTCATTTTGCACTATATGTCCAACATGACCTCTTCTTGTGTGAGGTTAACAGTTTTGAAGCATTATATCGTAAACTCAGAATCATGGAGAGACTCCATGAAAACCGCCGAAGCCATTATAGTCCTGGTGAAGTAAATCATAATAACTATTATGGTTCAAATAATAAGTCTGGTCATAATGATAGGTTTACATCTTCAAATTCTCGTGAGAGCTTTCAATACTCGAAGTATAATAGGAGTGAGGATCGCACACCTGCACCTCAGGAGTCATGGAGGGGGAATCGAAGTAATCAAAATCAGCAGCAATCTCGAGATGGTAAACCCACCCCTGTTCATACTGTAGAAATTCAGAAGGAAGACAGTGAAGCTGGTCATTTAAACTGCTCGCTGCCCTGACACCATGTCAAGCTGTTGAGAGTGTCAGGGCACCTTGCGATCATTCGTCATCAGATGATCAAAATATCATAACCCTCAGTACGTTGTATTCTACGGAGGATTTACATTTCTTCGAGGATCCAACGGAATGGCTTGTGGAGGAAAATTCCTCTAATGTACGGATCTTTTCATCTCCTGAATTGCTTGTTAATCTGGGTGGAGTGGATGAGTCAGCTTTGTTCGACACTGGAGCTATGCACACTTGTGTGAGTTCTGAATGGGTCGAAAATAATTCCGCTAGACTCCACATTGACAGTCAACTCCCAGTTTCTAAAACACATGTTGTAGGTGCTGTGGGTCAAAAGTCCCCTAATATAAAGAGTCAAATATTAATCAAGATGAAAATATTGCATGCTGAATTTCTGATAAATTGTTTAGTCGTCAAAGGCCTGATTAAGCCTATAATAATTGGGATGCAAACTTTGGCACATATGAAGGCAACTATTGATGTCTTTAATGGGTCTCTCAGTTTTTGTGATGGTGATGGTAAACAATCTATAGTATTTTATAACCAAAATAATGAATCCAACCTTGAACCTAGACCTCTCAGTGTCGCCCTAATTGATGTTCAAAATCTGAACATGTCTCCGATATTTAAGTCAACGTTGTCTGGTGAGCAATGGGGTCGTTTGCATTTGTTGGTAAATGATTATGGGCGTGTGTTCTCTGATTTGCCTGGTCGTCTTAGGAATTTTGAGTTCAAGTTGAGGGTATCCCCAAATATAACCAGCTTCAAAGCCCGACACTATCCAGTCCCAGTCCACTTGAAAGATCAAGTGCGTGCTGAAATAGAACGCATGCAAGAAATAGGAGTTTTGGAGAAGTGTCACAGTTCGTTCATCAACCCGCTACGAGTTGTCCACAAACCGGACGGCTCTCTCAGATTGTGCCTCGATGCGCGTAATTTGAACCAGTACTTGCTGCCTGAACCAGAAGGGCCGTCTGGATTGGACAATGTATTTGGGTTGTTCCGGGGTGCTCAGATTTTCACTAGTTTCGATTTGACCAACTCATTCTGGCAGGTGCCGTTGGGAAAGGAATCTCGTAAATACACAGCGTTTATTTTCGAGAATCAAATTTTTGCATTCAAAGTGGTCCCATTCGGTTTGAAGTCTTCAACCAGTGCTTTACTTAGGGCATTGTGTGATCTGTTTCCTCTGGAATCAGCAACATTTTGCTTAAGATTCGTGGACGAGATTTTGATATTCTCACAATCACTGGAGGATCATTTCCATCACATTGAATTCGTTTTGAAAATTTTTTCTGATAATGGTTTAACCGTAAAGCTGGGGAAAACACAGTGGTTCAAGTCAGAAGTGAAGTTTTTGGGGTATATTCTGGATGGCCACGTTCTCAGGGCGGATCCAGAGCGAGTGCAAGCGATTGTGGATTATGAACGTCCTAATAATCTCAAACAGCTGCGAGCATTCATTGGGTTTATAAACTTTTACAGACGATTCCAACCAAATCTTGCTGCCTTAGTCGAACCTATGACCCACTTGCTCAAGAAAGGGGTCAGATGGATGTGGACCGAGGATATTCAGAGTTCATTTGAGAAAATTAAACTATCCTTTGCCGAACACGTCAGCCTATGTTTTCCTGTCATAAATCGCACTTTCTATCTCTCCACAGATGCCAGTGGCAAATGTGTGGCTGCTCATCTTTATCAATTGAATGAGGAGGGCGCTCCATACCCTATCGCTTTTGTAAGCAGGTTGCTCAATGAACATGAGCGGAGATATAGTGTCAGTGAATTGGAGTTGCTTGCTATCCATTTTGGGATCAATAAATTTAGAATGTGGTTGCGGGGAACTAGGTTTGTGATTCGTACCGATCATCGAGCGCTAGAGCACCTCCAGACTTCTGTGCTAAATTCTCCTCGCTTATCTAGGCTGATTCTTTCCCTGCAGGAGTTTGATTACAAAATTGAATATGTGCCAGGTAACCAAAATGTAATTGCTGATTGTCTCAGTCGATTCACTTCGAATGAACCATCTGACCCTGGTATTCCAATTTTTATTATTCAGGATTCACCAGAAATTCAACAAATTTTCGAAAATTTCTCGAGTCATCAAAGGAATGATTCCCGTCTTTGGCGCATCCGAGATAAGGTTGAAAAGGGTGGAATAATTCTCAGGTCCTATCGCCTCCAGGAGGGGATACTCTATCACTTGGTAAAAGAGAAATGGAAAATAGAGATACCCTCCTCGGTAGTGGACAAATTGATCCAATATATTCATGATAAATTTCTACATGGTGGTGTGAAGAAGACTCTGCATATTATTAAGGAATCCTTCTCGTTCAAATCATTGAGAAAGCGTACTCGTGAAATAATTAAGAGTTGTAACATTTGCCAAAGAGTCAAAGGAGGAACCTACCTTCATGCACCAACCCTGTCAGTGCCTTCTAATGACCCTAGAGATTTGGTTGCTATCGATTTTTACGGACCTCTTCCAGAAACTCATACTAAATTTAAATTTGTAATAGTTATGCTTGACATTGCAACCAAGTTTGTAAGACTATATCCGATAATCAAGGCATCGGGAGCTGCAGTTCTTGATTGCCTTCTCCTTGATTATGTACCCCACTACGGGCAAATCAAGGCAGTTCTGGTCGATAACGGCTCTCAGTTCACTAGTGCGTTCTGGAAAAATAAGCTGAGGATTTCTAACATCAAGTGTATTCATATAGCAATAAGGCACCCTTCTGCAAATCCTGCTGAGAGATACATGAAATCCCTCGGGCAATATATGCGTGCAGCACTGTTCCACAGGCCTCATGATCAGTGGCATCGCATGTTACCACTCATTGAGGAATGTTTTAATGATTCATACCATACCTCAACTCAAGCTATTCCAGCAGAATTGTTCCTGGGACGTAGGGTTGAAAGGGAATGGAACTCCTATTTTCCTGTTCACATCGATAGAGTTTTAACCCCTGAACTCTTGAGTCAGGAGATTGCGGCTGCAACGAGTGAAGCCCAAAGACAATCCTTGATCCGTGCACGCCAGCAGGACAACATGCACAAATGTTTCACTGAGTTTGACGAGGGTGATCTTGTCTGGGTGAAAGCACGAAATATTTCATCACCGTCAGCTCGCATTTTCCATAAATTTCTACCTCAGTATGTTGGACCATACGTTATACTCCGATCATTTGGAAATGGGTCCTACCTTTTGGGAAACCGATCCAATAATCTTGTCAAGGGTGTGTACAATATTACACATTTAAAAAAATATTACCCACCTATTATCTCTGCATGAGTTCGAACTATCTTTCTAAGTTACAAGCAATGATGCATGTGTGATTGTTCATCAAACATGTCAAAATAATAATAAAAAAAATAAAAAAATAAAAAAATATATATATTTAAATTTGTTGTAAATTTTTTTTTTTTTGGGAACGAGTTGGCCCATGCACTCACTTTCGTGTCGCTGCGCTCTATCTGTTCAACCAGGTCGCATATTAACAAGAATATTAGAAATAAATTGTGATGTCAGGAGTAGAATTTGAAGAATAACCTTAATGTAAACGAGCAAATTATTCACCTGTTTCATGTAAATTCCCCTCTCTTGTGGCATATGGTATGAAACTTACCTACAAGCGTTCCTGTTTTGAATCAAGCGGCTGACAGATGGAGCGAAATAAATGACACAAGAAGTGGGAAGTTCTGGCTGGTATCTCCCTAACGAAACAGAATACTGCCGTTATATACATTTGTTTCAGTGAAGCGTCCTGCGCCTGTCTTCCTTCGCCTCTATTGCTTGTGCAGTCACCTCTCAGCAGACACTCCACAGTGATTCGCTTAACCACTAACCTACACGTCTCTCATGGGATCGCTCCTTCAAGTCTCCCAGAAACACAGAATCGGTTCATCGGTGGTCCAATCATCCCCAAGAAGACCCAAGAAAGAAAACGTGAATCCACTATGTGAAGGACTAAGACAATCTTGATGATTAACATAGAAATTAGTAGCACTCTTCCACATAAGTACGTCAACAGATAATATGGCAAAGGCACTGTGTAGGAAGATTAATGTATTTATAATACTTTAGCTAGATTAAGCTAGAGCTAGCTAGATTAAGCTTGTCAAGGGTTCCAAGCTTCAGTTTTCGAGAGGGGGAAAATGTGATGCTCTGTTCTGAGACATCACAGAACTCTTGTTGGAAGGGAGGACTAGAGGGGAGGAGAGAGGGTAGAGTGGGAAGGTGGGAGTGTGAAAGCTTGAGGGATGGATGAGTTCTTCTCCAGCAGTCGGGGATATAGTTTTAAGGAAGGAAAAAAGTGAATAGTGTCGTGGCACATGGTTGCCTTTTACCTATCTGTTACTCGAGTTGAATTTAAAATTCAAGAACTCCTAGAAATTCATCGGATTGCCACCACCACACTTGCTGTACCCCTGCACATCCCGTTCTGGAGCTGTGGGAATCACGTTTAAAGCGAAATATTAAATGCATGGATGTCTTACCATCCATGCCCAAAGTAAGTGCCATTTTGCCACAATTAATGAAATTTGTATTCATTCCCAATTTGAATAATTTGTTCGTGGAAGAGTCGCTCCCTTATTGTTGATTTCTCTTGGTTTGGAATAATTTCCATTAGTGCAAGTTTACGCACGTGCCTATTGAACATTAAAATTAAATTTTTGGATAATTGTATGTCTTTTTTTTTTTCTTCAAAGCTCCTTGGACAGGTGAAATTGCATTTTAGATTTAAAATCTGATACTCGTGTTCACACGCTAGACTAGCCCTACCCCTGCAGATATTAAAAGCATCGCACCCATTTCAATCACTTAGTTTTTTTTCTTATTTGAAGGGAAATAATATTTTCCACAAAGAATAATTTTCACGATTTTAAATAGGATGAAATTGGGGCCTTGCAATATATACTTTGGCTTTGTTGAGATGCTTGGTCAGCATTTCTTCAGCACAAAGTTGGATTGCATGGACCTCTGCCTGAAAGATTGTGGCATTCGTCCCAAGGGACTTTACAAGGCTGGCCGTAGGGCCTTTAACGCCTATGCCAGATCTTCCACGCATGACTGATCCATCTGTATACCACACAAGAGAGCCCGGTGCAAGGTTGGGCATCCCCTTTTTCCAGTAGTCTCTATCGTTGATGACTACCTTAAAGGGTATTTCAAAGTTTTGTTTTTCTGTCATAAGATTACTGATTGTCAGAGCCATTCCACCTTCATCTTTTTCAAGAATTTTGTGGTGGTTGACACTGGATCCTGGTCTTATGTATCCCAGCCGCAGCAGCCTTGCAGCCCCCGGGAGGCCACTCTTTGTACACGAATATGTGGCGGCGAGAGGTCCAAAAGCACCTCCATTGCTGCGGTATGGTATTGGCACCATGGTGGCACCACTATAAGTTCCATGGTGGTACAGAGAATAATTCATGAAAATCCGGTGGTATAATGAGAATTTCTCCTCAATTTCAAAGCTTGGGTACTACAACTGTTAAGTTATAAAGAAGCCGAAATATTGAAAAACCAGATATTTTGTGAATATTATATCCCCCTACTCGCCCCCTCCCCATGCTAATTGTGATACTCTGGTGAAATAGTGCACAAGCAGATAGATTATGCCCGCAAACGCACGTTTTTAAGGCATTAACCCCCCCTTTGCCCACCTTTAAAATGCAAAATTCGAAATTTCAGTGACGTAGTGCACAACCAGATAGATTTTCGCGTTGAATAAAAAAAGAACCACGAAAATCGGTTGAAAACAGGCCTGAGCAGAGTAAACAAGATTTTGTCACACACACACACAGACATTCACCAATGGTTTTTTCGCGGATTTGAATTCAGAATGATCTAGAATAGATTAGTGTGTGGTTATTTTTTTTTCTGTTGAGAGTTGTCCAACTTTACCCCAGATCGATCGTATAAGGACGCCCAAGTCTTACTGTGGGACGTCCTAAAAACGCTGCAAATCATTTCACAAAGGTTTATTATTTTCCTGTTTATATCACTTGTCTGCAAAGATCACTGCTTTGCCATTGTCACCATTTTGCTTCCGAGTCTACCAAGGTAGCGGAAGCTTTGTTTTCACTTTTCAAGGATGAAAAAAAAAGTTCTCCAAAATCGAAATTTTCACTCGCGTTTTGCGTTTTAGACCTTTCTGAACAATTTTGGTTCCGTGTCTGTCTGTCTGTGTGTCTGTGTGTCTGTCTGTCTGTGTGTCTGTCATGAATTCCTTGTAACGGGCATAACTATACGAAGTTATTGTTCGATTACTATGAAATTTTCAGGGATTGTGCGGGTTGATGTGTCGACGGTACCCTATGAAAATCATCATCCCCGGACTGATAGAAGCGACTGCGCATGCGCAAACGTGAATTCCTTGTAACGGCCATAACTTCTACATTGTCCATCTGATTTCAATGAAATTTTCAGGGATGTTGCAAATTAGTATTTAGATGCTCCCCTATGGAAATCATCACCTTCGGACTGATAGTAGCCACTGCGCATGCGCAAACGTGAATTACCTTGTAACGGCCATATTTTCCACATTTTCTACCCAATTTCGATGAAATTTTCAGGGATTATGCGGATTAGGTTGTAGATGGTCCCCAATGAAGATCATCACCCCCCGGACTAATAGTAGCCGCTGCGTATGCGCAAACGTGAATTACCTTGTAACGGCCATAACTTCCACATTTTGTACCCGATTTCAATGACATTTTCAGGGATTACGCGGATTAGGTTGTAGATGGTCCCCAATGAAAATCAAGGCCTTAAAATTTACAGAAGCCTCTGCGCATGCTCAAACGTAAAATCCTTGTAACAGCTATAACACTTACATTTTTCATCCAAATTTGATGAAATTTTCTAGGATTGTCCAGATTAGCGACTTGAACTGTCACTACGTAGTCCCGAACCCCAGACCGCCACTTTGCTGGGTGTGAGTGTACAAGAAAATCTGTCGTGGAATGCTCATTTAACGGCCCTCAAGTCAAAGTTACCCCAAACTAATTTCCTCCTTCAAAAACTTAAATGTACGGTGTCGTTACGGGTTCTTCGTAGCGTGTATTTTGCATATTTCGACTCGCGTCTCTCGTACGGTATTCACTTGTGGGGGGGCTCACAGCAGATTGATGAAATCTTCCGGCTCCAAAAAACGGCCATCCGAATCCTGAGTGGCAGAGGACGTAGAGAGTCCTGCAAACCCCTGTTTCCAGAACACCGAATTCTGACAGTCCGAGCAAAGTACATTGTCGAAAGCCTGACGGAGGTACATAGTCATCGAAATAGGTATGCTGCTGCGGAACACGGATATAATACGCGAAAACGCGATCTGCTGAAAGTCGACCGATGCAGATTAACCTCGACACAAAAATTCAACATAGACTTCGCGGGCACCAAGCTGTATAATGCTATACCAGACACGTACAAGTTGCTCCCAATAAAAAAATTCAAAAGTGCTATGAAGCGTGTATGCCTAAAACCAGCAACTTACCTATTGTGTTGAAGACTTTTTTAAATGATGTAGAACAACCTGTCCAACTGCCTGACCATGAATTGTTGAATTGTCTCCATATTTTGTTATTATTATATTCAGAATTTATCATATTTATCGTTTATTATTGACTATTTATGACGTGTTGCTATAATTTAATTTATGATGCAATAAAGACTACCTATTATTATTATTATTAGCGCGTAGAGTGTCCCCTATGAGGGTAGTGAAAGGCACTTAGAGATTGGTGTTTTGAGATTAACTACTATGCATCGGATCATCTATATAATCGGGTTATAGATACGAGAAAGCTATGTGCCACACCCACTTGGCAGTCTTTTTTTAACCTACCAACCATAGGTACCTCCTACATAGGTACTGATTAGGGCATTTTTGAACATTTCAACACTTTTATTTCCCTGTGGATTTCAAAATTTGAATAATTTGCAGCGTTTTTTGTAGTATTGGTTGATGGCCACGTCCCTTCGTTTTCCAGTGATAAGTGTTCCATAACTGTACAATGGGATATTTCACCGTGTCGGAATTTCCTATTTTTGACCCCAAAATCGGATACAGCACCTCGAAAAACCACCTACTGCAAACTTTCAGCCAGTACTTCCTAATTTACTAATAAACAAAACAGTGTAGAAAATATGAACGTTTGAAAAAACCAGGAGGATGAAGTCAACCTGGAATAGTTCATTTACGGCCGCTTGAAGCGCTGAGTTCGTAAAATCTATAGTCCTTAGATGCATTATTTCACAAAACCAGCAAAGATCGAAATCGAAAAACTGCCGAAGAAGAAAAAAAAAAAAAAATAGAAAAAGTAAGATGAGGAAAATTAGGTTTCCGCTGATTTTGTTTGATAACTTTCCTTTTAGACAACACGATTTCGTCGTACCATCGGGCAACAATGGGAGGAGAAGGCGATCCAAACAGCCAATCAGCAAGCGTTTCCGCTTCACGTTGAAGAGGTCCATTTTCCCGGTTATTTTTTGAAATCATAAATTTTGATTGTCTCCCAAAAATAACAGGAGACTTTTTTCCAAAATCAACCCGATTTTCATCTATCCCACACCAATTCAGCAAAAATGCAAACAGAATTCGGTAAAATTCCTCATTGGGTTTAATTAGGTATAATTGGGTATAATTAGGCCAAGTACCCTCAGACAACTTACAATAATGTCGTTTTTATTTGTTTATTTGTGAGTTATCGAGTTTCAATTTGGAAACTCGAATCTCGTGTAGGTAGAGTTTGTCTCGAGTCTTCAAATATGGTTTCTTAAGACACTATTAAAACGACTTTTCATGAATAGTGTTTAGCGGCGGTAGGTTTGTTGGTTCATTTCTTGAAAGTAAGTAAAGTAATGAATTGTCCGATTAGAATGGTACGGAGTTGCGGCAGGCAAGTGAGAAGGTGCAAGAGGAATAACTAAGCCTTGCGTAAGGGCGTTCGTATAAAAGGTGGAGGAGGCCTCACTGCGAGCATTCAGTCGTGATCTCGAGCAAGATGCGAGCGGTTCGAATTTGTTCGTTGTTGTTTTGTGTTGTGTTTGTTGCCGCGGACGAGCATCACGAAGAAAAGAACTCTTACCATCAACAGAAGCAGGAGAGGACGATCATCGAGACGAAAGAAGTCAAAGTACCGTATCCTGTCAAGGTTGAGAAAATAGTGACGTATCCCGTACACGTCAAAGTTGATCGGCCTGTGCCTTACAATGTAGACAAGCCGTACCCGGTGACTGTCACAAAACACGTCCCAGTACCTGTCAAGGTACACGTTCCTCAGCCATATCCAGTCGAGAAGACCATCCACGTACCTTACAAGGTTCACATTGACCACCCAGTGCCCTACCACGTTCCCAAACCAGTTCCTTACACTGTAGAAAAAGAAGTTAAAGTTCCCGTCATCAAACACATCCCAGTGCCGGTCAAAGTGCCCTACAATGTCCCGAAGCCTTACAACGTACCCGTCACCGTCGAAAAGAAAGTGCCTTACTACGTCGAGAAGAAGGTCCCATACGAAGTGAAGGTCCTCGTCGACAAGCCATATACTGTTGAAGTCCCTAAGCCATATCCCGTTTACGTCGAAAAGAAGTACCCAGTTGAAGTCGAGAAGAAGGTTCCAGTTCCTGAGTACGTGAAAGAATACGTGCCGATCTACGAACACAAGCACAAAGAGGAACACGAAGAGAAGCACGAAGAAAAGCACGAAGAAAAGCTCGGTGACCACCACGAAGACGTTTCCAGCTCATCCTGGTCGTAAATATAATTAATGATTAATTTAATCAAAATATTTAACAATCAAATGTTATACTTGAGACCTCAACGAGATATTGTTATTTGTAATGTTGTTATTCGTTATTGACAGAAAAGACACTCTAGTCAGTCATTTGGTGTAATTTCATGACTGTTTTACCACCAAGATTCCTGTGAGCTGACATAATATAATTTTGATGTTTTCGATACGTTTGTCTTATTATTACTCACATTTTTTCACTTCTATCCCCAAGTACTCTACAAAATTTGAATATCCTCACGGTTAATTACATATTTACTAGGTACGTACACAATTTTATGAACATGACCATTTTGATTCAATAATTTCAATAATAAACCATTGGAATCGACCAATAAAAAAAATTTAACCCCCTCAAAATTTGTTGGTTTACGTTTCAAGGTACGTTGAATCCAAAAATCGAATAAAATTTGGCCGTCCGTCCGCAGACGGCACTTTTCTTAGTTACCATGGACCGATTTTGATGAAATTTGGTGTATGGGCTCCATTGGGGTCTAGTTGTGCCCCGAAGCTGTTGGTTAATGTCGGTCACCATTAAAGGTTGAAAAATAAGGGTTGAAATTTTGAAAACGTCCTAGCTCAAAAAATTTCTATTTAAAGGTATTGCTTTTCCATCAATTTAAGATAGCATTGAATTTTTAGAATTTGCCACTTTTAGAATGCGGCACTTTTGCCACTCAGCATTGACCGATTTTGATGAAATTCGGTATGTAGGCTCCATTTGGGGTCTAGTTGTGACACCCAAAGATTTTGGTTGATGTAAGTCACTTCTAAGGGTTCAAAAATGAATTTTGAAATTTTGAAAACGCCCTAACTCAAAACATTTTGATATAAGTAGTGGTATTAAGTATTGTTTTTCCATCAATTTAAGATAGTATAGAATTTTTAGAGACCACGCGGAGCCCTGAAGGACAAACCGTTCGCTCCCTACGAGAACTTAAGGGTTGGACTTGCGATAAATCAGAAACACGATTGCGAATCGCAAAAGAAGCCTAATCCCCGTTCAAATTTTAGCTGACCAAAATGTTATCGCTGTAGGTACGTGGTAGGTAGGTGGTGACAGTGGCAAAGCCGTGTTCTTCGCAGACGAGTGATCTATACAGAAAAATAATAAACCTTTGTGTAATAATTTGCAGCGATTTCACTTGAAAAGTTGTTTCAGACACGTTGAAGATTATGGATTCGGTACCGATTAAGACAAAATAATCATAAGGGAGGAACTTTTCGACTTTCTAAAAATTGATGGACCACTCTCTATTTCTAAACAATTAAATGAAAAAAAAGTCTGCAAACTCGGTGTGGCACATAGCTCCCTCGTATCCAGTACACGATTGTAAAGATGTCTAAAATATTTTTGAACAGAATGAACGCATGAAAACTTTATTTCACACACAAGGAACAACAGGAACACAGAAAAATTGCAGCCAATGTGGTCTTGCAGTCAATGTGGAACAAGGAGCATAGGAAAACCTCAATTTTGGAGATAAACGCTTGCTTACGAGTCTGCAACACATTGCGACATTTTATGTCTGCAGTTCCCAAGTGACAACTAAACAAGCGGCATCGTTTACTAAAACCATTAACCCTTAATTTCCCACTAGTTCGAATAATTCGTTTTTTCGTATTTAAAAAAAATAAAGTTAGATGTATTTTGACAAATCTGTAGAATATTTGAGAAGAAGGTTCCTCAAAGGTCCTATCAGTCTGTCAGATCAAGAATGATCTCTCCATGGGCCACACTAGCGCTGTCAGCAATATCTGTCGATAAAGTCAATTTTGCTAAAGTAGAAGAAAGAAAATTGGAAAAATCCTTGGGATCTGTGCTAGGCACTCTAGAAAGTGGCGCCATGTCTGACGAGGATACCCAACCAGCAGCCTACAAGGTGACAAATGGGGTAGAAGGTACCTCGAAGGCCCTATTACAGTCTGTCGGCGAGAGAATAATTTTTTTGTTTTTACTACACAATTTGTTTTTACTACACAATTTGTTTTTACTACACAATCGATAGTTGGAGTATCAAGATAGTCAACGGCTGTCAGTTTTTGGTTAAAAGTGGAAAACTTGTTACTGATAAAAATCGAACTTCCAAAGAGATACTTCGGGATATTAAGGGTTAACAAGGTTAACAAATATGTAATGACGACAAAAGTAACAAGAACAAACTTCCAACGAATGGTCAACGAATTTTGTGGGATGAAAAACGACGAAGTACCATTTTCCTAGCAACGACTTGGTTTTGAGCGAAAATCATCAGAAGACAAAAAACGCTTTTTCTTAAAGCTCTTTGTTAACGTTTTTTCGTTTATGTGCCAAAGTAAAGACATAACAATGTCAAAATACATCTACCTCGAAGTACCTTGCACTACACTAACGGGGGACCATCTACACGTCAACCCGTACAATCTCTGAAGATTTCACCGAATTCTGAAAATATGACAGTTGCATGGAAATTCAAGTTTGCGAATGCGCACTGGTTACTATCAGTCCGGGGATGATGATTTTCATAGGGGACCATCTGCACGCCAACCCTCCCAATCCCTGAAATTTCACCGAAATCGGACAATAACGTCGTATAGTTATGACTAGAGCTCGGAAAATATGCACGAAAATTTCCCGAAAATATGCACCAGAAATTGGAAAAATATGCAAAAAATGCATTTGCCCTTAAAACTGCATACGACTTTGAAATTTCAGTATTTTAAGAAAGGATGTTCCATATTATTACATTTTTTTTAGCCCTTTTTTCTCCTAGAAAAAAGTTATGAAGCATCAGGTAAAGTAAACAAGCAATTCAAAAAATCAATTATACATTTTTTATTTACTTTTATACATTTATATGAACTAGGTATAAAATGTAAAGATGAACTACATATTATATTGGACAACAATTGCACGCTCCAAATTATCAGGTGTAAAACAGTGTCTCCTGTCACTTAAAATTTCTTTCAATGCAGAAAACGATCTCTCTACATCGCAAGATACAATAGGCAAAAATCGAAAAAAGGAAATCTCTTTTGGGGAGTAGGGAGAGTCCCATGAGCTGTCTTCTCCTTTGAGAATTTTCGCGATTTGAACCACTGAAGACCACTCTGGATTTTTCGATATTGTCACTCATCGTCACGCATTGTCGAGATGTAAGTGAGGGGACAAAACATTCCAACAGTCGATTTCGAATATTGTCAACTTCCAGCACTGTCAAATCCAGAATACGCAAAAACTGGTAAAATATGCTGCAAAATATGCAAAAATCCCCAAAATTGCCAAAAAATTCAAAAATCCCAAAAATTACCGAAATATGCAAAGATATGCAATTTAAATTTCAATTTAAACGACCGCATACCCTTCAGAAACCTTCAAAACGTTCAAATACAAAGATATACCGCATAATAAAAGATATGCAAAATATGCAAATTCCGAGCTCAAGTTATGACGGTAACAAGGATTTCATGACAGACACATAGTCACGAAACCAAAATTGATCATGAAGATCCAAAACTTAAAACGCAAGTGAAAATTTTGATTTGGAAGAACTTTTTTTCAGCCTTGAAAAGTGAAAACAATGCTTCCGCTACCTTGGTGAACTCAAAAGTAATAGAATAATGTTGATATTCTATTACTCGGATTCGACCAAGAAATTTTTTTTTTTTTTAACCCCTCCCCTTCAAAATTTGTTGGTTTACGTTTCAAGGTACGTTGAATCCAAAAATCGAATAAAAATTTGGCCGTCCGTCCGTCGTTCCGCGGTATTTTCCCCCTTTAGCGATGACCAATTTTGATGAAATTTGGTATGTAGTCTCCATTTTGAGTCTTGTTGAGCCCCGAAGCTTTTGGTTGATGTAGGTAAAAAATAAGGGTTGAAATTTTGAAAACGCCCTAACTCAAAAAATGTTGATATAGGTAAAGGTACTGTTTTTCCATCAGTTTACAATAGTATTGAATTTTCAGAATTTTTAGAGATCACGCGGAGCCCTGTAGGACAAACCGTTTGCTCCGTACGAAAACTTGAGGGTGAATCGCAAAAAGGGACTAATCTCCGTTAAAATTTTAGCTGGCCGAAATGCGATCGAAATTTTTATTCATGTTGGTAGGTGGTAACAATGACAAAGCAGTGTTCTTTGCAGACGAGTGATCTATATAGAAAAATAATAAACCTTTGTGTAATAATTTGCAGCGTTTTTAACCCCTTTTCAACTCCTTCAATGAGACCGACAAAAACTAAAAGTTTCTGCGCCCAAAATAAAAAATTTTGTCAATTTTTGACCATGGTAACAAAGGAATTTTGAATTCACCATTGGTAACAAACAAATTTTTTATTTGATTTTTCTATTTTCTGTATCTTGAAATATAAAAAAACAAATTTTAAGGACGTTTCAAATGAGTAGAACAAGGTTAGCATCGTACCTATAGAATAATTACCTTTTTTTAGTATCCCGACGTAATATCTTTACGGTATTAATTACGAACGTTACGATGCGATGGTTTTATTGGAACGACAAGTAATTTCATAACGACACCCAATAGCTCGTCGGTGCCCATTGTCCTTCCATTCAGGTCTGTCTTTGACATGTGACAGGCGCTTGAGAGGATCGCAGGGTTTATCCCTCCTCACCGACCCCTTCCAACGGGTAAATCCACCCTTCAAAACCGAAAAATGATTGCCAATCCATTCTACCCGTAATATCCGTCGTATTGCTCGTGTTCTCTCAACACCGTTGACCACCAGTAGCGTGTCTCCGCTGCCGTCACTTTTGTAATATTTGCGATACAGGAGGTTGAGGATTAATTAGCAGAGCCCGGAGTTGCGTTATTTAGAATATTAACACTGATATGGCCTGGGCTGGAGGTAATTCTGAAATTTCCAATCGATATGTGTCCACGTAACAAACTCATAACCGAGCGGTAGGCCAGGAGTAATATTCGATCTAGATCACCCTACAAAGTAGGAACTTCATATTTCAAAGAAAGCTACTGAGTAAGAATGATAAACTGAACTCCTCCCTAATCAGTTAACTAGCTGAGCAAAAACATAAATAAAAACAATATTTATCCATAATTCGATACTTTTCCGTGGTAGGTGAGAAATTCAGTTAATTTTATTGGTTTCTGTATTTGATTCTACCAGTACTTCTATAAATACACTATTAAACTATATAGGTACCTACGTAAGCTTAAATTTTAATTCAAACCCTTAAAAAAATTTTGAGGGTTACACAATTTTTTTGTGATTCTTCATTCTAGATAATATGTAGTTTTCATGTAACATATTATGTTACATAGAGAAATTGTTTGTAGCATGAAAAGTCCCCAGAAGTTCACTAGACCAAAATATAAAACGCTGCAAATTATTACACAATGGTTTATTATTTTTTATTTTTCTATATAGATCACTCGTCTGCAAAGCCACCAACCATCCAACATGAAGAAAAACATCGATCGAATTTCGGTCAGCTTTAATTTGAACGGAGATTAGGCCTCTTTTGCGATTCACGCTCGTGTTCCTGATTTATCGTACGTCCAAACTTTAAATTCTCGTAGTGAGCGAACGGTTTGTCCTACAGAGCTCCGGGTGGTCTCAAAAAATTCTAAAAATTCTATAAATTGAAGGAAAAACAATACCTTTATATCAAAATTTTTTGAGTTAGGACGTTTTCAAAATTTCAAAATTGATTTAGGAACCCTTAGAAGTGACCTACATCAACCAAAATCTTCGGGGCACAACTAGACCCCAAATGGAGCCTACATACCAAATTTCATCAAAATTGGTAAATGCTGTGGCTAAAGTGCCGCGTACGGCGGACGGACGGCCAAATTTTTATTCGATTTTTGGATTCTACGTACCTTGAAACGTAAACCATCAAATTTTGAGGGGGTGTTAAAAAATT
Organism: Apolygus lucorum; assembly: GCA_009739505.2. Taxonomy (NCBI): domain Eukaryota; kingdom Metazoa; phylum Arthropoda; class Insecta; order Hemiptera; family Miridae; genus Apolygus; species Apolygus lucorum. The sequence continues at coordinate 9,550,336 of CM019178.2, read as the reverse complement.
TTTTTTCTTGGTCGATTCCAAAGGTTCATTATTGAAAATAATAAACCAAAAGCAAGTTAGATATTTACAGAAGGGGGCTTTAGATGCCTGAGGCTATTAAACAGCATATATTTATAGGATTAGAGATTGTTAAATAGCGCCCATTCTTTAGTCCAATCATGTAAATTCAAGTAATGGTAGAAAAAGTATTTTATCATTGTAGTAATATATAATATAACATAATTTATATCATATAAATATCATGTGATTTGAGTATCTAGGTATACATGTATTTATCAGTTCACTTATCTATCAATAAGATCAATGTTATCAATAAGAATTTAATATTAATGATATTGTTCTCAGGTGGACTGCCTTCTTAATTGAACTCTATTGTTTGACGGCTACCTTATTGATAGTAAAAATTACTCTTCATAAGCCACGAGAAAATTGATGTTTGATTGAACAGTTACATGTTATAATTAGGTGTTGGGTTGATTTAACAATTACATTGTGTTATGTTTCGGTTCAGGTTTCAAATAATGTTATTTCATGTTCTTAAAAGTATCCAAGGGCAATTAAAAGTGTATTTGTGTGATATTGGTAGATTGTAAAATATGATGTTTTTATAAAAAGTACGTTAAATTGTGTAACTTGTTTATATGGGTTTCCAAACTCAGTCTTAGTTCCCGAAATAGATTTTATGAGAATTTTCTCGCTTAAATTGGAGGGGGGAGAGATGTTGTGTATGGAGGAGAGAGATTGGGTGGGGGTAACGCCCGTTTAGGGGAGGCAGTCAGTCGAGCCTGATAGCTGAGAGGTGTGCGCTTGTGCAACCCTTAATTGTTACGCTTTTCCCTCTGTTTTTGTACGACTGAGTTCTTATAGTGGATATAACTTTTATTGTGAAGTTATTTGTTTCTTCCTTCTGCCAGCTTCTCCGTATACAATATTACCCAGAGGGAGCAATTTTGCAAAGATCCCATCCTACAGCACGGGCCAAGCCTAACGTCGGGTAGGAAATCAGAGTAAATCGCATCCCTTCATGCATTTTTAGGACGTCCCACAGTAAGACTTGGGCGTCCTTATGCGATCGATCTGGGGTGAAGGAGGACAACACTCAACAGAAAAAAAAAATAACCACACAGTAATCCGTTTTAGACCATTCTGAATCATAATCCGCGAAAAAAACCATAGGTGTATGTCTGTGTGTGTGTGTGTGTGTATGTGTGTATGTGTGTATGTGTGTGTGTGTAACAAAATCTTGTGTACTCTGCCCAGGCCTTAGTTCTCAACCGATTTTCCTGGTTCTTTTTTTGTTCGACGCGGAAAACTATCTAGTTGTGCACTACGTCGCCGGAATTTCGAATTTTGCCTTTTAAGGGGGGGGGGGGGAAAGGGGGGGTTAATGCTCAAAAAACGTGCGTTTTTGGGCATAATCTTGTGTACTCTGCCCAGGCCTTAGTTCTCAACTGATTTTCGTGGTTCTTTTTTTCTTCGACGCGGAAAACTATCTAGTTGTGCACTACGGCGCCGGAATTTCGAATTTCGCCTTTTAAGGGGGGGGAAGGGGGGGGTTAGTGCTTAAAAAACGTGCGTTTGCGGGCATAATCTTATAAACTCTGCCCAGGCCTCAATTTCCAACCGATTTGTGTGTTTCTTTTTTTGTTTGACTAAAATAACTTCCGAGTTGTATATGATTTCACCAGAGTACCAAAATTTGCAAGAGGAGGGGATGGGTGGGGGGATAATATTCACAAAATATCCAATTTTTCAATATTTCGGTTCCTTTACTGCTTACTAATTGTATCCAAGCTTTGAAATTGAGGGAAAATTCTCATGATACCTTAGGATTTGCATGAATTACTTTCTGTACCACCATGGAAATAAAAGTGGTGCCACCATGGTGCCAGGGCATCATAAACCTCAAATTTCTTGGGTTTTTTGGTGTTTCACCTTGAATACGGATGTGACATTCGACGGACTGCCTACTAAACCTAATAGATGAAAGTTCAATGTTACGACGTATTTCCGCTTTGGTGCCAGACTGGCACCATTGGTGGTGGGGGGGGGGGGGGGGGGCTGAACTCGAATTCGCATGTTGGGTGTCGTAGATCATGGATTTTAAAATGCTCTTCAGATTCGAGGCTATCATGCCGCTAGTGTTATGGTTTATAATGGAGGTTGGGGGGGGGGGGGGGGGTGGGGGTGTCACTATTTCTTCCCTAAAGTAATAAATAAATTACATCGAGAGAAACAGTCTTATCGCTTAACAACTGGTTAACCTGATCCAGTACTTACCCAATGGGACGTCCCCTGGAATGCATGCATTACTAAACAATATGTTTCTTCTTGTAAAAATTGTATAAAATGGAGCCAATAAACAAAAATCTATCTATCTATTCCAAAGGTCATTATTAAAAATAATAAACCCTTAATTTCGCATTTTTTCATAATTTTTTTTGTGGCAAATTCGGGGAACAATAATTGTTTACTGATACCTTCCGTTTAATGATTGGACTACGAATATCAGCGGAATCCGCAGCCTAATGGGATTCTAGTGCTATCGATAGTTTGATACCTACTTTGGGGATTGTACCAAACAACTTCGCGTCAGATTTTACACAAGAAATTCGTGGTAGTACATAATAATATTATGTACTATTATGTAATATTATGTACTATTACATAGTAATATTATGTAATATTACATTAATATTAGTAATATTATGTACTATTACATAGTAATATTAAATCTGACCCATATTATGGGTGGATACTGTGTAAAAGCACGCTGCAAATGATTACATAACGGTTTATTTGTGTAAAAATCACACTTCAACAACCTTATAAGGACCTCGCAGCCAGGAAGAGGAGTGGTTTGGGTCCGTAAGGTTAAAGGGGATAACCCTTTAATGAATTAAATATGCCTTGTATCTCGTTTTTGTAAGAATTTATTCGAATACAGGCATGTATGGTCAATGTGTATCACCAAATAATAAGTTATGGTGTTTTGTCGAAAAATTAGTATTTGTTAGAAAATTTGCCATGGTGAAAACCTAGAATACGATGAAAGGAAACCAAATAATTTTTCAGAATGAAAATCGGTCCCCTGATTGCTAAGACAAATTGGAAAAATGATTAAACTTCCGTCTCTCTCTTTTCTCAGTATAGTAACACTTGTAAACTACACTTGTAATCCCCTTTAGCCTTAAGACAAGACTGCAGGAAACCACGAGTTCAGATGAATTTCACTATAAACCCGCCTTTAACAATTGTTGTTGATCGTCTGAGTGGCATATTTCGTTCCTTAAAATTGAACAATATCTTAAATCAATGAAAAAATGAAATGAAGCCTTCATTAATTATCCTCATTTGGCGAACCGTTGGCCTCACAGAGCTCTGGGTGGTCTCAAAAAATCCTTAAAAATGTAGGAAACTTTTAATAAATGGAAAAACAATACACATATTTCGAAACTTTTCGAGTTGGGGAGTTTTGAAAGTGTGTCCTCCCACTTTCTACCACTCAGAAGTGACTGACAATAACTAAAAGCTTTGGGGCACAACTAGACACCGAATGGATCCGATTTACCGAACAAATTTTATCGAAATCGGTCGGTACGGTGTACGGACTGCGGCGGACGAACTATATTCGGTTTCAATTTGTATTCGATTTTTGGATTTTACATTCTTTGAAACTTAAAATCAATTTTTGAGGGGGGATACACTTTATTTCTTGCTCTCTTCCAAAGTTCATTATTGAAAATAATAAACAATCTACACTTGCGTTACGTTATTACTTCGTTAATCTGAGACGAAAAAACGCTGCAAATTATTACACAATGGTTTATTATTTTCTATATAGATCACTCGTCTACAAAATCACCAACCATCCAATATGAAAAGAAGAAAGAAAAAAAAAAAAAATCAAAAAAATCAAAAAAAAAATTAAAAAAATCAACAAAAAATACTCTTAGTAACAATGTTTGTGATATTTTTTAGATAACAAAGTTTGTGATATTAGATAACAATAAATTTAATGTGATATTTCTTAGATAACAATGTTTGTGATATTAGATAACAACTCGGCGCTTTGCGCCTCGGCGGGGGGCTCCGCCCCCCTGCACCCCCCGGTTTACTTCTTTTTCCATACTCTGTATGAAATCATAGGAACACAGAATGTGTTTTTGCGATACTAGTCATCCGTTAAATAAAAAACAACAATAATAAATGTGGAGTTGACATTAACATGACAACCAATAAACATATCACCAGATGTTTTTTTCTGTCGCTTTTTCGTGACGATTTTTTTTCGGTAGGTCATCGCAAAAACACATTCTGTGTTAAAATCAAAATCACCAACCATCGATTGCATTTCGGTCTGCTCTAATTTTAACGGAGATTAGGCCTCTTTTGCGATTCACACTCGTGTTCTGATTTATATATATATATATTTCAATATAAATACTTAAATTTTCGTAGTGAACGAACGGTTTGTCCTACAGAGCTCCGCGTGGTCTCAAAAAATTCTAAAAATTTTATAGAATCTTAAATTGAAGGAAAAACAATACCTTTATATCGAAATTTTTTGAGTTAGAGCGTTTTCAAAATTTCAAAATTGATTTTGGAACCCTTAAGAGTGACCTACATCAACCAAAAACTTCGGGGCACAACTAGACCCCAAATGGAGCCTACATACCAAATTTCATCAAAATCGGTCAATGCTAAGTGGCAAAAGTGCCGCGTACGGCGTACGGCGTACGGCGTACGGCGGACGGACGGCCAAATTTTTATTAGATTTTTGGATTCTACGTACCTTGAAACGTAAACCATCAAATTTTGAGGGGGTGTTAAAATTTTTTTTTTCTTGGTCGATGCCAAAGGTTCATTATTGAAAATAATAAACCAAAAGTGATAAGAAAACATGTTGCCTTCCGTCAGTGGAATACAAATAATGGAATATATTCCAATATTTGATTTAATCATTTTCAAGAAGCCCTGGTATGGCGATGAGTTGGATTCTCGCCTAGCCCTTCTTAATATGCTTCTCTTATTCGTCTAACTTTATTACGTCAAGTTGTTGTACAGGCAATCGTTGATTACTAAACTAATTCCAGATTTTTCCCAAGAACTTATTCGTTGTAGAATGTTTCTGATGAATTCTCACTTTCCCGGGATTATATCCTTCAGGTTTGAGGATTTTCGAATTCTCCACCAGTTACTTATCATATCAGTTTCACCCCTCTAGGGTATATAATGTTTTCTGCCCTCCCATTGAAAACATTTTTTTTTTGAAATTTCAAGGAGTAATATGATCTTTAAAGTCAATTTATTATTCTATAAATAGTTGATAATTATAATATTTTTAGTAAAAGCATATTTACACCATAATAGAGGATCAAGTGGGTCTAATAAAATCACAATGTAATAGATTTTTTCGCATTTTATTCTGAAAATACAAAATTGAATTCCTGTCATTATTTAAGAATTCACTCGTTTCTATGAGTGGATCCTACAACCAGAAGTGACAAACAGAATGTAGCCATGTGGCCAAATAAATTATAGAAATAAATATTGAAGGTTAGGGATGGGTTTCAACAATAATTCCATTTTAATTTATTTTATTGCACAAATAGATGAAAAGCCAAGTTTACGACTTAAATGAAGGTCCTTTACTAGTTGTTGGACTTTGGATAGAATCGATTCAGTTAGTTTGTTGTATTATACAGTTTTGATGTGAAGGTGTACTCTATGATTTTGTTGCCACCGTAAGTGATATGTTATATATTTAATGTTTGCTAACCCTCAATATTAAATAATGCACATTCAACCCCTTCCTAGTAGTTTTTAATTCTCTTACTTTAATTATGGGCCTTCAACACTGTTAGTCAGATGATGTTGGACTACAATTCTACACTGGCACAATTCATAAAAAATATAATTATTAAAAAAAAAAAAAAAAATTTCCCAGCTTTTGAAGCATTTTGAAGAACCTACCAGTTTTGAACGATGTACTTCTTCTGTGAAACCTTATGAGCGTTTTGTCATCATAAAGTTACTCAATTTTGAAACTCAAGTTAGCTGTGATGAATCAGACCGGGACTATCTGGAGTAGTCTTCGGATTCATCAAACATGCGAACTCCCAGATAGGAATCTTCTTGAATGAAGGAGCCGCTTTTCTTTTCGTCAGCTTCCACGTCTTCGCCTTCATCTTCCTCTTCCGTCGAACCCACTTCGGCCGTGTGTCTGACGGGTTTAGTATCATCAGTGCTCAAGGCAAATCGCAGCTCCAGCATCATCGCTTCCTTCGGCGATATCTGAAAGTGACCAGGATACCTATGATAATGTACATATTTTCATTGAAACATTAATTTGTTAGATTGCACATAGCTTTAATTTGCTCCCTCAAAACTACAGGTAGGGAAATTCGTGCAGCTGGTAGTTATAAAGATTTGTGTCCTCCAAATGATCAATAATTGTTATACTCGCATGGACATAATTAATCACGTTATAATGGTTTGATTTTGTTTTAATTTGTACCTAGAGTGTTTAGGGGCAAGACTATGAATCCGCGAGATTACAATCCTGCGAGGCTAAAAATCATAGCCGAAAAGCGTATATTAATTGGATGTGCAAGATTTATACTACCTCTTGGGTGAGCGATCGGAGCCGGCGGGCTTGCTTGTACGTGTTTACAATTTAGGTTAGTAGCCCCTCAAATAAAGGTCTAGTATAAATAACGATTGTCGTAATTACTAGATATTGGTGACTAATTACTGACCTCTTCGGTTACTGCGACTTTGCGAACGTTCCAAAGGAATTCGAGTATCGACACGAAAAATGCAACACCGCATCCAGCAATTAGTACGAGAAACACACCGCCGACGTTATCTATTCCCAGCTCTGCAGAATCACCTCCCTCAGAAGATCCGCCAGCCTGTTCAGGTAAACATTACCAATTCAACGACCTCAAAAAATATCAAGTACTTGGTAGAATGTGTTTTAACAATGATTTGCCTTACTGAAGAGTTAGTTTTGATATTTCCATTCCAAGCGCCAGTTTAATGAATAAGTCATGACAGACAGTTTTCATTCTCTCAGAGTAATGAAACTGAGTTCATAGCTATATTTATTTATCATGTTCAGTTAGAATGAATACTTACATCGCAGTTGTTGTTATTCATTTCCTTCCACCATTTTGTTTTTATTTCCGTCAATTTTCCGGATTCCTGCATTTTGAGAACGGCTCCACTGATTGCTATTCTGTAGGGAGAATCTTTAACAGAAGAGTTATAACTTTATAATATAATTTTCAAGATTTGTGCTATATATTTCAAGTTACTGTGCGGAGTCCCTCTGCCATTACTCCGCGACTAAAAAAAACCCTTGACCACCTACACTACACTAACCTCGACGATCAAAATTCTTCTTTCTCTCATCCTTCATACGGAAATACCCTCGAGAAAAAAAACGACATTAACAACAGCCACAAGATCGCACTACGCAGCAAAACACCGTTCCAACAATTAAAAAAATTCAAAAGACTTCAAATAAGAGAGAAAAAAAAAACAATCAAATTAATGCTTTAAAACTAGGGTCTACTAATTGCTATTCTGTAGGGAGAATATAAAACAGAAAAGTTATAACTTTACAATAGAATTTTCAAGATTTGTGCTTTACCTATTGTCTTGACTGGTAAACTCTACGATTAAAACCAGTGGATACACTAAAGTCGCAAGTTTGTCGACTAAGTAACTCGATTCAATGGATCTCTTATCAATCACAACGATATCCCTATAATTCAGGATATTACGAGTATGAAGTATTGATTGGTCCTAATATTGCTATTCCTGATACTTGATGCTGCGGCATTTTATGATGTAACAATGAAATTAATGCTTTAAGGGGGTCTCAGTCGGTCGTGCGTTCCGGGTTAGAATTTCACAAAATTACCTGCGCTCAAACTTTAAAAGTTGTTCCGAAATTTGAAATTTTCAAAGGATTTTTAAAGAACCTTTTACTCAGTTAGGGTTTTCCCATTTTTTGCCGGCAATTATTGTTTGATTTTGATGATTCCAGCGGTAATATTTTAGTTTTTTAATTCCCTAGACTGATGTACTAATAAATTTAAAAAATCCTTGAAAATTTAAAATTTAGGTACTTGAACTTTTAAAATTTGAGCGTCGGTAATTTTGGGAAATAGGTACTAACGATGTCTAAAAATAACATTGTTGTTAAAAGATTTGTTCGCTCACTGAAAGGCATGGCTATTCCGTAGCCTTTGGAGTCCAACGTGCCTCCAACTTGCATAAGCTCGCAATGTTTGGCCATTTGGTACTCGATTGATGTGGACTCCATGAAGAAGGCATATTGTCGATTCCCTTTCAGCACTCTTTCTACTCCTTCGTCGTTGCTCTTAGTGAAGACTGACGGTCTTGCGGACTCCATAACGCTCCACATCTTTTGGTACAGGCTGTTGTTACTATCCTGAATACATACAAAACACGGGTCAATGTAAGGTCCTAATGAGATTCCCCATCCTCCAGTAGATTGTGCCTCATCAATTTCATGGTACCATGATAGATTGCAGCTTCTGCGCATGCGCAAACGCAAAATTTGTTTTTCTTCTTAGACCGATAATATTTTCAGGGTTTGTAGGGTTGGGACTCTAGAATGTCTGCTTTACATTTCACCGATATCTGATCATTTGAAATCAACGCTTAAGCGCAATTTTCTCACTAATTGCCCAGTTTGCTCAAATTTGGGGGATTCTTGCAGATTGAAGTTTCGAATATCCCCTATGCATCGGACCATCTATACCACATTATCATAAAAACACAGTAAAATAGGTACATCTAATGCAATATAGTACCATAACACAATTATTAAGTTATGGGTACGGAAGTTAGGTGCGTGCCTTACGTGATTGGTGGATTTCTATCTCATACTTGGAATCGTGAATACAGATTTATTTAAACATGATATCATACCCAGTTGCGATTCTATAAATTACCGTTCCTCGAGCTAGGAAATTTTGATTTTCTTTAGTCATTTTTTAGTTATTTTTCTTTAGAATTTTGATTTTTCCTTCATGATTCGAAGTTTAGAAAAGTAACACATTTTTTACTGAATGTGTAAAAGACAAGTCTAGTAGAATCTAGGAGCTTTTTCAGCTGAAAATAATCAGCATTTTGAAAATCATCCAAACCCTCATACTAGTGGACAAAAAAAAAAAAAAAAATAAAAAAATAAAAATATTATTGAGATTTTTGCTCAACTCTCTTAATTCTACATATTTTGGATTTAAATGTTACGTCGGAAACTGAATTTTGCTTAATAAGGTGGGTACCTACTTTGAAAAAGTTGAGAGTTGAACCACCGGCCAAACCTCCGTACTTGATTTTGTTCTGCATCGCAAGGGCTTCAACGTTGGTAATAGTAGCTTCCATTCTCTCCATCGTGAGAAAAGCGGCGAGATTGGCTGTGTACGACGAAATCATGATGAGGACGAAGAACCACCACATGCCGGCTACGACTCTTGTAGACATTGCTCTGAAATTATTTTTTGGGGAAACATCCCGGCAACGATGAGCAAAAATAAGTAACATAAAAAAATAAGCAAAATGAAACTTGAATTATTAAGTAAATCTCCGAAAAGTAAGAGGGGACAAAACTGTTCCATGTGAAATTCTACCAAAAATGGCAGCTTCTCGTATTGGATCAGACTTCCCTCCAGGGAGGGAAATTTGAACAAAAAGGTTTGTGGGGAACCAGAACCAATAATCAGCCAACATGACATTCAACGAGTTTTCCCAATATTAATTATATAATATAATATATATTTGATTTGACGATATTTGTTCATTTGAGACCGTATACACAAACATCGCTGTTTTCTTCTGGGAATTTTAATGCATGAATGCCATATAGATTAATTATAATAATTATATATTCGGCTTGAAATGTAATTATACGACAACACGCAATAACATTGCTGTTTATTTATTCAGTTAGCGAAAAGCTTCATCCATCGACTGGAATCAGTCTTGTTATTATTAATCTCACCCTGTAATAATAGAGATTTAAATACCAGAGACGAGTTTATCAAATAAAAAGTCGTTCCTCTGAGTTATAGGTCGAAAGCTGTCATGTAGAATGTAATAAGGGATAAAGAGTCAGAATGTGGCTCTTAGGACATTCTCTATTCACGGTGAGGTAATCGGATTACTTGATTAACCCTCGGATAAGCGCGACCTAAAAAACGGTGATTCGCGCGGTGTATCATTTTGATAAAACGGTTTTTGAGAGAGGGAAAGGGTTTTGAGAATAGAAGATAATTAATTTTTTCTATAACAAACTTTATTGTATAAGGGAAACCAACTAATATGAATAGGAACTGTGAAAAGTAAATTCATTGAACAAAATTACGAAGTAGAAAAAATACCCAAAAAAAATGTATTTGTGTCTACCTCATTCGTGTTGAAAAATTAAAATTAGACACAGTAGGTATTTACTCATCGACCTAAACAATTCATTGGCAACATTACTCACAGGAAAATTTCAATTCTTCTGAACCCCGCTTTATGAAGAAAATTCCGGAAGTTTCATGGATGCGCGCGGTGTATATAGATTTGATAAAAATCAGCTGCAGGCACTACAGGTGGCTCCTCTGACAGGCCAACCTATTATTATTATGAAGAGGATTCGAAGTTAGGGAGGTAACGAGAAGGGTTCTTTCAAATCCACACGAGGGGGGGGGGGGGGGCATAGCGACCTTTCAAAACTAAATTTTGTAATAATTTGATACCGCGCGTATCGGAGGGTTAACTGGAATCTGAGATGGAAAGGTTCCTATCAACGTGAAATGAAAGATACTGCAATGAAATTAAATTAACTTCCTTTTGCAGGCATTGTTTTCTGTCAAAACCGTTATTTAGTACCTGAGAAACAGACACATACGTATCCATTGCAGAGTATCCAGTCAGCTTGGAAAAGTCTTCGATTTGAGGATTATGCACAATAACCTGAGTGAGTCGAGAAAGGGTCTTCCCAATACGAATCGATGCGTAATCAGGAAGCGGCAAGAGTTGAAAGGCATCTGACCAAAGCGGCCTCCCGAACAACAGACAGAGTAACTCATAATGTTATGCCTTTTGAAAGAGAAGAAAAATCCGATTAGGCGTGAAAAGGTTGGAGAAAAAAAGGGAGCAGGTGTGATCTCATGAGGGCACAATGCGAGAAGTCAGACAAAGCTAGGAAGAAGTGAGGGGAAGTAGCAGTGCCTTCTTATGGTCCAAGCCTCGCGAATGAATTTGAAAATGAAGCAGCTGAGCTAACAAGAAAATGTAGGGCCGAAGATGTTGGGCTCTGCAAGTTTAGTTGGTTTAGTTTATTAACCATACAGTTAATACCTACGAGAAATCAGCGTCTTGGGACTGAGTGTAGAAGATTGTACTTATTCAATTAGACTGGCCACTGTGAAAACAGGTGAAGTTTGTAAATAGATTACTCGATGCTTTTGTCCTTACTTGGAAGTTCCTGCGGTATGATGCCTGAGTCTCGAGACTGTCACAGATAAACGCATTGGAAAACAGATGAAAATCCATGATAGCTGTGATATATTGTCGGTAGACTAACAGAACCTATTATAGGTCTTATAATAAGACTTATAGGTTCTGTTAGTCTACCGACAATATATCATATCATACCGATCAATATATGCACTTAGTGCAAGGACGCTCCATTACTTGTGACGTCACCAGCCCTTTTCTGACCAGCAGCTTCAGGCCTGGTATTCCAGAACACCCCTGGGACTGACATGAGATCGCGACCCGCTGAAACGGAAGACTGCCTTCTGCTACCTGTGGCCGTTACGCCCCGTCTGAACTTGTGATCTTCCATCTCTCTCCGCCTTTTCACTGCTACACCCAGAAGATGCACAATTTTTCGTCGACCGCCCCTTTGATTTTCTCACAAAAAAAGTTCCTTCTCTATCCATAAAGGGATTTTACAAAAGCTAATAGTTCGGGGAAAGAAAACAAAAACCTTTTAGTACATTCGTATTATGTCTAGTCATTTCAAAGTAGGTTCTCTTCACCAGAATCACTTTATGGAAAAAAAGACGGCGTTCCTCAAAGGACCTCCAAATTATTTTAGGGCGATGTAAACATTTCTATCCCGGACAGGTTTTTTGTTGGAACCAATCTATGCCCCTATATTGAATTGGAGGATACCTACCGACTCGTAACTTTGGTCTAGTTAGGACCGACCTCCACAAAAAACTATTTCGTTACAACCTAGTGAGTAACAATATGCTCAAAGCAGAAAATAAGTTGAATTTTATTTATTTTACTGAATTGCAATCTCTCTCGTGACTATATTATTGCCGATTGACTGCATCAAACCGTTCTGTATGTCACTGTAATTCATTACGGTAAAACTTCAGCTTTGAAAAGCTGGTCGGTTTATGGTTTCGCTCACATGTTTGTTATTAGCGATGATTGCTGAATTTTGCCCGTTTGAAATTTTCATCTTACCATGAACTACTTTTTACCTTAGCGTGCTGGAATAGAGAGCTGCTACAGAAGTATATTTTTTCTATTGCGGTAAAATTTCGCACAGTTGAGACCAACGAAAGTGGTGTGGTAACGGTAACAGTTGAGCTTCTGTTCTTTCGAGAGTTCTATTTTTTAAATCAATGAGAAGGAGTCGAATGTTGGGGTTGTGATTTGTGATGTACAAATACCAACTGTGCTACCAACTCAACTCTAAAGCCCTCAACATCGCCTCCCTGTAGTGATGGTTGATTTAATTGAGGAGGCTCAATTGAGATTACGGTGGTCTCCACTAGGAGAACGTCCAATGACGAGAGCACTAGACGTCCAACCCTCAGATTAAGGGCTGGATTATTACTTCCGATATTGCTTCAGATACGATAAACTTGATTTTCGCTGCAAGCGGATTGCTACGAGTAGAGGGTTGTGAGGTTTGGGCAGCATAAATTAAAAGTAAATACGAAAAAACACATCAATATGAACCTGATCAAAAGGAGTACCTAATTATTCTTATTTACAGAAAATAATTTAGAGTGAGTGCGAGTTGAATTTCAAAAAATGTGAGAACTTTTAGCCGTCTTGTGAATTTTGAGTGCAATGTTACTTGTTTTTGGAAATGCTGGAAAGTCTCTTCTGATTCTCATATTTTGCGTTTTTCTTGGGAGATGGTAAGTTTATACTCGTATTTTCACACTAAGAAACTTGACAATTCAAAAATAAGTGTTCGCTTTTTTGTCTAAAGTCCTAAGGTTCTTATAAAAAAAGGTCCATTCATGCAGCACGAGTTTATGAGCGAATTTTCAAAGAAATCTTCGAACCTCTTATTAAGAAAATCAAAATATCAGCTATATGATAGAGTACTCAGCCTTGAGGGTGTGGCACATAGCACGAATCGTTTTTTCAACTCCTTTCAACTCCTTGGTTAACAATTTCAAAAAATTCAAAAAATACTCTCCTGTCACCTCAAACTCAAAGAGTACCCATTCGCAAATTTTTTTTTCCTATTTTTTAATACCATACCAACATACTGCATGCACTGGCTATGTTTTGGTTTATTATTTTCAATAATGAACCTTTGGAATCGACCAAGAAAATTTTTTTTTAACACCCCCTCAAAATTTGTTGGTTTACGTTTCAAGGTACGTAGAATCCAAAAATCGAATACAAATTTGGCCGTCCATCCGCCGTATGCTGTACGCGGCACTTTCCCCACTTAACATTGACAGATTTTGATGAAATTTGATATGTAGGCTCCATTTGGGGTCTAGTTGTGCCCCGAAGATTTTGGTTGATGTCGGTCACTTCTAAGGGTCAAAAAATGAATTTGGAGCTCTGTAGGACAAACCGTTCGCTCCCTACGAGAATTTAAGGGTTGGAAATACGATAAATAAGAAACACAAGTGTGAATCGCAAAAGATGCCTAATCTCCGTTCAAATTTTAGCTGACAGAAAAGCGATCGATGTTTTTCTTTATGTAGGATGGTTGGTGGCTTTGAAGACGAGTGATCTACGTAGAAAAATAAAAAAATAATAAACCATTGTGTAATATCTTGCAGCGTTTTTTTTTTTAAATTTCACTAGTCCATATTCTTGCTCTCTTTGTCCCTCACAACTCCATGAATGGACTTTTTTGGGTTTCTTTTAGGTAGAAGGTCTCCTGTTGGACGACCCTGACAGCACCCAGGCTGATGAAATGGATTGTCACCCTGAGTTTGTTGTTCAGAACTGAGACATCCACAGCAGTTGAGGCACATTGATGATGTGAGTGCCTGCATGATATCTCACCTGACCTTAAAACCGCCGTAGGCGCGAAGGAGGAGGTTCTCTTTTCGGTGTGTCGTGGGACGACGATTTTTTGTAGTTGTATGTTTGACACCTTGCCTTTCTTTATTCTGGTACAATCTGCCTGATTATTTTTGACATGTATTCTACCAGTATCCGTGGTGGTCCCGGATTTCATTTTACTTTGTTGTTGATTCAACACTTTTTAATTTGTTATTGATTCAAAACTAGTCATGCGATTCTAAAACAATTTATCATAATTTTTCCTAGTGAGAGAGAAAATAAATTTTGAGCCAAACAAAAAATATCACTTTGTTGCCGAACAAATTTGTATAAAAAAGTAATAATTAATTGCCATTCTTGATTAGAGAACAAATGTCCCAAAAGTCGAGAGTGTTAGATACTTAACAAATAAATGAATTGCTAATTTGATTTATAGATTTTCGAGTAAATCTATATAGATGCCAAACATCACCCAATCATCATCGGTATGCTACCATCAAATGTAGGATGTCATCAGCTATATAGGCGGGACACATATCATCATTAAATCATCATGTCATCCAGAAAACTGACGAGGCTCTTTTCTTTTGAATAAACCTACATTCTTTCTCAATTTTTTTTTTTGGAGAAATAAATGCGTAGCTACCACCGTAGAATTAAGAACCATTCATCATACTGATTTAGAGCTCAGTCAGTTGGAATTCGACAAGCTTCCCTTGTTTAGTAGAAATTCGATTGAATCGGAGTGCCCGCTAACGGCGAAAGGGGGGACCTCATTGTTATCGTGAATTACGCCTGCGGAAGTGTACAGAATCGTTGGATTGTTCAAAACGTGAGGAGTCTGAGGGCCGATTCTGTGAATCACCGGTGTTCGAGGTACCAGATATTAATCGGGGCAAGAGGCATAAATTCGAATTTCCCTTCTGAACCGAGGGTTGGTCCCTTCCTCAAACCCACCAGTATAACATCACTTTCAGGTAACTTTGTTATGAGCCGATCCGCGCCCGAACCCCTCAGATTCCTTCCGAGACTCTGGGGGATCCTTCTGGGAGGATTTCTGGCGGCTTTTGGGACACGATGGAAGTTTAGCTGGGAGTCTTGAGTTATTTACATAAATTCTCCCGGTTTGGGGTATCGAATCCACCTCGAGGGCTTGGCGGAGACAAAAGGTTGGCCCCTAGAAGCTGACCAGCAGAGGTCCGAACTTTCTGATTGTACCCAATTTACTGTTGGGGTTTGAAAAGTACCCACGGGAAAGAGAACGACAAATCTAAGAGGTAATTCGCCTCTGGAGAAGAGCTGAAAAGCCTGGAAATGCTGAGGAAATATTTATGGCCTGAGAAGAAACTTTCAATGTGGAATTTCTAATCGCCAATTTGTCAGTTGATAAGCAAGATCATTTTTATAAATTAATTTGGTAAATGCGTCGTTCTAAAGGAGGGTTCTCACATCAAAACAACCACGTAACTACAAAAGCAACCTCCTTTTTGGGTAGATACCTCCTAAAAAAATAATTAAAAAAAGTACTTACCTACTTATTTCTTATTTAACTGGACACACACAAACAATTACTTAAAAAAAATTAAAGTAGGTTAATTACCTAGTAATTAACCGCCGTACTTACTTGGTAACAAATTGGTGAACTAAACTGGTCTAAAATTAGATAAAAAATTATAGTTACTTGGTTTGGATAAAGAGTAGTTCTGAGTAACTATTTGGACTAGTTCCCGTCATTGATATTTAAGTTGGAATCATTCCACTTGTTGATTAGGATTACCTTTGCAGGTATTACCGACACATGATGTAGGTAAAAATACACATTCCGTTTTTGATTAACGAACCAAACCGTTCTTAATCTTAATTAACACAGGAATTTTGATATGATATGAGCTTTAGACTCGCTTAAAACTGCTAGGCTCTGACTAGGTGATACTGTAGTGAACTTTTGCAGTCGTGACTGTTTTTTTCTCTGTGTTGTGAGTAGTCTAAATTTCGATCGAGATGTCGACGTCATCGTCGATTCGCATAGTCAAACTCGGCAGAAATAACATATGGACAGTTCACGTGAAGGCTCTGATGATTCGGAACGACACATGGGATTACGTTAATGGGACAATACCTACTCCATTAGACGAAGCTAGAAGTGCAGATTGGAGAAAGAAAGACTTGAAGGCAAAATCTGAACTCATCTTGAAAATAATTGCTTCAGAGTTAAAGCTGATCAAGGGTTGTTCAACTTCGCATGAAGTTTGGTCGTAACTAAAATCAATCTACCAATCCAAGGGTCCTGCACCGAAAGTTGCTAAAAGAGTATTGAGGTATCCAAAGAGGACTAAAAACATCAAGCTCACTTACAGAAGAACGAATTAACCTCTTGTTGGTTATCTGGATGCGGATTGGGAAATTTGTACAGTGGACAGGAAATCCTACAGTGGACTAGCTTTCAAATTTTCTGGAGCAGCCGTTGGGAGGCAAAAAAGCAAAGGACTATCGTCCTGTCAAGTACTGAGGCTGAATATCTCAGAATCGTCGGAGGATTTGAAGAAGGAATTTGCCTGAGAAGACTCCTCAAGGAACTGGGATTTGAACTCAGGAAACCGCTTCCAGTCTTCAATCACAACCAAGGGGCGCAAAAACTGATAAACAATCCTGTACATCATGCTCGTATCAAGCACATAGACATACAGCAACATTTTATCCGTGATGCTGTGATGAAGGAACTACTGCAAGTGAAGTACTTGCGGACCGAAGAAATGCCTGCTGATTTTATCACAAAACCAGTACCAAGGAGCAACCGTGAGTAATGTATGAAATCATTGGGATTGGAAGTCGAGTCAACTGGAAGGGGCATATTGATATTCAAGTTGAAATCCCTCCACTTGTTGATTAGGATTACCTTTGCAGGTGTTACCAGCACATGATGTAGGTATAAAAATCAACGTTCCGCGCCTCGCCAGGGGGCAAGCCCCCTGGACCCCCGGTTACCTCTATTTACATACTTCGGACGAAATTATTGAAACACAGAATGTGTTCTAGCTCACACGTTTCACATAATTTCGCTACTTTCCTCCCACTAAATCAAAATCTCAATCAGAATCAGAATCATAATCGCCAGGTTACACGATCCTTAGTTCCGTATCATCGGTACCCATGTTGTCGTCCCAGATTTCGTTAGCTTTTTTTCTAGTTAGTCCATGGCTAAAACACATTCTGTGTTAATACACATTCCGTTTTGGATTAACAAACCAAAACGTTCTTAATCTTAATGTTGAAATAAACATAGGAATTTTGATACCCGTTCCAAACCGGATGGAGCAGCTCGAGTAGCTATCCTAACAAATAACTTCGCACCACTTTTCCCATGTAATGGTACACTTTGGGAAAACCAACCGGTGGGGAAACTGGTGAGATTATTGGATGGTCTGTGACTAATTCCTTGTATGTGCACTAACTCCTTCTACGAGAATATGATCTTCCTTTGCAACTGAGATCGAGTGAACACTGAAGCAAGGAAATTAATAATTTATGTTTTACCACTTACCTATTGGTTGAAATTAAATTTATTCCTCTTCTGATAGGTAGAACGTTCCCTGGATGCATTACTAACAATATGTTTGTCGTTGCACTGGGTAAAGGTTGATATGATGTAGATTGATACTCTCAAAGTGAGAGAATCTGGGGTGGTTCCAATCATTTAGCTGTACGGAGTTTACATTGTAGGTTTCATTAACATTCACGAGACAAAACTATATGATGTGTAGACTATATGATTGATACCAAATTGTATTATTTGAATACTGAAGAAATATATAAATATAGTATACACAAATTATAAATATTTCGTGTGTGTTGGGCATTTCTTCAATGAAGTTGGAAGGTTGAGGGATGATTTACTTCGGCTTAATCTTTATACTTTTTATTCGTCGAGTGCACTTTCGCTAACTATCAGGACATCAGACTATCACACTTAACCTAGTATTTTTACACCAGCTGCATATGTGCTCAACTTATCCAAAAAACCTTTCCAATCTCTGCTTTCAAAATTCAAAAACCGAACGCAAAGTCAGAGATCCTGATGAAAAAACAATTGAATTCTTCAACTTACCACTACAAACTTAGAGTCACCATACCGGAAGTAGCACTTAAAACCAAACCACGGTACTTCAAGAATCCAAATACGAACCATTCTCATACTGGTAACACCAATAAATCAAAAGACATAGACCAGATGTGTAGTGATCCTAAATCCCTACTGAGACCAACATATATTCAACACATGGCTCTCAAAAAAGGCACAAAAATAAGGATGTACTTACCAATTAAAACCTATCTGATGTCCTGATGATGCTAGGAAGCGAAAGTGCACTCGACAGAATAAAAAGTATAAAGATTAAGCCGCAGTAAATCCTCCTTCAACCTTCCAACTTTATAAATATTTGTAACAGTATTTGTTGCTTTTGTTCCTAGCTAAGCTGTAAAAAAATGTTTTGATACAATTTCATCACTCAAATTCGCAAAAAGGGTACTGAATTCACCCAGATTTATGCACACTCCAAACTCTTGCAGGTTAATAACAACATCTAGAAATGTTAGAGAAATGGTGCTGTGATGGATTCAAGGCGGATGGATCTAGCATTGGATCATCCGTTAAGTCGTTTCAGATGTCAGTAACAAGGTGGGGTGGGGAGCATTTTCGTCACCCTGAAAACAAAAACTAAAATACAGATTTCACGAATAACTCCAGGGGTTTGGATCGGTTCCCGGTAATACCTGGGACTACATACCTACTCTTTCCCGTACTATTCCAATGTATACTTGTTTCGACCTCCTATATGTGGGTGGGAGCTTTGGTTGGGTTGGGTATAGCAAATGACACCAGTTTGTTGTCATTGCCACATTCCATGTTAACATTTTTGTTAATGATTTTAAACAGTACCTGATTATTAATATTAATTTCACAACGAAATTTCTCGCTAGGACTATAATTATTAGAGTCTAGGGGTTTGGAATATTTATGATTTGGGTAGTGATAATCAATTTTCAGTTTCAAGAATTATAAAAGAGAAATCGAAATAGGGTAAAAGCTGTGTTTGATTATGAATATTAAAGAGCTTCTATTGAACACAATAGATAGCATTATTCCATTTCTCTGAAAAGGTAATTTTGGAGTTTCTTGGGCATATTTCATTCAAAATGTTTAAGTAAAGTTAAAAAAGAACTGACCTTTTAAGGGGTTTCTGCCGTCGAGACTGGAGCAAACCGTTGTCATTTAATTCCCAGGGAATCTTTGATCTTTTTCACCTGCCCGGACCAAGTCAAGGATGCCCTTGAGTCGAGGATGTCTTAGCTAAGTGGCAGACACTGTAACCTTCTTCAACTGTTAGATATAAAGGAACTAACAATAAATGGACCCTTGAAATTCGAGGTAGTTACGGAGAATTTTTCGCTCTAATAAACGTCTCTCAACTCGATTTCAGGCTCCATATTCTTATTCTCTAGAAATCACATTCTGTGTAAACTAGGTGAATGTATGTTTTTCATTTCTCACAGAAACTCAATATTTAGTTAGGGTGGAGGGACCAGTGTTTGACAAGGATCCAGTAATTGACAGTGCGTGTGTTGAGTGTAATTCCCTAGCTAATACAATGGATTTTCAATTATAGTGAGTCATTTTGTTAAAACCAAATAGCTCAATGATGCATTGATTAAAATAATTCTAATATATTATTATCTCCAATTATTTCTGTCAGCTATTTTTAGGATGCCCTTCAGAAAGACTGGAACTGATTAAGGAAATATTTTTGATTAATTTTAATGTAATAGCTTTACAGGGATCTCTATTCGTTCTTGTCATTCAATCATTATTTTTGATATTTATATAAATACTTAGCAACTTACAAGCTGCTAGCTTACCAATGAAAATGTAATGTTCCTATGATATTGAGAAAAAACATTGTGTTTTGTGATAAATCATTTGGTGATATTTTCAACTTTATCTATTTGAATCCTTACATTTTATACTCCAATTAGCAAAATCTAACTGTAAATGTTCACTTTCTGTACAAAATTGTTGAAAATGAATGTTTTCTTGATACATTGAATCATTTATCGGAGAAATACTGATGTGTCAATCATTGGATGTCAAACACCGGGTCAAAAAATTGATTTCGTAAAAACGGATTTATGATGCTTGTGACTTGAATTGTTATTTTCTTTAAAAAAAGTAAAAAAGTAAAGTAAAGTAAGCAACCATTTCAGGTTGAATTTTCGTCCGACTGCCATTCTTGGCGTTGCGGACATCATCAGCTGTCTCCCTAAGGGGAGATCAGAATTTGTTCTGATGATTTCGCTCATGGCTTCCCAAACATCACCGCCCTGGGTTGGAACGAGAGATTGCCGATCGTCTAATAGACAGAAAACTTTCTGCGACGACCAGACTCGAACTCGCATCCCTGCTAGACGGTTCTCATCTTATCACCGCAGACGGGTACACTGTCCACTAGACCACCGACGCCCACCACATCAGTCAGAAATGACAAACCAAGGATACTTCAGTATTTTCTTTAATATTGAATTATTGAGGACATTCTGATGTAGCAGTAGATGTAGGAATAAAGTTTGAGCAAATGGAAGAACATAACTTAATAGCTTGTCAAAGTCAGAATTTCGCTTAAGGTGTCAAACACTGGTCCCTCCACCCTAGTGCTTTCTTCACAAATTTAAGAAATTGAGTTTTGTAAAGGAGGAACTAAGCTAATATTATTATCATATGAACTAACGAAATTCAAAGTTCGCTTCAATTAAGAGCCTACCTCGGAATACAGGGTGTCACCCTTTCGGGCGCACCACCGGGCAGGGTTCGATTCTACTGCTAATTTGCAACAAAAAATGTATTATCGCAATTTTGTTTTAGAGGCTTCGTTTTTGAGTTATTTCACTTTTAAGATTTTTTTCGTGTTTTCGACCTTACATCACTAAAACGGCTATAACTCCCTTAATTGATGAAGTAAATTAAAATTTGATTATGTCGTTGGATAGAGCGTAAAATTTCCTATCTCCCTGATGGGGTTGTAGAAAATTTCAAATGAAACGAACGGGTGTAAAATAAGCTAAAAGTAAAAAATTGGTAAAGTTTCGAAAATTTTCACTTTTTTCAAAGTTTGATTCTCGAAACGTCGTGAACGGAAATATCCATGCTGTAAGCCTAAACGTTGCATGTGAATCCCAGCTTTCTAATGGTGTAGTCATTTTTTTTAACACCTCTTATTCAGTTAGAAAATGATGTTTTTAGGGTAAAAATCGTTCATTTTCGGGTGTAAATCGGCGTTTTTCACCAGAAATGCTTCCCAACTTAATAAATCCTTTTTTTTTGACGCTGAATCGAATCTTAACACTTTCCGAACTCCTCGACAAACAAACAGTACTTTTCAAGCCTTTTCCTTTGGGCGAAGGGCTCAATGTCGTTGTTCGTTTTATCCAAAATTGTTATTAATGACTCGCACTCCTTCCACTTTGTTGACTTACATAATTTTTGCCCTCTTTCTTGAAAATAACGTCCCGATCATTTGAGGAAAGCTTCATCTTTTCGATAGATAACAAGTTGGGAGTCGAGGACTCAGTTTTTGTACCCTGTTTGCTTGAAGGGCTTTAAACGTACTGTTTGTTTGTCGAGGAGATCGGAAAGTGTTACCATTCGATTCACCGTCAAAAAGAACGTAAAATTTCATGTCAAAGGATTTATTAAGTTGGGAAGCATTTCTGGTGAAAAACGCCGATTTACACCCGAAAATGA
Source organism: Apolygus lucorum (assembly GCA_009739505.2). Lineage (NCBI taxonomy): Eukaryota > Metazoa > Arthropoda > Insecta > Hemiptera > Miridae > Apolygus > Apolygus lucorum. The sequence continues at coordinate 9,528,225 of CM019178.2, read as the reverse complement.
ACGTTTTCTGCCCTAAAAACGTCATTTTCTAACTGAATAAGAGGTGTTTTAGAAAAAAATGACTCCACCGTTAGAAAGCTGGGATTCACATGCAACTTTTAGGCTTACAGCATGGATATTTCCGTTCACGACGTTTCGAGAATCAAACTTTGAAAAAAGTGAAAATTTTCGAAACTTTACCAATTTTTTACTTTTAGCTTATTTTACACCCGTTCGTTTCATTTGAAATTTTTTACAACCCCATCAGAGAGATAGGAAATTTGGCGCTCTTTCCAATGACATAATCAAATTTTAATTTACTTCAATAATTAAGGGAGTTATAGCCGTTTTAGTGATGTAAGGTCGAAAACACGAAAAAAATCTTATAAGAGAAATAACTCAAAAACGAAGCCTCTAAAACAAAATTGCGATGAGACATTTTTTGTTGCAAATTAGTAGTAGAATCGAACCCTGCCCGGTGGTGCGCCCGTAAGGGTGACACCCTGTATAGATACTTATTTATTGTAATTGCAACTCAGCGATTCGCTATCCATATAAAAGAAAACATTAAGTTATGTATAACAGCAGTTATGTATTTACCTTTTGTTTTACAATTGGTACTCGGAAAATGAGAAAATCTTTTTTTTTTTTATTTTTTAAAATAATAATGTCAAAAAAATGAAATTGTATACGAGGATTCGGAAAAAGTCTATAGATACGAGGATTCGGAACAAGTCTATAGATTCACCATCTTGTTATATCAAAAATTATCTCACACATAGACATCTAACAAAATCTAACAAAATAATGACCATAGTCTCCCTTGCGGGCTAGACACAAACTTTCCTATGAAGACACTAACTTTAGGGCTGGATTCCAACGTCCCTTCATTGGGTAGCTCAACTATGCGTTATGAGCATAGTTCAACTATGCTATAACTGTTCAACTATAGCTCAACTATGCGTTATAATGCTATAACTGTTCAACTATAGCTCAACTATGCGTTATGAGCTCAACTTTAATTCATGAGCTAGGCCTTCGACTTTCCTATATGTCCTGGGCAATAAATCTTTTTTATGGACTTGGCCTCCAACTCCCTTTTGTAAGCTCTGCTATCTATAGATATTTCCTTTAAAGATAGTTCCTCTAGACATCGTATTATTCCTCTGGAACAGACCCCAACTTGCCTTTATGGCCAAGATCTACCTTGTACGATAGACTCTACACCCCTTCATGAGCTCTAGCCAACATTAAGAATCTTTTACTGGTTATAACCAAATTTCCTATTATGGACTAGACCCAAAATCCACTATTGCTTGGAACAACTTTGAGAGGGAGAGAAAAGAAAGACAGAAAAGACAAAATTTTAAATAATTTTCCGACTAACCTAAATATAAATTGTGCGTCTCTCTCTCTTCCATGGGTTATTCATAGGATTTCCTCTTCTCGTTAATTTTCAGTAGGTAAATTCGGAAGTTTGTATCTAATAATAAACGACATTACTCTGAAAATGTATATAAAAGTGTTTATTTTTTTGTGTCTAGTCCTAAAAAATTATTTTGTAAATAATTGAAGGATAAAAATTTGTAGACTAGTCTATATAGTTAATTTGACTAGACCTTTCCCGATGCCTATCACACTAAAGCAATTCTTATCGTTAAATAGGTACTACTTTTCAGGTGACGAAAATGACGAGGGCCGGAAGTGGGGGAACTACGGGAAACTCTACTTCTACGAGGATTGGTCGTATCTTACTGTGGCGCATGGTCGGACCCTTGTTGCATAAGAGATCCAGTATTGTGCCAAAAAGCGTTTGTCATTTTGCAATCATTCTCAAGGACGTCCGGATCGGGGTTGCAGGGGTGGGGGTTTTTCCATTCGAGAGGTGAAATCCTGTGAACACCAGTCAGATTTTAAACCCAGGACGGGCCCTAGGGAAATTTGAGAGGTAACGGGAATTTTTTCAGAGTGAGAGGACACAAGAATTGAATTTGAGGAAGGTTCAATAGGAATTGTACAACGGGGGGAGGGGCTGGACATTAGGAAATTTCAAAGGTAATTTCAATTAGAATACAACGAAGTTCAACCCGAAGGACGGATTTGCTCAAAATGTTCTGTAGCCTCGCCGTGGACTACGATCTTCCCAAAAGTTTATAGATTCGAAAATATATCTGAACTTGAAAGGGTCTACAGGGGGGCAGGCTGCTGAAAAGCTGGATGTGTGATGGGAGTGTTAGAAACAAACATGGGTTAAAACACATAAAGCAGACGCAAGACAATAACATGTGGACTATTCAACGTTTACCAGGGGATGGAAGTGAATCCTGAAACTCCGAACCCTGAAGTAATGCTGAAGAGAAGGTTGGGTTGTGAGAGGTTTATGGATCATGATTGTGAAGTTGTTCAGAATTGAGTAAATAATTATTCATGTTTTCACATGTAACGTGGTGGGATCATTATATGCATTGGACCCACTCAAGAAGGCACCCTCCAATTCTGAAAAAAATCTTGCTATTAGATCGTCAGATGTTAGTGTTAAGGTAAAATAATTTGCTCGTTCGCACATGCTGCTGTTTGTCCGATGCACTAGACAACCCTCTCGAGGTAAACCCGCAAAAATCCTGAGAATTTCATCAAAATCTAACAAGGATTTCGTGTAGATATGCCGGACAAGAAACTGAACTAACTCAAGTAATTCAAAAATCTGAAACACAAAATGCGAGCAGAAATTTTGATTTTGAGGGACCAAGTTTAAAATCTGCAGCACGAACCTAAATCTTTTGCTGTTCTAAATATTGGAGTTTGGATTTATTGGCACACTATGTAGAGCCAAAACGAGTATTGGAACAATGACAATTATGGTAACTTGGTAAGGGTGAACGAAGCTGCCCTCTGTATCCTATCCTACTTGATTTAAAACATCAATTACTCGTAAATGTTGCCGAGCAATAAAACAATACAGCGTTGTATACAATCCAATTAAACTTTAAAGAACGGCGGTGAAAAGGTGAGTAAAAAATTCCTCTTCAAATACCCCCAAAGAATGAAAAGGGAGTCACGATTATTGGGATTAATTGGACACTTTGCATTCGCGTGAATTCCCTAGGGAGAATAATGAAACGTTCAAGCAAAGCATTATGCAACCTAATTAACTCGTTTATTGGTTTTATGCTGATTTTTCTACTGAGCTGAAACAAAAGGCCGGTGAAGTTTATAAACTGAGAGGATTATATCGAGCAGAAGAACAATAAAACTGGAGTATGTACTTACTTTTGAATCACAATTTTCTTCAATCGGCCATGAAAAGAAATACGAGAGTTTAGTAATTGGAAAAGTAAAAATGGAATAACCTTCGTGGGAATACAAAATTAACAATTGACACGTGATTATCAACGTTATTGATAAGTCAATTTACTCTTAATTCATTATCAAAATTGGGGGGCATTGTAGGAATGAGATTTTTTTTGGTGGGCAACTCGTGAAGTTTTCAACCGCCTTTTCCTACAAGGCGGTCCTTGTTAAGACACGCGTTGAATAACCCGTGCGTTGCTCAGGATACTTATCACAAACAAACCTTGTGATCAGAAATCAGCGAATTAACAGATCGAAAATCAAGTGAGAATACAGTGTTTCTTTTTTTTCTGTATAATTACATTTTCAGGATTTATGTCACAGCTGAATACGAAATAGAACCTGTACCTTAGTTAGAGGTGAAGAAAGAGTTTTCTAAAAGGCTTACAAAAATATTAATCCAAAATTTTCTGTCATCGACGAAGTGAAAGGACAGTTTTCTTCGAATGATTTCTTATAATCCTATGCACTAGGGTTTGTGGAACAATTTTTGTATTGCTTATTATTGGTCTGAAGTGGTGTGTGTTCTAGTTCATAACCTCGAACCTCCCAACAGTGTAAAGTTGAGGAAGGGGAAACAGAAGGTTTCATTCATTGATCCTGGTGACTCCGAACAGCATGGGGAGGTTTCACTAGGTTTCGCAGAACATGGGTTAGAAGATCAATTTCGGCTTTGGCTTCATCGATTATCTCGCTAGCGTGGATAGAATAAGAAAAATTCCTTCATCCAACGTCATAAGGTAATTTATTTCAAATTTCTTACAGTGAAAGCAAATCGGTGTCAGCCCATTTCATCGGAAACAGATGTCATAATATGTAAGAACACCACTTTTACAAGAGGTAGAAAATAAATAAAACCATAACCCAAAATAACCCACACTGACCAACCAGCCATAATATCATTAGATAATTGTAAGCTCAGGAATATGAATAAATTGAATAGTCCACTCATATTTTGGTTAGTAGAAGCAGCCAACATGTATGGGGTATGATGGCAAGGTGGGGCTCGGAATTTCGTTCTGTCCTTTTTCTTTCCGTGGGATCCGCTTTTGGGAAACAGAAGTCGAAGGGACGAAATGAAACCGGGGAAGAAAAAAAAAGTAAAAGAAGAAAACCAATCCGATGGCAATTCGAGCGATGCTGGTGGGCATTCAGTTGGGGGGTGCATCTTACTTGGGCAAAAGATCGCATCCCTGGGCCATGAGTGACCCAATGGAAAACCAAAGGCAGTTGTGGAGTGAGAAGATGCACTCAAGCTCCGAGGGATCAGGATTGCAGGGGTGGGGATTTTCCCACTCGTTTGGAGAGCATCTGTCCGTCCATTCCAAATACGGTAGGAACAAACAAAACATGGTTAGAAACATAAAAAAGCTAGACAATCAGTTGATAATGAAAAATACTGAAAATAATAAATAAACAAAAATATAGATGAGTTAGGCAAATTTATGTTCAGTTTAAAATCCTATTTGTCTTGATTTTGATCCACTTGGTATGCTTTTGGTTGAGTATGTCCTAATTTACCAAGAAAATTAACCTAATTAACTAAAAATAAAGGTATTACACTATTAATTTTTGCGATTATAGATTCAAAACTGTTGAATTGATTAAAAAATTATTCAGGAATTGTTGAAACAAAATGATTAATAATATACAAAAAATAAGCATTCATAAAATGTCTAGTGATTATGTTGATGAGATTATTGTGTGGTGGGAAGGAATGCCTTTATAAGCATTAAACCTACGCAAAAGCCGGGTTTCAAAAAGTCAATTTTTTGTAAAATTCAATTTGGAACAGATAGTCTATTGATTGTTTTGCATTTTTTGTAATTAATAGCCTATTTACTGCCATCGCAAGAAAAGTTTTGGTTTTTGAAATCTATTCTCTTAGTTACTGTTCATATTATTCAGAAGACAAACAATTTTCGAAAAATGTTGGACGTAAATAAGTAGTAGTAGATACTAAATATGTTAGGAACGCTGAAAGTATTTTATTGTGATATTCTTACTCGAGTTTACTACAAGTACCTCACTGGACATAATATGATAAACGTTTCACCAAGTAGACACACTGTTGAATGCGGGAGTACAGGAATAACAGTAGACATTGTAAACAAATTACATATTACATGAAGGTATTTAAGGTGGAAGAAGTTCGCAGGACCTTTCGACCTACTTACGAGTATTTTGTCCGAATAAAAGCATTTAGCAGTGTCAAACAGTTTCAGAGATGCGTTAATTACGGCTGAAAATGGAAACAAGATCGTATAACATTGGCTAATGTTTGAAATCCTCTTTTGTAAGTAAAATCTATTTTGCGATTCACAGCCGTGAAGCTGCTCTTTTTGTCTTTTGTCCTTTGAGCCGTTGGGAAAGAGAGGTTGGTTAGCTTTGCATGATATCATTCGACCTTAAAAACTGAGAACTACTTCGAATCATAATTAAAACAAGAGGGTGTGGGACATAGCTTCCTCGTATCCATTACCCGATTGTATAGATGATGATCCAATTGTAGTTGATCTCAAAACATCAATCTCTAAATACCTTGCGCTACCCTCATAGGGGTAGTCCGGGGGTAATGATTTTCATAGGGGACCATTTAAACGCTAACCCGCCAAATCCCCGAAAATTTCATTGAAATAGGATGAGAAATGTAGAAGTTATGGCTGTGGAAATTATTTCACATTTTCACAATTATATCACAAATAATTTCCATTCTACAATGGAAATTATTTCTATTGTAGAAGTTATGGCTGTGGCAAGGATTTCATGACAGACACACAGACAGACAGACGGACAGACAGACAGACAGATAGACGGACAGACAGAAAAACAGACAGGCACGGAACCAAAATTGTTCAAGATGGTCTGAAACGTAAAACGCGAGTGGAAATTTTGATTTTGGAGAACTTTTTTTTCAACGTTGAAAAGTGAAAACAAAGCTTCCGCTACTTTGGTGGACTCGGAAGCAAAAAATTCTGCCAAGTGGGTGTGGCACATAGCTTCCTCATATCTGCAATCCGATTAAAAAGATGTCCCGATGCATAGTATCAAATCTCAATACATCAATTTCTAAGTACCTTGCACAAGCCATATAGGGGGTTACGCCAACCAGCACAATTCTGAACATTAAATGTTCTGAACATTAAATTTTGTTATGTGTTAACATTTAAACATTGAATCAATGTTAACATTAAAAATTGTTCGGAACATTAAATGTTCGATGAAATTTTCATCGAAGTAAATGTAGAAGTTATGGATGTTACAGGGCGTTTACGAGGTGCGGAGCGGCTACTATCAATAAGGAAGCGATGATTTTCATATGGGATTATCTACACGTTAACCCTCATAATCCCTGAAAACTTCATCGACATTGGACCTTATTATAGTATTGCCCGCTCCAAGGATTTCGTGACAGCAAGACAGGCAAGGAACGAAATAGTCCAGGAAGTTCTAATATAAAATTCAAGTAAAAATTGTAATTTTGGAGAACTTTTATCATTTTTTAATTTTGTACCTTGAAAAGTTAAATCAATGTTTTGATACCTAGGTAGAATCAGAAAGAATAGATAGTTACAGTTTTCACGATCTGAGGCGTTTTGAGATGTTTATCTCCCATTTGTCACTCCAAAGAAGTCATTGAAACCAACCAAAAGAATTGTAACACGATTCCTAGTGGCGGTCGACATATCAATGTCATAAATTTTGGTATACAGGGTGTAAACGTTAAGGGCGCACCATCGGCTAGGGATCGATTCTACAACTAATTTCCAACAGAAAATGTCTCCTAGCAGTTTTTTTTCAGAGGCTTACTTAAGACATTTTTTTTCTCGTGTTTTCGACCTTGTTCACTAAAACTGTCATAGCTCCGTTTTATTTTATATTGATTATTTTTTATATTTTATTTTATAAAATATTTTCTATGTGTCCCCAATTTTGGGTGATGATGAGTTAGGGGCGGTTTTCGAGGTCCTGTTGGTTGGCCTGCTAGAAGCCCAGACCTCATGCTACTACTGCTACTACTCGTGGGGGGACCTGAAAGCTAGGGTGTACCAAGGAAGGGTGGATAAGAGAGATGAGCTTGGAGAGGATCCACCGGTGCAGCAACCTCATTAGAGCGGACGAAGATGCACTAGGACCGGCTGTGGATGCGGTTCGCCGCAGGTCCCGTTTGTGCATCACCCAAAATGCTGAATACAATGAGAATATTTTATCAAATAAAATCGTTAGAATACTTGAGCGCAGATAATTATCATCTAACAATCCGAACCATAACTCCTGAAACGTCACCACAGGAACCCGAATCAGGAGAACTAAGGTATCTAATTTCTTTTTACGTCGTTATCACCCTACCCAGATCTTTTGTTTTCGGTACTCACACAGCCTTGTGAGTGGCACTATTCGACTCAGCGAGAAAAATCACTTAGAAAACCCCCCAAACTTCATTCACCCGCAAGTGATGAAAACGTCACTACGTCATGCTAAATCCACGAATTCGATAGAAACTTCATGCTTTTTCTCAAGGAATCACAAATTTTTCGAAAAATAGACGCATTAAAAAAAATCTGAATACACCGTTGGAAAGGAGGACCAACTTTTAGGACTACTGCAGGAAAAAAAACGTACATCCAGTTGGGCTTGCAAACGATTGAAAAAACTAAAAATTTTCAATAATTTACAAATGTTTATCTTTGGGTTTATTTTTTATAATTAAAGTTCTTAACAAAAAATTGAACTTGCACTATTGTGACAGGAAATTTAATGATCTTTCCAATGGTATAATCAAATTTGAATTTACTTCATCATCAATTTACAGAGCTATGACAGTTTTAGTGAACAAGGTCGAAAATACGAAACAATCTTAAAAGTGAAATAACTCGAAAATAAAGCCTTAAAAAAATTTCCAGGAGACATTTTTTGTTGGAAATTAGTTGTACAATCGATCCCTAGCTGATGGTGCGCCCGTTTACACCCTGCATCCCGTGCAGTGCTCTGGATGACATACAGATATAGGTATGTATACATTCAATTTTTGGATTCTACGTTTTTCAAAACGAGAAAAAACCTATCAAATTTTGATAGAAGGGAAAAGAATTTCGATTCCACAGATACTCAATGAAAATGATAAACCACAAATCATATTCAGCGAACCCGAAAAATTGTAAATGTCTAAAACTTGAGCGTTTTTATTTTTTTCGAAATTTCTGGATTTTTACGATTTATTAAGGATTTTACTTTGCTGAGAATTGCAACTATTGTAAGGACTCGTGCCGTAGTAAGTAATCCCCAGCCACTTGCTGCCCCGCACGATAGCGCTCTCTGAGAAGCAATTAAAAGAAAGCCCGGCGACCGCCTTCATCCCCCCCCCCACTCCAACGACCGTAAAAACATTGGAATTACGAGTAATTTCAACTCGGTTAATGGCTGGTTTAAAGGCCGTTATTGTTATTCATCCTCCGTTCAGGGTAATCGGATGGCGCTTTTCTTCTCGGTCTCTGGGTCTCTTTTGTTATCTAATTCTATACCCTTGCTGCGTTGTCTCCCAAAGGGGTGGAAGTAGTTCGGGGGTTTTCTCTCTTCTTTTTCGTACACAGGGGAGGTTTCTTCTCGGTTCGCCGGAAAAATTCAAGAATGGAGTTTCCAGGTTTATTACAGGATTATGGCAAGTGCTTTGTCAGCACTTTTTAATGGTTTCCGTGGATCATACCCTTTAAATATTGCTGAGACCGATACAATAACAATGGTAAGATGATAAAACAGTTTGCACTTGAACCGAGTTACATAATCTAGCAGAAGAGTTCACTTTTGTTTCTTCATCAATACATTCCTCAACCATCCAGGAGATTCATAATCATAACCTAAATATACTCTTTCACAGATAAAAGTAAAGTAGGTAAGTAAAAATAAGTAAACAACCATTTCGGATTTTTTTTTTTGATTTTCGTCCGACTGCCATTCCCGGCATCAGTTTCTATATTCATAGCCGAGTTATTTGTGTCAATTACTGTATTCATTCACAACTGTGTACTCTTTTACTGGTAAACTAATGTTCATTTCTCTTAGGTATTCTTGGGTGAAAATATCAGAAAGCACAACTATGACCAAATCCATTAAGCGGCTATCTTTTCATCTTGCTCTAGTTGACCGTTTACGTAGAGATGTGGCTGAGACGTTCGCTCGGCTGGAATTAGCTTCAACAGAGTTTTGACTTCTGGTCAACCAACTAAATACCAATGAATCTGGTTGTATCCATCTTAGAGGCGAGTAGTTTGTATTGTGAACATTGGAGAACTTCAACAGGAATTGTCTTAGAAAACCGGAGCAACCAGGCACATCCCTCATAGATCACATGTACAGATCCTGAATCCTGCTTTGCAAAACGTCGATCATTCCCGTATTCACCACGCCGAGCCGGTACGTGGGAAACGTCGATAAGTCCGTTTCTAGGAACAAATATAATAATCAATAAATACGAGGTTCAGTTAGCAGTCGTTCTCTAGTAGTACTGAAGTACCTAGTATCACTCCTTCTTCAAATGATAACCCAAACTTGGTGCCAAATTCATGATTGTGCTGTGATATTCCAATTCATCGGCAGTTGGTTATACCAGGTATCATGGCTTATGATGAACGTATTACCACATGCTACTGCGACTTGTGTTTTGACAGCGAAACAGGCATCAGGTCTCTGTTGATTGCCATGTTCATCAGCTTTTTAGGAAAGAGCCTTAAAATTTTCTGAACTAGTCCAAAAGTATTCTTGAACCTTTCACGAACAATCCCAATGGAAATCCTGTTCTATAACTTTCAAGTTATAGATACTGTTCTCAAATATGAATTTTCATGAGAATTACTCACCGATACTTTATTTGAAGTCATTCTAGATTTAATTAAAGATACATACATAAATATGTAAATAAGATAAATCTTAGTTCTCGGCTCGCAAATGTGGGATTTGGATCCCTGTGACCTCCTCCTTCCCCAATAGTCACTGTCAACCTCATCTGAATAAAACCGATTATTCCTTCCACAATATAAATTGATGATGCTTTACATTTGGAGGTTTATGCCGAGCCGAACCGAAATAATACAGTGTGATATCAGGTGCATTCGAGATTGGTTCTCACCTTTGAAGGTATTTTGCACTTGAACACTTTATATTATTATGGAAGGAATATTATACCAAACTTGGGAGCCGAGATAGCCTAATTAAGGTTTGGACCTTAATTAGGATGCCGAAATAGATAATAATTAAATCACTCACCGATAATCCGACCGAATTTTATGGTTTCCTTTTAAAGGTGTAACTCAACCGAACCGATACCGAGCCAGACCCTTTTCGGACTGTGTCCCTCTTCCTCACTTTTCCTCCCTCCTCCTTTCCAGTCTTGCCACCCTATATTGTATCTTATCACCATTTGGTGACAGATACTATCAGATTCCAATTACTTTCCTATTCCATAATGGTCCAAAGTTTGGAATTTGTAGATGCACGTAAATTGCCATCCATATAAATTGCCAATAATAATATTTTCTTCAGGTACGAAAATATCAATTACTGTTCATTTTTGTAACTCGTGTAGTTCTTTTCAAGTGCCCATCGTAGATGTGGAGTTGATTCCACATCTCCATTGTAATACCTTCTTCATTGTTTAAATCAATGATGTGAAAGTGATAGTTTTGACATACGATTTTGTGTGTGTTTGTACTGTAGGAGGTTTTTTTTTCAGCGCTAGTAATATTCGTTTGCCAAGTCGACCAGAGAGTAATGCTCTTATATACTTATATAGAAACTACCTGGATGTTTAGACGGTCACTAATGACCTCTAACGAGGGACAACACAACACAACACTTGGGGTGAAATGGCTGTGGATTTCACGTCGAGGGTGACGCCGCAGTTGGTATCCCCGTTTAATTAGGCTGTATGAAACTATAATTGTCCTATTGAGAAGCAATCATCGACATTAAAGGGGAGAGGGTTGGAGACGCATAACCTAGAATAGTTTCACGCCTTCCCAGATTGGTATTGCGCTCTGGGAATCCCCACAATAATCATGGTCTTATTGTTATTCGATTATTGGGACGGCAGGAACCAATTATAAGGAAGTGGCTATTAAGCGTTGCACAAACCTAATCAACTCCTTCTAATGCTGCTAAGCTAGCAACTGTGCACGCTTTGTGCATCTACCTGGAGAATGTTACAGGTCTTTCTTTGACAAAATGAAACATGTCATTGAATTACTTGTTTTCCTTGAATTCCAGCTTGAAAAATCATCAAATTCTTTTCAAAAATAAGTTTAAAAATAAGTAAATCATACTTAAATTGGATGACAGAGAGAACAGCTTGATTAGAAACTGGTACTACATCGATACATCTTTTTTAGGGGCTACCTTTGTCATTCAAGGTAGGTGATCAATTCAAAAAATCGCGAATTTGTGCTGATCCATCGATGCCCTTTCAGTACTTTGGATTGGTAGGGCCCACTTCCTCCCTACTCCTCTTCTTTGTGATGTTCCACATCATGAGGTCTGCCATAAGCTATAGTTGGAGCCTCGCATAATACAAACTAAGCTATCTTTCGTCTTTTTCATGGCCAGAAACTCGTTTGGAAGTCGCTAAATAGTAGATAGATCGTCAGTAGGTCGGCACATTGTTAATAAATTAAATAATAATTAGCTTTATTTAGCATTTCAAATATTTTTTTCTCAAAGAAAAAAAAAACTAGACAGGTGATGATATTACAACATATTATGTTCATTGTCAGTATTTGAATACAACTAGTTCAATGAATTATGAATAATAGAAGTTGAGGACTGAGATCGAAGGCAATTATTTTCACGAGTCAGAGGTTTCTTGTTTGACCGCTGCTGTATATTTTTTTCCACTATCCATCTTAAATATTTGGAAATCTAGAAAAAAGGTAGTTGTATTTGTGCTTATTCGAAAAACCAGAATTTTTGTAAAAGTGTATTGACTGTTCTGCACGGCTATCAATGGAAACCCAAGGACTATCTACTCATATTACGAGATGGGTCTTGTAGAATCTGCCGAATTTGCTGGCTCAGGATACTTTCCATGTGAATCTTCATGGTCTGACGAAGAATGGAAAGTCTTTTTTTTTAAATTATTATTAGCTTAATTGGGCTATACAGCTGTTGCAAGTTATTTATATTTACTTGTGTTTCACAGAGTAAAATTTTTCTATATATTAATATTTATAGTTTGAAGTAATTCAAAAACAATGTTATAAACTTACGTCAATTCAGTTGACACGATAGAGTCCAGGTTTAAAGGATTGATGACCAGTGTCTGTGGCTTGCGAAGAAGGGATTCTCTTTCCTCTAGGTATATGGGACATGCCAACACTATGTGCTCGTAGGTTTCCTTCTCTGCTCCCACAGGCTCCACTACTTGGCGATTCTACGAGATTCATTCTGTAGATGTGGGAGTTCGAGCAGCTATGTCCACTGTCCAGTCTCGATATAGTCTTGTAGAATGCTTTGGGTTGCATTTCAGTCAGATGGTTAAACCAGGGTCGTAGACTGCTAGCTTGAGGGAATATCTCTCCTTGTACTTTTTTCCTCCGTGATAACTGTAAAAATACGTTTTCTACTGATTTTTTACCGTAGCAGTTATACCTTTCTTGGGATGTCGGTGGGAAATTTGGAAAAGATTCTGGAATTGGCTGTATGTTCGCTTTATTAGCTTCATTATCTGCAGCTTGTACCGTGAATTTATTTAAATGTCCCGCTACTTTCATATTAACGCGGTTCTCGGTGCTGTCCGTTCCGGTCTTCCGCCAGTTGTCAGGCAACACTTCCATGTAGATCGTTTTCATTTCAATTGTTCCGATTTAACTAAGAAGAAAATGGACCATCGTTCTCTACAAATTTCATCCTCCATGAAAAGGGATATAATGAACTAAATCTCGAATAAAATTCATGGACGAATTTATTGCAAATTAGTACATCCCGTCATGTGCTGCTACCTGTAGGAGCGGAGGACAAAATCTCAGATTCAACGTTCCTTTTCCTCCTTCTTTTGTTCGCCATCGCTGAAGCCGTACCTCGTTTTTCCCGTTCTACCGTCTTCGTCCGATATTGATTTTATTCCTTGTTGGAAAAATAAAATTCATCGGATCGATCGTCTTTCTCGGATGTCTACCGCCTGTGGAACGAGCATTTACCGTCGGCAGCTTTTCACCACCGTTTTGGTAAGCCTACCTACATACCTGTTGGATTCCACCTTCATGCCGTCTGAAACGAGATGAAATTTTTACCATCCGACACCTCTGTTTTTAGCTTCTCGGAAGTCTTCTTTTGTCCGTTCGTCTCAGCCGTTCGCCTGGAGCTGTATAGCGTCTCCGTGAGTCCTCGCCGTGGATGTCAACGACGAGCGACCTACACTTCACGTACCGGTAGGTAGTACGCTAAATCGACCATACCTCACAACCTCTTCGAGTACCATAAAGCAAGATAATGAGGAATCCCTTCCTATTTTGATCAGTTTCAGGTCGGAGCCTGAATCTTAACTGCCTGCTCGTCAGAACTCGGTGATTTCAGCACACAAAAAGTACCGACCGCGTCAGAGGTTCCCGTCCTTCCCATTCCGAATCTGATAAGTAACAACTGTAAGTACCCAAAGGGTCTAGAGCTATATTTAATTTCGTTCATTACTAAATTCGACGGCAGATTCGAAATTCGTAGGTAGTACCTATAATTATCTTGGATGTAGTACCTATGATTATAGTTTCGTGGATATACTCGTACCTGTGACAAGTCCCTCCCTGAATGTTGAGTCAAGTATCGACTATATAAAGATTTTTTAGTTTCAAATTCATTTTGCTTAATAAAGCGTTTACATCAATTTTTTTTTCTCATACTCAACCTACTAGCCTGGGTCAGATCTTCTTTTCTTTCATTTCTATGGGTTCATCCCCGCTTTATGGAAAATTTTAATCCCTTTACTGTCACAAGCTACATTGCCACTCAGGCCGCTGTGTCCCCTCACCCAATAGAAAACTAACCTGGTGCCTTGCAAGTTCAGATCATTTACTTGATATAGAATACCGGTTTCGATTTTCTAGAGTTTTGTGAATGGGCCCACCCCTTTCATCTTACTGATTATGCTTCTTGAGTCAATATTAACAATCGAGCAGTTCGGGACTCTTCTCTTGCTTATTCCAGTGCTTCAAGTACCGCATAGGTTTCTGCCGTGTTAATTGACGCACGATCCCACGAACTAAATGGAGAGCCTTGACGACCCTAAAAAGAGCTCGTAGTGAGTTGTTCGCTCTGGAACATCGTCAAAATATTGTCATGCTTCGACAGACTTGAGTTGATATATGAGGCCTGAGCAGTTTGTCACTATGGTTCTCACTGCTACGTCAAAACTTAGGACTGGAGGAAACTTGCTGCAGATACCTTGCTGCCCATGGGAGCTGATCTTTATAGCTCACTAGTCTCCTGGCTATATTGGAGCAATGTGAAATTGAAATTATGGCTAAACCTCTCCCAATACGAGAACAGATCTCATCCTCATTGCCACCAGCTTCGTTCTTTCTACGAAGATCACCAATTGAAATGGGTCGATGATTCGGTTTTCCACTGACAAACGAACAAACTTAGTTAATTCCAATTTCCGTTATTGCCATCACGTTGATTTTGAATGTGTAGATGGACAAGTCGTATCTACTTCTTGGAGGACACTTAGTCAACCAAATCTTGAAGATCAGTATTTCGAATTCGAAAAAGAAACATCATTCTTTATAATGGAGTGTGCGCATGATTTTTTTAAAGATTTTTAATCGAGAGTAGACCTCATCCTGAGAATTTTGACACCAACCGCTCTCTTTTTGGATGAGTAGATCTTTTTCTATGATTTTTAAAAGTTTCTAATTATTCGGACGTCACGCTCCCCTCCCGCCTGGCCGGGACCCCAAGCCCACTATGACTTAATGATAATTCGAAACTTTGAAAAATAATAGAAAAAGGTCTTCTCACTATAGAAGGTCGCGGTTGGTGTCAAAATTCTCAGAATGAGGTCTAGTTTAGATTAAAAATAACAATAAACAGTTTTTCCGACCCATGCGCATACCCTATTCACCGATACTCCTTTTCTGTTTAGTACAAATTTGTTATTATTTGCATGCCCTCCTGTTTCAGAACAAATTTCTCTAAAATTTGATTTCTTAAAAAATTTGATTGATGCCATGGAAACACCAGTCGTACGATCTTTTTCTTCAATACGATAATCAACAAATTAATGCAAAAAACAACCAAACAGATTTTTACAATAAAGTTTCATCCCAAGAAGTCAAACTTGGAGAGTCCAGATCAGTAATATCCTAAACTTTTACCGAAAGGTCGTATCCTTTATTTCCACAAAAATTTCCAATGGCTCGAAAACCCCAAAAAAGTTTTTAAAGCTACCGAAAAGTGAAAGCCAGCTTCTAAATGATTTTCCCCTTCCACAGCGCTTACCCTCGTTTTCGGTGACTCTTCTGCTCCTTCCTATTCAAGGGATTACTTTTCCGGCTTTCCCCCTTTTCTGCAAGGTGAACGAAGGAGAGGCCAGAGACCCCATCTAATCTACAACAGCATTAGCTGCTGGTTGCTCTCCCTACTGGTAAACACCCCTCTTCTCTCTTCCTCATACTTCTCCGGCAGTCACTACCCACTGGTACTTTTTCCATCGTTCTAACCTCTTCGCAAAGGCTTCAGCGCGGACTTTCAAGACAGCTAAACTTTTTCTTACTCATCTTATCCTTTTTTTTTTGCCTTACGCATCGCTTTTCTCAACTGAGTTAGTCCAGGTTTCAAATTTTTTTTCTAACAGCCTCGAGTTAACTTGCTTAATTATCACTAAGTAAAATACGGAATCAGGAAGCCGACTATATAATTAGTTTAGTTAAGAAAAGTTGTGATACTCTCGCGAACTTTTCTCACTATATTTCACTCGGCTGAAGTTATTATGATCCAAAAATCCACTGCTACACCTTGATTCACCAATGATGGAAAAATTTACAATCTTAGGACACACTTATGTGAAAGGAACTTTGCTTCCTGACCCCTCTCAAATGGATTTGCATTATTTCTTAGCAACCCCATAGTTGTCTGAGCAAAAATACGTTGACTTCAAATTTCAACATTTTCACTTTTGATTGAGGATTATTGAATCATATTGCCTTCTGGCTAAGTTCGATACAAATTTTTGGTTTATTATTTTCAGTAATGAACCTTTGGAATCGACCAAGAATTTTTTTTGTTTAACCCTCCCCCCTCAAAATTTGTTGGATTACATTTCAAGGTACATTATTATTATTATTATTATTATACGGCTCTACGGTCCTTGAAGAACCAGGGCCTTCTCAGCTATTGATGACCATTCCTTGCGATCAATCGCCTTACTCCTCCATCTTCTCACACCTATGGCTTTGAGGTCCTCCTCTACATCGTCAATCCATCGTAGTCAAGGTCTACCCTTTAGCCTTCGTCCTCCAGGAGCGCCATTCAAGAGAGTTTTGGGGTGTCTCCCTGCTGGCATCCGCTCTACATGTCCGAGCCACCTGAGTCGACTCCATTTGATGAAAGCTACAATATCGGGCTGATCGTACAGCGCTCTTAATTCAGCGTTATGTCGGATTCGCCATTCTCCTGATTCGCATACAGGGCCATAAATTTTATTTAATTAAATTTTAAATTTAAATAAATTTAAATATTAAATTAAAATTAAATAATTAAATTAAAATTTAATTATTAAATTTAAAATTTTAAATTTAATTAAAATCAAATTTTATCTAATTTTTATATTTTATTTTTAGTATTTTCATTTCCCAGCAGTTTAACACCAGCTCATTGGCTTTTGTGAGGACCCATGACTCACTTGCGTAAGTCACCACTGGTCTAACGATGGTTTTGTAGACAGTTAGCTTTGCTTTTTGAGAGAGCCGGTGGAAATTGAGAGACTTCTGGACAGACCAGAAGCATCTATTTCCCGCGGCTATTCTCGCTTTAATTTCAGTGGTGACGTCGTTATCCCTAGTCACAATGGCGCCTAAGTATTTGAACTGATCCCTGGATGGAAAACTATGCTGTAGGATGGTGAAATTTCTTTGTGGCGGAGCTGAACCTCTTGTTGTTTTCATATAGACAGTCTTTTCTTCATTGATGCTTAGGCCTCGCTCTTCTGCCGCTTTCTCAAATTCTTGGAAAGCTCCAGAGAGCGCAGGTATTGTTCTTCCTATAATGTCTACATCGTCCGCATAAGCAAGGTGTTGGGTCAGCCTATTGAATATGGAACCTCCTGGATTGGAAAGTATGTTCCTTAATATACTTTCCATGGAGAAGTTGAACAAAGTTGTCGAGAGTGGATCACCCTGTCGGAGGCCTGTGTTAACAGAGAACTCCACCGCAAGGCGTCCGTGGACCTTCACTCGACAAATAGCATTTTTCATAGTCATACTGACTGTACGGACTAGCTTCTTTGGTATGCCAAGCTTAACCATATCCTCGCACAGCCGAGTCCTAATAATGCTGTCATACGCCTGTCGGAAGTCGATGAATAAATGGTGAAGGTCCACATTGTGTTCGTATGTCTTCTCCAGGATCTGCCTTAGTGAGAAGATATGGTCCAATGTTGATCTGTTCCGCCGG
This sequence comes from Apolygus lucorum, assembly GCA_009739505.2. Taxonomy (NCBI): domain Eukaryota; kingdom Metazoa; phylum Arthropoda; class Insecta; order Hemiptera; family Miridae; genus Apolygus; species Apolygus lucorum. The sequence continues at coordinate 9,510,243 of CM019178.2, read as the reverse complement.
AATCCGCTTTGGTACTCACCTACTTCCCGTTCCATAAATGGTATGAGTTTTGTGTTAAGCCAACAAGAAAATATTTTGTATGCTACACACAGTAGGGATATTCCTCGATGGCATTCACAGCTCATCTTATCTCCCTTCTTGAAGATGGGGCAAATGACAGCAACATTCCAATCTCTCGGCATGTCTTCAGCTTTCCAAATCTCCTTTATAAAATCATAGATTCGATTCGAGACCTCCTCTCCACCATACTTGAAAAGCTCTGCAGGCAAGTCATCAAGACCAGGAGATTTGTTATTCTTCAGTTCTTTAATTATTTTAATAATCTCCTCGCGTTGGGGTGGGCTAACTTCGTTTTCTACCTGTTCTTCTGTAATAATAGAGTCAGAACTCTGATCTAATAAAGAAGGAATTTCACTATTAAGCAGATCTCGGAAGTATGTCGTCCATCTCTCTGAAATAAGTTGTGGATCAGTAATTAATGTACCATCCGAGTCTTTGCAGAAGGATACTCGCGGCTGAAAACCTGCCCTTATATACTTGAGATCCCTAAAAAACTTCCTTGAATTTCTAGAGTCATAGGCCTCCTGCAACGCTTCCAGCTGTGCCTGATCGTCTGCCCTTTTTTTCTTCCTAAACATTTTCTTAGTTTGTGCCCTCTTCTCTCGGTACTCTTGCTCTGTACTCCTGGTCTTCAGATTTAAAACTTTCAACTTGGCTTTCCTTCTCTCATTCAATAATGAACCCTTGGAATCGAGCTAGGAAAAAAATTTTCAACCCCCCCCCCTCTCCTCCTCAAAATTTGATGGTTCACTTTTCAAGCTATGAAGAATCCGAAAATCGAATTTGAAAAAATCCGTCCGTACGCGGTAGGCGGCACTTTCCTTTCGCGGAGCTCCAAGTTTTTGCACTTTTGGTTTATTATTTTCAATAATGAACCTTTGGAATCGATCAAGAAAAAAATTTTTCAACACTCCCTCAAAATTTGATGGTTTACGTTTCAAGGTACGTAGAATCCAAAAATCGAATACAAATTTGGCCGTCCGTCCGCCGTACGCGGCACTTTTGCCACTTAGCATTGACCGATTTTGATGAAATTTGGTATGTAGGCTCCATTTGGAGTCTAGTTGTGCCTCGAAGATTTTGGTGGATGTAGGTCACTTCTAAGGGTTCAAAAATGAATTTTGAAATTTTGAAAACGTCCTAACTCAAAAAATGTTGATATAAAGGTATTGTTTTTCCTTCAATTTAAGATTCTATAGAATTTTTGAGACCACGCGGAGCTCTGTAGGACAAACCATTCTCTCCCTACGAGAATTTAAGAGTTGGACGTACGATAAATCAGAAACACGAGTGTGAATCGCAAAAGAGGCCAAATCTCCGTTCAAATTTTAGTTGACCGAAATGCGATCGATGTTTTTCTTCATGTTGGATGGTTGGTGGCTTTGCAGACGGGTGATCTATATAGAAAAATAAGAAATCATTGTGTAATAATTTGCAGCGTTTTTCGTTAATTGTAGAAAAAGTGGTAAAATATCCACGTGGGGAGTTGAATAATTATTTATCTACCAATTATAGCAAGTAATATTTTTTGGTGGAAGCACATTAGTCACAACTACTTGAAAGTTATAATACACATGTTTAAACAAACTAGAAAGCGCCAAAAATGAAAGGGTTAATTTGTGATAGTATAAAAAATGGATTTTACTACTAAGACCATATAAAAGGATTTCCAACTATGACTACTTATCGTTCCAATGTTATACCTAGGTCAAAAGTTAATTAAGTGAATACATGTGTTAAATACTATGACATAACTAGAATCAACATTCAAAAAAAAAATGAAGTCGGCCAATAAGAAGAAATAATAGAGTTCTACTGGAAAGAGGTCATTAGGTAGACCGAATGATATACAATACAAAACTATTGTACGAGTACGATTCACATCATGATTGAGCTGAAAATGAAAGTGCACTGAACAGGTCAATAGGTGGATTTTTAGTATTTTTTTCGCGCATTTGGAACATCAATTTTATTGGAGTTGATTTGAATTTTGAGAGTTAACGATGTTCAAATCCACAAATCAAGAATAGGAAAATATTGCTTTGAACAATTGAATTGATAATATGTTGATTGAATGAGATTAATAGGATATACCCAGGTATAGTCGTACTGTTCAACAATCAAGGTAGTGAAACACCATTGATTGGGCCGATAAAGTCTGCCAAGTTGGGTGAGCAATATACCCTCACAATGAAGAAGGGCAAATAATAATCTGTAGGTATAAACAAGATTAAATTGATCGGACCATAATTAAATTATCTTAAATGAACATGATATTCACGATCATGTTTGCAGTTAACGTGGTTTGGTTCCTCTTGATTGGATTGCTAAGAAACTTATAAGTAATCAATTTTATTTCATAAGTTTTTAAGTAATCAACAGCCAACTGCCAATTAGATAGCTTCCAAATTTGATCAATTTTATTCCACCTATTAGGAACTGAGATATCTTATGTACCAAGATCACAGGGTACTGATTGATTTTACGAATCTCACGAAAGACTTTTGGGGACTATCCTTCAGAGTTTCTGACAATCCAATCAAAGTAGAGAATATAATTTTTCGTTAGATTTATAGCCAAAAAATGGCTTTTCGGCTGTCAGAAAGCTCTGAAATGTAAATTAGATTTGGCTTGACAATTTTCTTCTTCATGTGCGAATACGTAGTTTCCAACCTTCGGTAGTGTGAATGCGGCGCCGTTAATATTTTACCTTTGAGTATTGAGGACAATACTGATATAGGTTAAGATGAATAACTTTCATGAACCTGTTCTACATTATAACTTCATTATAATCAATAAAGAGTGGACTTGTACTATTATTTATCAGTGGAAATGTTCATAACAAATTCGCTAAATATAAGTTTTTCTTTGATGATTATTGGAGCATATTATTGTTTATTATGGTTAAAGTCATGCACTAAAGGTACGTACCGGGATAGGAAGTAAAGAAGTAAAGAAACACCAAGGTACGCAGTGGCCATGTAAATCCAGACGTCAGGAGACAGCGGGAGTAAGAATGAGAAAAGGTTGGCTGGCTGCTTCATTGGTTTGCTGTACAGAATACTGATGCCTAGAAAGAGTTGAAGCAAGCGTGGCATGATTAGCTGTTATTTAATAAACTGGTAGTCAGAGTTTCAAATTTCACATTTACGACTCACCTAGTGTCATGAAAGGCATCGTGAAGTCGACAGCACTCCTACGATCGTAGGTTATAGTCAAATCACAAATGGCCAAGTCAGCTCGCTTGAAACACATAATTATGAAATAATTATTATGAAACTATGAGTAAACTTGGTCAAACATATTGTGATGATTACTAGAACTTGTTTCGTAACTTGGATTGTAATTTTTAATATTAGAAATATTGGAGATTCTATCACTATCTCTTACTACCTGTAATTGTGTTTCAATAAAGCTTGGACCTCTCTGCAGGTTAAAACATCTGCCAAGTGGGTGTGGCACAGCTTCCTCGTATCCACAACCCGATTGTATAGATGATCCGATGCACAGTAGTTAATCTCAAAACATCAAACTCCAAGTACCTTCCACTACCCTCAAAGGGTACCATCTACACGCTAATCTGAACAATCCTGACAAAATTTCGTCGAAATCGGATGTAGAATGTAGAAGTTATGGCTATTACAAGGAATTCACGTTTGCACATGCGTAGCTGCTACTATTAGTCTGGGGGAGATGATTTTCATAGGGGACCATCACACGCCAATTTGAACAATCCTGAGAGATATCATCGAAATCGGAAAATAACTTCGTATAGTTATACCGGTTACAAGGATTTCGTGACAGAAACACAGACAGACAGACACGGAACCAAAACTGTACAGAAAAGTCTGAAACGTAAAAAGGGAGTGGAAATTTCGAGTTTGGAGAACTTTTTTCTTTCAACCTTGAAAAGTGAAAACAAAGCTTCCGGTACATTGGTAGACTCGGAAGCAAATGGTAATCTTTGTTTTCTATTTCCAAGTAACTCCATAGATGAGTGACTTTTTCGTACCTCAAGAATACTAGTATCATAAACTCAATAAATTGACTTTATGAGTTATTCTTATATAGAAATATATATTTCAACGAGTTCTTCAAGAATAATTATGGTATCGATACATTCGTAGTAGGAACCAATATTTACATCGATGCATTTCAAGCACTTTACATCATAATTATACCTTTATATGTTTACATTACTACATCCAATAATCGATTCCTGTATAAATAGGTAGAGGAGCTGCTATTAATTCGTGCTGGAGGGCAAAGAATTGTAAGTCCTTCTAAATCAAAAATGTCTCTCTTAAGTCTTCCAAGTTCATGATTAATCGTGGATTTTGACCACTTGACTACTCAGTACGGCGTTCAAAAAACAGCTGAGCTGTTGCTGGCGATGTTGTGCAGTTGAATTATGACCAACGTGGAATAAAACCATATTAATTGCATATTAATTCTAGAAAAACAACCATTTTCAAAGCGCTGTGTCATCATCAATTACAGAGACAGTAGTTCCCTACTGACTTTCAAACGGTAGGAAAATTTAGTCATTACCCCTCGCTAGCAAATGTGACAACAGTGTTCACAAAGACACGAGTAGCAAAGTTTCCTTGCGAGTTCACTCTAATTGCGAGTTATTCGTTTGAGAGATTTCCCTTCAAAGGGTCTGTGAATGTGCAGAACTTTGAATTGAAGAGCTTCTGCACGATGGATTCGACGGGCTCATTGGAAGAGGAGGAGAGGCGGTAGAGTGTCTCAGACACCGAGTTGATAGAGCGGCAAACTTCCAAGCCATTTAGTTTAAACTGTTGTAGCCAATGAAGGTAGCTTACTGCAGAACAACTACACTTCTGGATATATATTTCGAAGTACCACTAAAGAACCACCAATGAATCAATAAGGGATTATTTGGCTCTACCCTGTGATGCAGGATGATGTTAATTCTTACAACACATCCAATGATGTTTTCTTTCCCACAAAATTTATTATTCCTTTTCCTGGTGATGAAGAGTTTGGGTGGATTTTTAGGTAACAACACATTTTTCGTGACTTTATATTTTTGCAAGTTTCAGTTTGGGCTGATTTCAAAAATGAACATTTTATTTGGTGATTAACTGCTTTATTCTGGCTTAATGACTTATTTTAAGGGAAAAGTATGTAACTTAGTATTTTAGAGTTTTATGGAGAAGAAAGGAGTCTCAACTCCTCTAGTACTCATACTTTGAGAGCTCACAGTTAGGTGGTGTTTCTGGAGGCGAGAGGAAGTGTCAACGTAACCAAGACTTCAACTCGTTACGTTGATCGTTTTGATGAAGACGCTTAGACTTACTGTTTAAACTTGTCTAGAAAATCGTTGATGACTTCAGAGAGTTAATTTTATTATTTTGGAAGCACAAATAGAGCTGGATTTTATAGTGTAATGTTTTCAGAAGAAAATGAGTTTTGAGGTACCTACGTTTATGAAATTGCAAAATCGATAATGGGCATGTCCATTTATAAAATTTATAAATGGACATGCCCATTATCGATTTTGCAATTTCATAAAAGTAGGTACCTCAAAACTCATTTTCTTTATTCACTTATTTCTTAATTCACTTATTATTCACTTATTTTCTTCACACTTCATTAACTTATATTTAATATAACTAATCTTATCGCAAGATGGTAATAGAAGAAACATGGAATATGTAGTGAATAAAGACCGAGAGCGTGAAGTCTGCAATACATAGGTTGCTGTCAAGGTAGTTGACATCTACCTTGCAAATGTGTGAATTCATGGAATAAACACCCTCGGAAAAATGTCACATTGGTTCGAAGAACGTTGATAAACGGAAACGTTTCTAAAGAGCTCGGTTGGCGTTGCCACGGGGATCAAGGAGGTAAAAAAGTAAACTTCACTAGAATAAATACGGTGAGGGAGAGACATCTTGTCTTCCGGAAGGTATTTCATCTTGTGTACTTAGTCACGGGACGGTAGGATCTTGTGTTCGTAGTCACGCGCATGACAGAGTACAAATTGATGAGAAAAGTTAAACAAGCAACTACCCGACCCGTTAAATAAAAGAATAATAACAATAATACTTCCAAGAGGGGTTGGCAGTATAGATTCCTTCTAAATAACAAAAGGAATCTATTTGGAATCCAAGTTCTTTGATACGAATTATAACGACGATCATTTTATGTGCATTCTGATAAAATTAATTTCCGACATTCTAGAACAAAATTTGACAGAAATTTTAATTTTATGTCATCAATTTTTTTTTGTCTAGGGAGTGACTAACAGAAAAATGATCCAAATCTGATTTAATCTGCAGGTTATATTCTACAAATACCAAGACGTTCTCCAATGTATTTTATCCCCATCAGAAATTTTTTATTCTTCCTCTTGGAACGATTGATAGGACCGATGTTGTTATTTCCGGAGGGTTGGTTTGTTTGGTTTGGTCTGGTCACACGCTTTGATATCATTAAACTACCTGGGTATTTATATCGATGAGGACTTGAGATGGGATGTGCATGAGTCTTCGATTGTCAACAAGCTTCGTAAATTTATCTACGTATTTTACAAATTGAAAAAATGTGTTGACAAAAAAAAAAAACACATTAATTTACAAGGCGTTGATACAGAGTGTTATTATGTGTATTGTTATTAATGTGGGGGGGGGGGAGTGCTTCTTCATCTGTTATTAGTCCTTTGATATTGGTCCAAAAATCAATCTTAAAAGTAATTGCAAAAAACATTGTAGATTCCCAACTGATGAGCTCTTCAATATTACCCGAGTATTTACAACAACTGTATATAAAAGCTTCTCCCTCTTTCTATCATAAACACCCCGACTTTTTCATAATCCATATTCTATTCGATCTACTTCGCAAGCTGTAATACACGTCCCAAAAACTCGTCTATGGTGTATGTTACGTCAGTGTGTTGTCGAGTGAAGGCGACTGCCTTCTAGATAGCTTGTTGATTTATATTGGTCCCTATTCAACAACGATGCAGGATGGAGATGCACTGTCTGCCCGGCGCGTTTCCGCTCTACCGTTTGCAGGAGTGCATAGGAATTAGCTCAGCCGCTTTTCTCGGCGCGATAGCCGCAGACTGGAAGGAGGCGGTACTTTTACCTAGTGGCTAGTTTGGGAAGACAACTCTGAGGAACTTGGGCTGCTAAGATGTGACGAAGGAGAGAGAAATGATTGAGTCGATTTGTTGTGGTAGCATAAATGAGGAAGAAGCCCTGAGTTGTCCTTTTATGTTACTGTTGACAAGGTAAAGGGAGAGTGGAGGAGGGTGATTTTTTTTTTTTTTTTTTTTTTTAATTAACTCCCCTCAAGACAAAATGTCTTTGGTGACGGAGGGGGCACGCCATAAATTAAAAAAAAAAAATAATAAATCAAATGTAATGGGGAGGACGCCCAGGACTCACCCGACGCCGGCCCTAGGGATAAGGGAAGATGAGGAAGGTGGGGGTGGGAGAGAAGGATGAAGGGAAGTGCCTCTATAAAACGACCACCAGTTCAAATATGAGCCGAGCAGGACACGGGTGGTGATACCACGGAGTACGCCTACTGAGATGCCCAACTCGCGCAACTCCGTGGCACTTTTCCCGCACCACACACCGCGCCATGACAAGGTTGCAGCCATCACCCTGATGTTGTTGGGTGCCACTCCTTTTAGCTCCGACACTGCTTGCCGTAAATCATTTGTGTCATATTTCCTTATCTTGGCCCGCCAAGTCTGCTCCATGTCCAAGCTGCCATTGACAACTTGGACATCCAGGATAATGCAAGACTGGTCGGGCTTGACGGCAACAATGTCGGGCTTCTTACCCTGGTCACTTGGCATGTGATACAATCTCTCTCTCTCAACATCCCAGCCGCTAGATGACAAAGCACCTGCTATCTGCTTGGCGACCGCATCATGACGCAGAATGCGGCCACCATGAGTCCGAGGACACTGCCGCACTACATGATATAAATGTTCATTTCCACTCTGACAGGCGCGGCAAAGGGGTAGGGTTGTCCCGCGACTACCTCTTGAACACCTCACCGCAGTTGGCAAAGATGCCACGCGGATGGCGTGAAAGTGTCGGTAGTCGCGGGCCCCAATGCCCTCCGAAGCCCAATCTACCCATTGGGATGAGACAAGGCTTTCGGAGCACTGTCGGAGTTCTTTACCATCTACCGATTCATGCAGTGCAGCAGCGAACTCAGCAGACGAACTGGGTTTTGGAGCAGATGGTGTTGCTCGGTCGCACCATGCTAACTGCTGCCTGACAAAATCAAGATCAGCAGCCGCACGGGCGACCTCCCAGCTCGACCCTTGAAGGGCTAGCAGGCGCCGGCGGCGCAGAGAAGGGATACATGCCGAGAGAGACACAATGCCAAGCCCACCGGATTTGACTGGTGCATGAACATAGGCACTTGGGACACCAGGTGGGAACTTCAGCCAAGAGCGCACAGCAGAGCGAACTTCTCGATCTAATTCTTGCAGCCTCCCCGCCGTAAGCCTGCCAAAGACTAACCCATAGGTTAGCTTTGGCAGTAAGTACGTGCGAAGGAGGCGCAGCTTCTGCTGTGGCTTCAATGGAGCCTTGGTAACGCGAGCTAGCGCTCTACCAAGGTCCACACGGCTGGCAGTGATGGTGGCCACCCCCATGAAGTCGACTCCAAGGTACCGCCAAACCTCCAACACGGATCGAGATGGGATGGGGGACTGTCCAACGACAAAACCCCCATCCACTACTTTCACCTTATGTTGGCGACCTGACGGGACCAAGGAGACCGACCCACACTTATCAGGGTTAACCACAAGTCCACACCCGGCTAGCTGCTTAGCAAATGCATTGAGGGCGATCTGCAAGCCCTCACGGGTTTCTGCGAGTAGGATAACATCATCGGCAAAAGCCAATGCTCCTACTCGCACCCCAGGGGCGAGATCAAACCCTACTTCTGTGGGCAGCTTACCCAAGGCCGTATCCACGACCAGGTTGAAGAGAAGTGGCGATAGGGGATCCCCCTGGCGTACCCCACGCCCGATCCGTATATCCCCTGACACCTCACCTCCTGCCTCGAGGACCGTCACGCCTTCCTGGTACAGACAGGCCACATACTCGATTAACCGAGATGGGGCCCCGACACCACGAAGGCAATCGGTCAGGGCAAGGTGACTGACTGTGTCAAAGGCCTTAGCGACGTCCAGAGCGGCGAGATGGAGTTGCCGGCGTTTAATACGGGCCAGCGAGATGACAGTTTGGAGAACTGTAAGGTTCTCCGCTGTGCCATCCGCTGGCCGAAACGCTCTCTGGACATCACCAATGACACCAGCCACCTGGAGGCGAGATGCCAGTACTTTTTGGAAGTGGCGGAAGACTACCGAAGATACAGAGATCGGTCGATAGCCTCCAGGCCCACTTCCCCCTTTCTTGGGAATAAACACGGTTCGGGTACGGGTTAATGCTTTCGGGGGTCTTCCCGCAAGGAGGAGCAGGTTGAGGATGAGCAGCTTAATCGTCTTAGGTGCTTTATTCCAGCGTCGGGCGGAAACACCATCGGGTCCAGCGGAAGTGGAGTATGACGTGTTCTACCCCCGTACCTCACTCTGCTTACCTGCATGATGAGTCACTTAGGGGTTCCCATTCATGTCGTTTATTGGAGAACTAAAATGTACGAGTAAATGGAACATTACAGTGTACCTCTAAGCATATATAATTTCACTATGCCTTACATCCTTAGATCGATTCCAGATGATATGAATAGGAATAGGCTCTGAAAGTAGCAGAAGTGTGATGGCTAGTGTTTACGCATGATGATCGTTTGTTTTTGAGTTTTCCTGGGTGTTCCGTTTGAAATTGGAATTTTTCCGATATTTTGTGTTTTGTATGCCTTTTTTGGCTCTCATTTGCCGATCTCAAACTAAAGCCAATTAGGCTGTAGCGCTTGGCTAGGATTATTTTGAATAACATTCAGTAGGTATATATTGTATTAGTATGTAGTTCCCGAGACTGAACAGATGGCTCCTCCGAAACCGAACAGGATTTTATTCCTATGGTTTATGGGGTATATTCGAGTAATCAAGTTCAACATTTTATTAATGCTCTATGTTCTCATTTTTTACTACATTGCTACTTATTTCACGTATATTATTCAGAATAAAGTTCTCTTCATTCATTCATTCACTCATTCAAAAATATATCTACACATAATTCATATAATACACCATAAACAATCTCCAAGATGGATACAGTCCACCATGTGCTCATAGACATAATAATATTATATCTACATATTATCTAATATAATAAAACGCCAACCGTACGTACGTACGTACGTACGTACGTACGTATGCACGGAGGGGTTGTGGAAGGCGGGACGAGTCGGAGGGGCGGGAGGGGGGGGGGAATCGGAGGCGGGAGGAGCCGGAGGGAGTGGGATGCGGGGAGAGTCGGAAGAAGCGTTTTGCCTACTTTTAGTAGGCTTTTCAGCTAGTGTAGATATAATGTGACATAATACGTCAATATATTATACAGGGTGTCACCCTTACGGGCGCACCACCTGGTAGGGTTCGATTCTACTACTAATTTGCAACAAAAAATGTCTCGTAGCAATTTTGTTTTAGAGGCTTCGTTTTTGAGTTATTCCACTTTTAAGATTTTTTTCGTGTTCTCGACCTTACATCACTAAAACGGCTGTAACTCCCTTAATTAATGAAGTAAATTGAAATTTGATTATGTCATTGGAAAGAACGTCAAATTTCCTATCTCCCTGATGGGGTTGTAAGAAATTTCAAATGAAACGAACGGGTGTAAAATAAGCTGAAAGTAAAAAATTGGTAAAGTTTCGAAAATTTTCACTTTTTTCAAAGTTTGATTCTCGAAACGTCGTGAACGGAAATATCCATGCTGTAAGCATAAAAGTTGCATGTGAATCCCAGCTTTCTAACGGTGTAGTCATTTTTTTAAAAACACCTCTTAATCAGTTAGAAAATGACGTTTTTAGGGCAGAAAACGTTCATTTTCGGGTGTAAATCGGCGTTTTTCATCAGAAATACTTCCCAACTTAATAAATCATTTGACATGAAATTTTACGTACTTTTTGACGCTGAATCGAATGGTAACACTTTCCGATCTCCTCGACAAACAAATAGTACTTTTAAAGCCCTTCAAGCAAACAGGGTACAACAACTGAGTCCTCGACTCCCAACTTGTTATCTATCGAAAAGATAAAGCTTTCCTCAAATGATCGGGACGTTATTTTCAAGAAAGAGGGCAAAAATTATGTAAGTCAACAAAGTGGAAGGAGTGCGGGTCATTAATAACAATTTTGGATAAAACGAACAACGAGATTGAGCCCTTCGCCCAAAGTACTATTTGTTTGTCGAGGAGATCGGAAAGTGTTAAGATTCGATTCAGCGTCAAAAACTACGTAAAATTTCATGTCAAATGATTTAATAAGCTGGAAAGCATTCCTGGTGAAAAACGCCGATTTACTCCCGAAAATGAACGATTTCTACCCTAAAAACGTCATTTTCTAACTGAATAAGAGGTGTTTTTAAAAAAATGGCTACACCGTTAGAAAGCTGGGATTCACATGCAACTTTTAGGCTTACAGCATGGATATTTCCGTTCACGACGTTTCGAGAATCAAACTTTGAAAAAAGTGAAAATTTTCGTAACTTTACCAATTTTTTACTTTTAGCTTATTTTACACCCGTTCGTTTCATTTGAAATTTTCTACAACCCCATCAGGGAAATAGGAAATTCGACGCTCTATCCAATGACATAATCAAATTTTAATTTACTTCATCAATTAAGGGAGTTATAGCCGTTTTAGTGATGTAAGGTCGAAAACACGAAAAAAATCTTAAAAGTGAAATAACTCAAAAACGAAGCCTCTAAAACAAAATTGCGAAGATACATTTTTTGTTGCAAATTAGCAGTAGAATCGAACCCCACCCGGTGTTGCGCCCGAAAGGGTGACACCCTGTATATTATTGTATTCAAACCTAATCATTATTTTACCTTTGTGTAACTGCCAAAAGCGTTCAAAGTGCATGCCAATTATTTGCTAAACGCTTTCCTGATAACTTAAGGGTTAATCATAATAAACAAAATTGTGTTAAGTTTCAATGCAGTATGTTATCAAATTAAGAAAACTACCTATTAAATATATGGATTTTGTTAGAGTAATATACTCTTGATGAAGGCAATGTGGTCTCCTTGATGCACGTTCTAACATTTGATTGTTACTATATTTCAACTCTTTCAAAGTTGATTGATTTTAGCCCAAAGCAATGGTAGTATACAAAGTAATACTGCTTTCAGAATTATTAACGCCTAAACGTGGAGTATAATATTCCTTTGGGGAAATCAAACACATGAAAATTGGTTTGTCGGGTGAATTGCGATTCCATGAATAATGGAACTGCATCAACGACTAATTGATATCGCCCAAGTCAAATTCTTCATGAATAATGTAAAACACACGAGTTACCAGGACTCTTTTCGTCAGTGACGTCGTAAAAGTTGATTGGCACAGCGTAGCCCTCTTTTTCCTCTTTTTTTTTCTTTCCTCTTTTTCTTCGCTATGAAAAGCTTGTCGGAATTATATTGACCTAGAATACAAATTTCAGAGCTGAAATACAATAGGAGTCCTCTCTTTGGTGAGGTATGTTCCCAGAACGAATGTCATCCCCACGCGTCCTGAAGAATGGAGGCTGCAGATGTGGGTAGGATCGTGAGTGGTGGGCGGGGGAATCTATTTATTTAACAGGTATTCCAAGCCGAACCCTTCGAATCTCCACCCCAGTTCTTCCCCGCTATTCTGTTCTGAAACTGATATGAACATTCAAATCCTACCAGTCAGGGCGTAGCGTCCATAAGGGCGCTCTGGGTCTAGCCCTGGCAAAATTTCCCTCTCTATAAGCTAGATTTTCACCCCAAAAAAAGTTGAAAAAACTCGCTTTGAAAAGTGTTACCCAACAGTAAAAAAACCCTAGGAGAAAGTTGTTTTCCCTCAAAACTCACTAATCCATGAAAGCATGGATCTTTTACAAGTGTAAAATAATTTTACACTGACATAATAATTACATGTCATAATAATTGACATAATAATTATGTCAAATATCCATGGTGGATATGAAAAGAAGAAGTAGGATGGAAGTTGGTCACCAGAGGCTGTCCCCACAACCAGCACCATGGACCTAGAGAGAAGGATAAGAAGTAGGATGGAATCGATAGTATGGAAGTCGTATATCGATGGAGTCGTGTATATTTGGAAAAATAACATGTTGCTAAGGAAACTTTGGGGCAAAATAGGTATGTGTGATCCTATGGTCAAGTTTTTGTATTTTCTGGTTTGGTGCCCTAGCACTTTCGAATGTCACCCAACGCCACCAGTGATTAAACATTTTTTTTGGATTCTATTTGGACAGCTGTGGAATCCACCACATAATATGTCATAGAACATATTATGTTCTATGACGCGCGAAATGATAGGTGATCATTCTACTAGAGATGGGTATCGTTATAAAAGTATCGATATTTCGTATCGATATTGTATCGTATCCGAGTATCGATATCCCAAGTATCGATATATTAAAATATCGAGTATCTATACTTTAGTGTCAACTATCAATATTATCCGATTTTCTCAAGAAAAAAATTTGTTTCAACAACTTTTATTCATTTTGGTTTATTATTTTCAATAATGAACCTTTGGAATCGACCAAGAAAAAAAAAATTTAACACCCCCTCAAAATTTGATGGTTTACGTTTCAAGGTACGTAGAATCCAAAAATCGAATAAAAATTTGGCCGTCCGTCCGCCGTCCGCCGTACGCGGCACTTTTGCCACTTAGCATTGACCGATTTTGATGAAATTTGGTATGTAGGCTCCATTTGGGGTCTAGTTGTGCCCCGAAGATTTTGGTTGATGTAGGTCACAGCAAAAGAGGCCTAATCTCCGTTCAAATTAGAGCTGACCGAAATGCAATCAATGGTTGGTAATTTTGATTTTTTTTTTTCCTTCATATTGGATGGTTGGTGATTTTGTAGACGAGTGATCTGTGAAACAAAAATAATAAACCATTGTGTAATAATTTGCAGCGTTTTCACTATCAAGAGTCCAAGCAGAGTGATTTTTTCCATGATCTAGACGTTATTTGTGCAACCAAAGAGTGATGACCCAAAAGCCTCTCTACCTTCTTCATTTTTTAGCCATTATGTTGAATTTTCCGCGAGAACAGTATCGATATTCGATATTTGGAAATATCGGATCCAAAGTATCGATATACTAAAATATCGGATAGTGCAGTATCGATACTAAAATATCGAGTATCGGTACGAAAGTATCGATATTTTGAAATATCGAGTATCGATACCCATCCCTACATTCTACGCTCTAGAGCGTAGAATGAATATTTTGAATGACTTGAATTTCGTGGATTTATTGAACGAGTACAAAGCTTCTATGGTGAAGTAGCAAAATGCTGCTGCCACTTCCGGGGGGCAAGGAAGCAATATGGAATTTCAATATTTGCATTGGAACACGATCTCAGTGATCAATCACTTTTTGTACGTACTGATGCCTATTTCACATCGATTTTCTGGCACCTGTCGACCTTAGAACGTTGAATTAAAACGCTCATCCAATGGTAAAAACAACCCCTTTCAAGCCGGGTGAGAGACAATAGACAGAGTTTACTCAAGCAGCTCCGCGCTCCACGCCTCAGGCATCCCATGAAAGAAGGAAAAACTACGACTGGCTCTAGACAACTGGAAAATTCGCTACCCCCAAACAAAAACTCAGAGACAAAAACGGAGGGCAGTCGCGAAATTGGTTCCACAGTATTTCTCTATCTCTAGATGGCCGTTTTCGCTCGGAATATTTATCCAACGTCATTGTCCGTTTTCCCTCGTTCTCTTTCAAACTGGCTGTACCACGTCGTTGTTTTTTCAAGGATATATTTTTAAAATCGTTTCTACACGTTTTCTTCCAAAAACAATAGTGTCTTGCTTCGAACCAACCACGTTACCAATTAACATCTTCTGATTCCTTTGATTACTCGTAACCAAGCCCTTTAAAATGGAGATTACAAGTGATAGGTCCTTCTACTCCAAGCACGGATGAAGTTGTGTTTGGTGAAGAAGATGAATAAATACTTGAGTGAGCTACAGGATAAATAATATTGATTATTGCGTCAATAAGCTGAACAGCTGTTGTGGCATTCAAAATAAATTACCTACTCGTAGATCCAGTAAGTAGCCCCACTTCAATATCGATTTTGTCTTTAGCGTTATGGGGAATGTAATTTGGTAAATTCTTGGTCGTTCGGGCCCATCTATCCTCTGAGCCCTTAACGTTTTACATTACAATAATTTATCGACGGAAATCTCGAATTGATAAGGAGTTCTCCCGGGTCGGGGCAATTAGGGACAGCTATCGGCATTTACCCCAAATACCGAAGTTGAGGCATCTCCCATTCTCCAGTCGGCACTCCCATTTTGCAGAACCGTAAGTTCTTATTCGGAAAGTAGGTATCGGGCATTTAGTTTGAGGCGAAGAAAGGAGGGTTTCTCTAAAATAATTCTGAACGGTTGGAACGACTTATTGAACCGTGGAATATGATGTCCAGGAACTATAGATTTAATTTCTCGGTGAAAGGAACGATTGATATTATGCTCCAATTACCAAGCAAATAGCCCCAAAAAACTATGGCTGACTTGCTATAAGACCGTTTACAACGTAAAATGTGGATGAAAATTTTGATTTCGGTCATTTTTGTTTTCATCCTAAAAAAATGAAAGTAATGTTTCCGCAGCCTTGGTAGACTCGGAAGCAAACTGTCTCAGGGCGGAAGACTTTATCTCTTGACGAAAAAGGGCGAATCGACTGAATTCCTTAAGGACCTGAAGGGGAGAGGGGTTGAAAGAGGTTTTCGAGGGTTGAATTCGGCACCTTTAATTTCCTTTCTCCTGGGAATTTTATGGAAGGAAAGCTCCCTTTCTCCTTCCTCTCGGCCAATTAGAGGTAAGGAAAACCCTCGTTTCCGTTATTGTGTAACTTCTTAATTTATTTCGAGCCGATAGAAGGTTTTAAAGGTTCTCGTTACGTAAATGCCTTTTTGTTTTGGAGGGTGATCATTTTTGTTGTTGTCATATTGCCTTGCCCCAAAGAATCGTTTCTTGGTTGGAAGAGAAAAACGCTGCAAATTATTTCACAAAGGTTTATTATTTTCCTGTATAGATCACTCTTCTGCAATGATCACAGCTTTGCCATTGTCCCTAATTATTTGTTTTTTACCCACCAACCATTGGTACCTACTACCTACCTACTAGGGCATTTTTGAAAATTTCAACCCCAACCACTAATCAAATGGAAATGAAGGGTTGAAATTTTCGAAAATGCCCCAGTGACAATAAATATTCCGAAATAAATAATTAGTGACAATGGAAAAGCTGTGATCATTGCAGAAGAGTGATCTATACAGGAAAATAATAAACCTTTGTGAAATAATTTGCAGCGTTTTCTTTTTTTACCTACCAACCATTGGTAGGTACTACCTACCACACCATACTGCCTTCCCACCTTCACAATCAAGTTTATTAGAAAGAACTAAACGCTTCACACTCGATTCTAAAAATAGGGAGCTTCATATGGAAATTTGATTACTGGTTACGCAGAAAGCAAAACTGAATACAAATCGAGGAAACGAACAGCGATCGCGTTTTGGTTAGGAAAAAATTCAACGAAGATTAGACCTCTTTGGTGATTCACACTCGTGAATGACCGTGATTAGACTCGTGAATAACAGTGAATCTGTTTTATCGTAGGAAAACCCTTAATACTCGTAGGGAGCGAAAAGATATAGAGCTCCACGTGGTCTCTAAAATTTCTAAAAGTTCAATAAGTGTAAAAACGATACCTTTATGTCGAAAGTTTTCAAGCTAGCGCACTTTTGAAAATTTCAACCCTTAATTTTCACCCCTTAGAAGAGACTGACATCAACCAAAAGCTTCGCGACACAACTAACCCCAAATAGAGCCCATATGCCAAATTTGAACCAAATCGGTCCAATGTTGCTGAAAAGTGCCTCGTACGGCGGACGGACGGAAAATTTTTATTCGATTTTCGGATTCTACGTACCTTGAAACGTAGACCAACAAATTTTGATGGAGGGGGGGGGGGGGGTACATTTTTTTCTTGGTCGATTCCAAAGGTTTATTATTGAAAATAATAAACCAAAAGGAAAACAATTTTTTCGTGAGCAAGGAAAGGAATGAATTGGCAATCGTCAACATTCTTAAGAAGTTGTTTTCGATCATGTTGATGATATTATTTTTGGCACGTTGTTCGTGTCTCCAACTGATCCGATCGTGATGGAATTGATAATCTTGAGTCCAGTCCCAAACCACCCTCCTAACTTGAATAAATTATGAGATTTAATTAGTATTAGTCAGTTATTAAATTAGTTAGTGATAAATCGAAGTAGAATGCGAATTACAGGTGCTATTATTGGTGCGATGGCGGACGTTTATAAGGTATAATTTAGGGGCTAGTCCGCACAAATTTTGGAAATTTAATAAAAATCGGAATTTTTGCTCGGGATTTGGTCATTTTCAGCCAAACAGACCGAAATGTGAATTGAGAATGGTAGGGAACAGCACATACGACCGGACGGTTTTGAATATACTTGTTTACCATAGCGTCTGTATGAATAAGCGTTTAATAATATCGATAATGTCTGACTCCCTACTATGTCAAGTCATTTTAAAATGTTGACAGTAAACTGGGTAAATCATATTGGTCCTAGGAGTTCGGATTTAGTCCTAAGCTATACTAATAAAATAAGAGAGTATTGATTCATCGCTCTAGGCCAGGGATGAAATGAAGCACAAAACGCTGAAAAGTATTACACAAAGGTTTATTATTTTTCCATAAAGGACTCGTCTGCAAAGAACACGACTTTGCCATTGTTACCACCAACCAACATGAAGAAAAACATCGACCGCATATCGGTCACCTAAAATTTGAACGGAGATTAGGCCTCTTTCGCGATTCACACTCGAGTTTTTGATTTATCGCCTTAAATTCTCCTAGGGAGCGAACGGTTTGTCCTACAGGGCTCCGCGTTTAGAATAAATTCTAAAAACTCAATACTATCTTGAATTGATGGAAAACATTACCTCTATATCAAAATTTTCTGAGTTAGGGCGTTTTAAAAATTGCAATCCTTATTTTTCAACCCTTAGAAGTGACCTAAATCAACCAAAATCTTCAGGGTACCACTAGACCCCAAATGAGGCCACATACCAAATTTCATCAAAATCGGTCAATGCTAACTGAGGAAAGTGCCTCATTTTTATTCAATTTTTGGATTCTACGTATCTTGAAACTAAACCAACAAATTTTGAGGGGGTTAAAATTGTTTTTTTCTCGGTCGATTTCTCTTCTCATTTTTGAAAATGATAAACCAAAAGTGACATGGTTTTCCAAGTTCATTATTGATATGCAATTTGAATGAAAGAAAGTTTAGGAAAATACGGTCGCTGGGTCTTTTATCATTCGAGACGAGGGACGTTCCGTGCACATACGGTAGATACGAATATTTTTGGGCGTATTCAGGAAAATGTTGAATTTCAGCCACACTGTGAAAACCTTTTGGTCGTCATCCTTCTCACTAGGCCGTATCTACAGTTTCTGCTTCAACAGCCATCCGAGCCGTTTCCCGTCGGGGACAAACTATAGTATGCCCTCACAAACTATACTTGAACCGAACAGAATCATCGAGTGACCACCAGAGCTTACACCTTAGGCCGTTAAACTCCCACTTGGGGCCAAAGATAGGGAACGCTCTCCTGGCCACCTGGAAAACGGGATTATCAGAGGATACGCGAAAAAGGAGCCTTTTCAACTGAATTTACTCACCCGTTCCCTCAGCTCCCTTATCAGGCCGTTCCATTGCTTCGTCTTTTTGTTGTAAGAGCCGTAGGCGTTGTCGGGCACCAGATAGAACTTGTACTTGAAGTTGAGGTCCTTGGCTATCTCGTCGATAAGCTCCATGGAATAGCCCTCGTACCTGCAGTCCGAAATGGATATAATTTAGATCACTGATATTTACCAAGAATGCAATCTCAAGCATTTTCAAACTTCTTTTCAACCCTAACACACTAGAACAGGCTGAATGAAACGAAGTAAGTAATATAGTTTGATAGTCGAAATTTTCAACTGAAATTTTCTTCGGTTCTTAGTCTAAAATGTCTTGTAAGTTTTAAACTAAATGATTGGCAAATAAGGCCTGGGCTGTGTACTCAAATTGAGTCACAGACATAAACAATTTCTTTTTTCATATTTATAATCTGAATGGTCTGAAACGGTTCTGTATGTGGTTACTCATCGTATCTTCTGCGTGTTGTTCTGCTCCACCAGATATCGATTGTTGCATAAGGAACTCTGACTCAAATACGCTAAATAAAACGCAGAAAATTATTTCACAAAGATTTATTACCTATTTTTCTAGATAACTCGTCTGTTAAGAGCACGGCTTTGCCATTGTTACCACCAACCAACATGATCGCGTATCGGTCAGCTAAAATTTGAACGGTGATTAGACCTCTTTTGCGATTCACACTCGTGTTTCTGATTTCAACCCATAAGTTCTCGAAGGGAGCGAACGGTCTGTCCTACAGGGCTCTGCGTGGTCTCTAAAAATTCAATACTATCTTAAATTGGGATAAACAACACCTTTGTATACAAATTTCTTGAGTTAGATCGTTTTCAAAATTTCAACCCTATATTTTTCAATCCTTAGAAGTGATCTACATCAACCAAAATCTTCGGGGACAACTAGACCCCAAATGGAGCCCACATACCAAATTTCATTAAAATCGGTCAATGCTAGCTGAGAAAAGTACCACGTACGGCGGACGGACGGCCAAATTTTTATTCGATTTTTGAATTCTACGTATCTTGAATCGTAAACCAACAAATTGTTAGGTTGGGTCAAACCTTTTTTCTTCTTGGTCGATTCCAAAGGTTCATTATTGAAAATAATAAACCAAAAAGCATACCTGTCATTTCCTTCAGCATTCTCGTCCCTGATCCTCAAATAGGGTTCACCCTGAAATAATAGTTTCATGACATAATTATTGGGAACTATAGGTAAATGTGAGAATCTGCCTGTTATTTATTAAAAGTACAAAGGCAGTTTTTTGGTTGGTGATGCAGACCACCCGATTTTTTGGAGGTTCATCAAGACAGAGATCAACTCCAATATACATTTTCCACTTCACCCTACAACAATAACATCATACTTTGTCAGGAAATCCTCCCCAAGCTCGACCAGTGCGGAACGGCAGAGGACATTGGAGCCAAGCTTGAGCGGACTGAAGGGGTTGTAAGCATATAAGCCCATTGTGCGAAGGGCTTACTAGAGGCCTTGTTTTGGCCCTTCATTGATGTTGTCGTCTTTTGAAGGGGACTTGACCCGCGGATCCCCCAACTACCCCCAACTACAGAGTCCTTCATAGTTATGGTTTTGGAGCAATAGGAAAAAGTGGTGGGTTGTTTACGAAGATTTGGGAGTCCAAATACACTAGATGAGAGAACATGATAGGATATTAAATAAAATCACCTAACAATCTTTTAATCAGGACGAAGTAGGTAATTATTAAAACTCATCTCCAAAGTGTGCATTTAGTGTAGTTGGAAACAGTTTGAATAAATCAGATAAATCTATGAGGAATTCCTATATTTTAGGCTTGTAAATTTCACTCGAATTCGAATTGAATCTTCTAGGTTAACACAAGAAGCCCAACAGAATGACTATTGTGAGCTTACAAAGGCTATTGTGAGCTGTGCACAACCATGCAAAATCGTACACAACTTCCTATTATAAATGAGAGATTTATTTTGGTATGAATAACTGCATGGACCACACTACCTTCTTAAAAAAAAATTTTCGATTTAAACTTAAATTGTCAAGGTGAGAATGAAGAAAAATAAAGGAGTTGAACAGTTCAAAACTATCAAGGTGTATAACAATAACGACTGCCAAGGGAGATGCCAGTATACAATCACGTGATACTACAACCACTACACCAATCAAGAAGTCTAAATTTTGGATGAGCAACAGATGCTAAATCTTACTCAACAGCATGTTATATTTTCCATCCTGAAAGTGGTGACGATGTTATGGAAGAATTTCAAAATCAATGAAATATCGAATGGATTTTATCCTAGAAATATTACCATTTCAGTTGTGACTAACAATGGTTGTGAACGGCATTCTGTTGACGTGCATTCTATTTCTGGAGAAAAAACACATTTTAACTGTGTCAGATTGGATATCTAAGTTACAGTGAGGTATTGCGTAACCCAATTTAGAGCTATTTGAGATTGACACACAAATATTAACAGCAATCTGTTTTGATTCATTTACTGTACAAACGTCTTGCACGCTCCACCACTTACTCATTATTTGTTTTTAATTTGAAAATTGATTCAGTGCTAGTATAAAAAGAGTCACTAGTTAGGTACAGCATTACAATTAATATTCTTGCCAACGATTGAACCCAGAGGTAAGCATGCGCTCTATATTTAAATAACCGATTAATTTTCATTGTGGAAACTTTTTACACCGTACTAACTTCATCAAAAACAAATTTAGTCATAAATACTTGGAAGAACACATTGTCACCACTGCACCAAACTATCGAATTCTTTACACTCCAGAGAACTATTGAATCGGCGAATTCCACGAATATTTGTTTCAGCGGCAGTGATAGTGTTACCTGGAAGGCCTACCAACGGTCAAATTTCTGCCTCTTGGGCCATGGCCAACAATATCTATCTAGCGAATTTCATTGTTGTATTAATTTGTTCTTATTGTTTCATTATATATTGTATTGTTGTTTGTTATTATAATATAATAACAAACAACAATACAATATATCAACATAAGAACAATAAGAACAACAATAAGAACAATATATAATATATTATATTATATATTGTTCTTATTGTTTCATTTTTTATTGTATAATATACAATAAAATGAACAATTCATGAACAATTCATATTATGAATAATCCAGAGTAAACTTAATGAGTTCCTGGAATCATCCAAATATCGCTGCATAGTTATCGAAACAAAACAACGCTCGCTGTTTCCATGTTTTGAAGGTCAAAATTAATCGAATTCTGGAAATTTCTAATGAATCGTCATCATAGCCAATGAATTTCAAAGGTCGATTGAAAAAAATATCGATAGTTTCCCTTATGTGACGACATCTTGTCACAGCATGGCAAAACAAGGAACATGTTTTTGCATCCATTAAAAGTATGGATTAATGATATTAAATATCATCAATATCAACATGATCAATCAACAAATTTTGTTGATTGATCATGTTGATATTGATGATCCTAACTGTGGAGATTTGATTGATTTTTATTTTCTTCCACAGAAGTAATTGACAATAATAGTTTATGGTAGCTAAAATTACATTATTTTTTGAGTCAAGCTGTTCAATGTTGCACATGACAATTGCTCTTAAGTCGATACAAGATCCTCCTCGAGTGGTAGATACATTGAATTCGTTCTCAGTTGTAGACCCAAAGTTTGATCCTTAAATGTATTCAGTCGTTGATTTCATTGTTCTTTAGATTTACGGTACTATCACCAGCCAAAATTATCGGTATTTTATGGTAGATAGCCTCTTTTTTCGATAACTTTGAAAATCCCCTCGTTAAAATTAATTCGAAAAATATGTGAAACGAATCTTACACAATAATGTCGGCCATTGGTGAACCCAGCTCCACTTAAGCCGGTGAGACAATTGCATGTGTGGGCTAGCAAGTTTCAGGAAGAAAGTACACTATCGTAAACATTCCCTTAATAAATTGAATTTGCATTTTTTTAAAATTCTTTACGTGATAAAATATTATTTATTGCAAAAAACTACATTTTTGGTTCTAGTGGCAATGCAATTCACACTCTACGCGTTGGGCCTGCTGGTTGCTGTGGCATCAGCTGCCGATATCTATAACATAGAGCAGTTAGAAGCAGCTAAGAAGGCTAAAGACAAGAACATCGTTCTGAAGAATATCCATGTACCCGCTGGAAAGTCATTGGAACTTCAGGGCTTCCAACCAGGAACCAAAATTACTTTCACTGGCCGCATCACTTTCGGTTACTTGGAATGGAAAGGACCTCTCGTGATCATCAAAGGAGACAAGTTGACTGTCGAGGGAAAACCTGGACACTTGATTGATGGTGAGGGACACCGTTGGTGGGATGTTCTCGGAGGAAACGGCGGAAAGACCAAGCCATACGGTATCTACTGCCAGTTGACTCATTCCGTAGTCAATGGTCTATCTGTCAAGAACTCTCCCAAGCACTGTTTCGCTATCAATGCATGCGAACATACCGACTTCATTGGAATCACGGTCGACAATGCCGATGGGCACAAAAAGGGTGGCCACAATACTGATGGATTCGACGTTGCCAAGTCTCATCACATCAGCATCCAAAACAGCAAGGTCAACAACCAAGACGACTGCTTGGCCATTAACTCAGGTACCAACATTGTTTTCAAGAACAACATCTGCGAAGGTGGTCACGGTATCGCTGTTGCTGTAGGAGGTTATGATGTAAACGAAGCCAAGAACATTCTCATCAAGGATTGTCAAGTTATCAAGAATAACATCGGTATCCGTGTCAAGACTACTCTGAACGGCAAAGGTATCGTCGATGGAGTCACTTTCGACAATGTCATCCTGAAGGATATCAGCGAAATCGGTATCGTCATCATTGGAAACTACCTCAACTCTGGTCCACGTGGAGACCCAACTGGTGATCTGCCAATCCACAATCTCGTCATCAACAACGTCCGCGGAAACGTCCTCAAGAACGGAACCAACCACCAGATCTGGGTGAAAAACGCTAAAAACTGGAAGTGGAACTCCAATGTCGTCGGTGGAACCAAAAAGATGCCTTGCAAGGGTCTCCCCAACGGGCTCAAAGTAGACTGTTGATAATTTTCTTGAAATCTTATTGAAATAAACTGAAATTACTTGAATACGCATTAATATATTTATAGTGTTATCAGACACCAAAATTTCAAGAGAATAATAATTACCTACCCCAATCAATGGCAGATCGAGAATACATTCATATAAATCATTGGACATTAAGTTATAGAACTATAGTACTTTTTACTACTAGTTTACTGAAGTTCTTTTGAATCCCAGGATTCTAATAACGAAAAAGGATTAATTTCTCACATTTATGGTCAATTCGCGTTTCAAATCAGAGTATGATGTGGTAGGTATGTAAACCTGATTACTGGAACACCCTACTATGCTTATTTTCGCGCACACTCGAACCAGAGGCTGGTGGTAGAGACAGTGAAGGTGGCACCACAGCCAAGCCTGAACAGGTAAATGAGGGGTGCGCCTTGATTTTTTTTTAGATTTTTAATCGAAAGTAGACTACATCCTGAGAATTTTGGCACCAATCGCGACCTTCTAGCGTGAGTAGATCTGTTTCTATGATTTTTCAAAGTTTCGACCGTTTATGACGTCACGCGTCCCTCTTGCCTGGGCGGGACCCCCCAGCCCACTGTGACGTCATAAACGGTCGAAACTTTGAAAATTCATAGGAAAAGATTTACACACACTAGAAGGTCGCGGTTGGTACCAAAATTCTCAGAATGAGGTGTACCTTAGATTAAAAATAACAATAAACAGTTTTTCATACCCAGGCGCACACCCTATTAAAAGAAGAAAAAAACGTCTGCCAAGTGGGTGTGGCACATAGCTTTCTCGTATCCATAACCCGATTGTATAGATGATCCGATGCATAGTAGTTAATCTCAAAACATCAAAACAAGTTAATCTGTAACATCCCTGAAAATTTCATTGAAATCGGACGGAAAATGTAGAAGTTAGGCCTATGGCCGTTACAAGGAATTCACGTTTGCGCATGCGCAGTGGCTACTATCAGTCCGAAGGTGGTGATTTTCATAGGGGACCATCTAAATACTAATCTGTAACATCCCTGAAAATTTCTTTGAAATCGGATAGCAAATGTAGAAATTATGGACGTTACCAGGAAATTCACGTTTGCGCATGCGCAATGACTACTATCAGTCCGAAGGTGATGATTTTCATAGGGGACTGTCTAAATACTAATCTGTAACATTCCTGAAAATTTCATTTAAATCGGATGGAAAATGTAGAAGTTATGGACGTTACAAGGAATTCACGTTTGCGCATGCGCAGTCGCTTCTATCAGTCCGGGGATGATGATTTTCATAGGGGACCGTCTACACACCAACCAGCACATACCCTGAAAATTTCATTGAAATCGAACAATAACTTCGCATAGTTATGCGCGTTACAAGGAATTCATGACAGACAGACAGACAGACAGACAGACACACAGACACACAGACACTGAACCAAAATTGTTCAGAAAGGTCTAAAACGCAAAACGCGAGTGAAAATTTTAATTTTGGAGAACTTTTTTTTTTCGTCCTTGAAAAGTGAAAACAAAGCTTCCGCTACCTTGGTAGACTCGGAAGCAAAAGCTGAAAATCTACTCTCATTCAACAATGGATGATCGTTCAGAGCTCTATGATCTCATTCGTTTCTAATAAAATTAAGGACTATCTGAAATTGATAAAAAAAACTCCCAGTAAACCATTAAAAATTTGCCAATCATTACTCACTGGTAGCCAACGGTTAGTCTTCTGGGTGGTTTCATTCGATTCTAAAAATCACCTATATTTTGAATAATTGCAAAACAATACCTTTACATGGGAAGTTTTTGAGCTGAAGTGTTTTGAAAATGTCAGCCCTTTCTCTTCACCTCTTAGAGGTGATTGACAATAATCAAAAGCTTCAGTGCATAATTAGTTCCCAAATACAGCTGTTATATCACAATTCATCAAAATCGGTCCTTGGGGTCGGCGGATGGGCGGAATTTGATTAAATCCGATTTACAGATTCTACATACCTTTTTCAAAACGTACGTATACCATCAAATATTGAGTGAGGTACAAATTTGTTACATATTACTTGATTTCAAAGGTTTATTGGTAGTGAAAATAATAAAGCAATATGGAAATATTCTTATAGAATGTTCCCGATGGCCATTCCCATTTATTACTGTTCTAAATTGAATAGTCCAACGATGAAAATGGGTGGGATTCGCCATTACGGTTACTCATCTGATCTGATTTCTATTCAGAATTATAGAGGAGTGTGCAACAATTTGTATCGCTTTTGAATATACTCGAAATCACACTGACTTTTTCTAGTTACCTCCAGTGGTCCATGAGCAGCTGCTTACCTATCTAGGAACCTACTAACCTTTTATAGTGATTTCACTTGAGCTATCAGAAGTATCATCGTAGTTTACCAAACATTTCCAATATACCACATCTGTTATGTTTCTATGTTGGTTTGAGAATTACCTTATTCATTATTTCTCGACATTCATGCTTCATTATAGAACTTTACTTATATAACATGCATATATTGAAAAACAACTAACAATTCGAGAGACAACAATGAAGGTTTTGTTACTAATGCTCTGGTAGAAGGTTTGGTCCATCTCTTCTTTTGTTCTGGAATAAGTCAAGCCGACGTCTGTATCCCAAGTGCCAATCTTTTTCAAGCCGCTCTTGGTCAACTCGTTGATATCCAGAGAGAAGTAGTTTCTGTTTCCAGCCTCGTCAAACGACATTTTCCCCGTCATTCCTTCCATAGTCATCTAGAACACAAGTCAATTGAACTATGTGGCTTCATTTCCATTATAAAATCGCCAAATATTGGTTAAAATGGTTATACAATTCGTTGACTAACTCATGGTGTTATACAGAATATGTCAAGTAATTTACAATCCGTATTATGGAAGGTTTGTACGAAGTTGAAAGGTACCTACTACCTATAGTAGGTAGCTATTTCATTTTATTACGACTTTTTGGTTTTCTCGAATAAAATACGATTTGATAAGTTTCTTAATGACTGTCAAAGTTTGTGATTTGGAGTTGGGAATTTCCAAAAATCATGTTTGACAAATATACATTTTCATAACTTAGGTATTATTTAACGGATAATATGGTAAGTGAGTAGATGCCTTGTACACAGGGTCTCTAGGTTGTAAATTACCAGAATGCCTTCCAATTGAATCGCTGAGTGCAGAAACGGGACAAGTCCCTGAAACCTAATTTTACAGGAGACGTAAAAAACTACCTACACGAGGGATATCCCTCGGGAGTCCTGTGGAAAATTTACCAGATTTTTTAATTCATTTCTTCTGTGTGTAGGTAATTTTTACGTCCCCTGTAAAATTAGGTTTCAGGGACTTGTCCCGTTTCTACACTCAGCGATTCAATTAATATCTAGTCATTACGATGGTAAATACGAGTCAATAAATTGTATAATTACCAAAGTAG
The DNA here is from genome assembly GCA_009739505.2 of Apolygus lucorum. Lineage (NCBI taxonomy): Eukaryota > Metazoa > Arthropoda > Insecta > Hemiptera > Miridae > Apolygus > Apolygus lucorum. The sequence continues at coordinate 9,482,727 of CM019178.2, read as the reverse complement.
GTACCTCGTTATTTGTTTTAAATAACTTGTAAGGTTCTTGTGCTGCAATATTCGTTTGCTAGTGAACCTACTTGTAAGACACTTAGATAGCTATTTGGAACTGAAGACACCTGCTTATAGGTACCGTCCATGACATCGCCAACCCTCACAAACTCGAACATTTCATCAAACCACGATTTCGTATATTCGGACAAGGAATTGACACAAAGAAGCGAAGGAAGACCAAAATGCTAAAGTCGACTGAAAATTCTGATTGTGGGAGATCCTGGTAGAGTGGAAGCAAAAGTTGAAAATGTTAAAGAAATGTATTATAATATACCTACATAGTGTGTGGACGTGACTTTCGAAGAGATATTGTGTTGCTGATGCTCACACACTATTAATAATAATGTAATTTTCGTAATAATTTATGGAGATTGCTTCTCAGAGAACTTCGAAGAGAGAGGTCATTCTGACGAGAAAATAACTTTCAAGAAAACCCATTTCTTCGCCATCTCGTGTCAATGTTCCTACAAAGACCGACTCAACGGTCGTGAAATATCGACAACCTCACTAAACGGTGATTTACCGCTTCAATGTCGCCAAGCGGCGGAAAATCGTTTCCAGAATGATGGAGGGGAAGAAGTGAGGGCGATACTCCCATTTTTATTGATACACCGGATGGGAGGCAAGTATGTTAAATAGATAAGTGCCGGGAGAAGGAATTTGATGAATCTCTAAGGAATATGATGGATCACAAGGGACGTGAAATATGATAAACACGCCTTGTTGTTCCGGTTTCAGATTTACATACTATAAATGGGAAGAATAGGTGATCGATTTTAAGGTGGTTACAGGGATTTGATAATTTTTTTTTTCACCTTGTGGGCATTGCTTGTAATGATTTATATTGAAGTGCATCAACAGCCAAGATAATGTTTATGGTGACTGCAACACGAGCGTCTAAACCACACCTGCAGCACTAGTGATACATGACTATTCATTGTAAATTCCTGATAAGAGGATTTATTTTCTTCTATAATTTATATTTTTGTAAGTCAACAGTCTTGACACTCCTTAATTTGTGACAACAGTTTTTTTTATTTGCTATGGATGCTTATCCGATAGGCAATAAAGAATTATCTATCCATCTATCTTTCTATCTAGTTCATGTATCCTCCGCTAGGAATAATAAAGCGTTTTTCCATTGAATCATATGAGAAAAGCTTAGTTACCTATTTTGGTAAAGCTTGAGATAACGTGATGCAGCTGATTCAAGGGAAAAATACTTTACTATCCCTAGGGGAGGAAAGATGAACTAATGCTGCCGGTGTGATTATACGTTTGTAAATTAACTACATGATGTTAAGCTTTAAGTACCAAACATTTAAAAATATATTCTTGTGTTGAATGCTTTCTGAAAAAGTTTGATTGTTATTTCCTATCTAAATATTCCGTTTGACTTGGTAGCCCTTCTTATTTATTTCTATAATTTCCACGAACCATTGTCAATAAGAACAAACTATGTATTAAACCGGTGTCTAGTAACTAGGCTTCTCTTCTGAGTGGTTCGTTACCCTGTTTTAGGCACAGCTCAAAGCTAAAGCAGGGGAGATCTGTTGTGCACTGTGCAAAAAAACTGGCTCGCTACGGGATGTATCGGTAGGCTTGTGAGGAATATCGGACTTGGCAGAATTTCTTCATTGGATAGTTCTATTCAGAGTTATGTCGGTCTGTGAATAAAAACGGAGTTGAGTAGAATGTTGTCTATTTCCACGAAAATAATGAGTTACAAGTTAAATCGATTTCGACGGTTAGGTCGAAAACAATAACATAGTTAATATTGTTATAGTTTGTTACTGATGATGACATATTAACAATAACATTAATATTAACAATAACATTAATATTAACAATAACATTGTTAATATTGTTGTTGTTTGTTACTGATGATGACCTAACCGTCGAAATCGATTTAACTTGTAACTCATTATTTTCGTGGAAATAGACAACATTCTACTCAACTCCGTTTTTAATAAAATGGTTTTCCACAATCTCATCGCGAGTAATTTTATCCGTATCGGTCTGTGAAGATACAACTAAGCTGGCGGACGTCTTGTCCTCTTTGTTAGTTTCTTCAAATGTTGAAAACTGGAAGCTTCGGAGAATGTGTAGAAATTTGATCATCAGCTTTGTGAACTTTTTACTTATGGTTTGTTGTCTTTTAAGAATAATGTCCGTAGATACAAATCTGGTGTGCTGAAATTATTAACTCACTTTCTTGATTATTTCAATGAGAGGCAGCCCGACTGGCCAGGTAGGGATGGGTTTTTCTTCCGGGGTCTCACCCCCTTCACCTTCACCTAGAAGAGTAGATTAACACATGTTTTATACGCAACAGTATGAAAGAAAGAAATATTTCAATTTAATTTAAGAAAATGTAATGTTAAAAAAAGCGAGTTGTAGCGAAGTAAGTATCACCTTCTGGTGCTTCTGGGTTTTGCTCATCACCGTCGGCGAGTCTTTGCTCCTGAGGTGCACCTTCGCCTGCCTCCTCCCCTTCAGCTGCTTCCGAAGGTTCGGGTAGTTCCTCCCCATGACACGTCAGTCGCGTTGGTGACACGTCCTGATTCAATTTGTGCAGAGCGTTGGCGTACAACATTACGGAGTCGTACATGAGTGCAGAGGAGGTCTACAACAAATGCCAAGGACGAATGATAGACGATAAACTTTCTGAAGAATCGACGACAAAAAAAAAAAAAAAAAAAAAAAAAAAAAAACGATAATTGTTCAGAAAGGCATAAACCACGAAATACATGGTGAAACTTGGTATTTGGAATAGGAAACAGGAAGGCATGACTTTTAACTTTTAAAATTTTCCAAACAACTTTTAAAACGTTGGAGGACGAAATTCCACCAATTTTTATAGTCACGGTATTTTTATTCATTTCACTTCAGTTTTCTGCTACCTCCATTGTATCAAAAATTGAATATTGTAACAATGTACCGTGACTGTTTCAGGAGTGATGCGAAGTTTCCGACCATTTTGCCATTCCAAGTAGATCCAGTCTTGAACTATAGCCTGCAGCATGTGACGTGTTGGATCCGTAAGACGCAGCATAGTAATATTGGTTGGCCCGAATTTGAAATCTCCGAACTCCACAGTGTGACTGTCCTGAAATTGTTCAAAAAAGTAAGTGAATTTCAACATGGAACATGTTTTAGCATTCACCTAACTACCCAAAAAACGTTACGCTGAGAGGGTGACAGGTGAGAGGGAGTGTCACATGGATTTTAATGCATTTTTGATATTTAAGTTGTTTGTTAAGATATAAATTTCGTATTATACCTACCTACGACTAAAGGTTTTCCACAAAATTTGGCTAAAATGTGTCCCACGTTTTTATAATTTACGCCGTAAGCGTTAAGTAGATAGCATCTGGGAGGCCCAGGGGGGGCTTGCCCCACTGGCGAGGCGCGAAGTGCCTGGCGTGAAGTGTGTGTTTTTGGTTTATTATTTTCAATAATGAACCTTTGGAATCGACCAAGAAAAAAAAAATTCTAACACCCCCTCAAAATTTGATGGTTTACGTTTCAAGGTACGTAGAATCCAAAAATCGGATAAAAATTTGGCCGTCCGTCCGCCGTACGCCGTACGCCGTACGCGGCACTTTTGCCACTTAGCATTGACCGATTTTGATGAAATTTGGTATGTAGGCTCCATTTGGGGTCTAGTTGTGCCCCGAAGCTTTTGGTTGATGTAGGTCACTCCTAAGGGTTCCAAAATCAATTTTGAAATTTTGAAAACGCCCTAACTCAAAAAATTTCGATATGAAGGTATTGTTTTTCCTTCAATTTATGATTCTATAGAATTTTTAGAATTTTTTGAGACCACGCGGAGCTCTGTAGTACAAACCGTTCGCTCCCTACGAAAATTTAAAGGTTTATATTGAAATATATATATATATATAAATCAAAACACGAATGTGAATCGCAAAAGAGGCCTAATCTCCGTTCAAATTAGAGCTGACCGAAATGCGATCGATGGTTTGTGATTTTGATTTTTTTTTGATTTTTTGATTTTTTTTTTGATTTTTTTTTGATTTTTTTTTTGATTTTTTTTTTTTCTTTTTCTCTTTATATTGGATGGTTGGTGATTTTGTAGACGAGTGATCTATATAAAAATAATAAACCGTTGTGTAATAATTTGCAGCGTTTTTATCTTTATGGTTCCGTTTTGTTCTGGCTTCGTTCATTACTATTCATATTTTTTTGAATCAGTGGTCACGGTTTATTGAACTAATGGTATAATTTATTTTGAAAGGATTAAAACATAATGATGATTCTGAACCATATTTTTGACACACTATTTTGGCTGATTTGATTCAGGTTGATTCACTTTAGTTTAGAAGAGATTAGACTTTAGATTTTAGATTAGACTTTAGTTTAGATTCACTTTCGTTTAGTATGGTTAAGACCTAAGTGACTACCAGTAATGTAATTTATTTCATACGAAAAGCAGAATGGGCAAATTATGGTTGGAACCAAATGGTACAATTACTAAGCACGTTTTATGTTATCTTGGATACTCAATACATGTTGTCTCTCCTGCGACAATAAATTATAATAGCTTGTCTTGTTTCTCTGTGTTGAAAGAATCCTGGTTTTGTTAATAGTTGAGGAATCCCGTTTTTTGGTTTATTATTTTCAATAATGAACCTTTAGAATCGACCTAAAAAAATTTTTTTAACACCCCCTCAAAATTTGATGGTTTACGTTTCAAGGTACGTAGAATCCAAATAAAAAAAGGCCAGAATCCAAAAATTTGGCCGTCCGTCCGCCGTACGCGGCACTTTTGCCACTTAGCATTGACCGATTTTGATGAAATTCGTTATGTAGGCTCCATTTGGGGTCCAGTTGTGCCCCGAAGATTTTGGTTGATGTAGGTCACTTCTAAGGGTTCAAAAATGAATTCTGAAATTTCGAAAACGCCCTAACTCAAAACATTTTGATATAAAGGTATTGTTTTTCCATCAATTTAAGATAGTATAGCATTTTTTGGACCCCTGTAGAACAAACCGTTCGCTCCCTACGAGAATTTAAGGGTTGGACTTACGATAAATTAGAAACACGAGTGTGAATCACAAAAGAGGCCTAATCTCCGTTCAAATTAAAGCTGACCAAAATGCGATCGATGTGTTTCTTTGTGTTGGATGGTTGGTGGCTTTGTAGACGAGTGATCTATATAGAAAAATAATAAACCATTGTGTACCTAATAATCTCGCTTTCTTCGAAAAATCGCTTTAACCTTGAGAGAGCTTAGGAAGTGAAAATTAGTTCCAACGAAAGAAGTCAGTTTCCTTAGCAAATGGGAATTCAGAACTTTCAAAACCGTCCGAGATTAGTTCGAAATTGAAATAAAGCTATAAAGGCCAAGAACCGCTTGTGGCGTGAGGATTGATGGTCTAGTCGTAGTGGGGGAAGCCGCTTGGAAAAGGGTTACTTGGGAAGGAAGGAAAGTTTTCTGAAATATTATATCTAAACAATTTATTGGTTGGATGGGGGTAGCCAGTGCCATATTCATCTTCCTTCTCCCTCTCTCTCACTATATCTTCTTGGTTGCCAGTAGCCTTGACCGTCAATATTGTTTCTGACGGTTGGAGTTCTTCACTGGGAAATCGATAAGATTTCAATTTCCTTTTGCACCCTTCTTCAGGCCCTTCCCAGGTTAGTTCTATGACTTCGCATATCAATTGGTCACTGCCGACTGGACCACTCCGAATTCATGCAAACTTACAACTTACTTAGGTACCAAGAACGTTTTCCGTAGCTACCCTTCTGAAATACAGAACCCCCCAATACCCCAGCCTTACTTGGGGAAGCCCAATAAAATAATAAAAGTAAATGAACACTAAGGCCATCGATACTAACCAGCGATGTCAAGAAATATGTATGGTAGTCTCCCATCATGTTGACTTCTTTGGCCTGTTCTAATATATTCACGGTATTTTCCGGCTTGCAGTCAAGGATGATGTGAGTTTCAGTCGTACCACTAATTTCCTTAAATAAGGGTCTGAAACAACAAAAAATATGACAAGATATTAGAAACGAGTAACTTCCATCAATAATATTATTAAAATATACTACCTTACCCGTGGTAAGGTAATATATTGAAATATAATATAATATATAATAAATTGAGCCTTTGGCTAAAATTCAAGAAACATGCAACATACCTACTTCTGAAATGGAAGTATAAATATTATGTTATCTTAATATTACACCAGTGTTTAAGATTTCTTAGATTTCATTTCGTAAATACGTTGCCAACATACGAAATAAATAACACCTTCCTTAGAAATAAAACCCCGCTAAATCTATGATGGCTCTTGCCGCGAAGATTGTTTACAGTTCTTTTAACTCATTGGTAGATCTCAGTTTCTTCCATAATTACAGCGGTTTTGGCAGTATATAATTAATGCATACATTAAGATGGGCTTTCCAACGAATGGTGAACGATTTTTCTACGAATACGAATGACGAAGATAAAGTTCCGAAGCAACGACTTGGTTTGGAAACCATTGCAGAATTTCGTGACACATCGCCGTCTCCCAAAAACTTGACTCTTTTTGACAGTCAGCCTAAGGTTAATACATATTCTATGCTAAAACGAGACCGTTAATCACCGTATCCATCCAGATAAATACTATTGAAATATTGCTACATTTATTTACTGCATATGTAAATATTTATACTGCATATATGTATATGTTTCTGATTGGGGTTTTACGTACATTGGTACATTGGTTAAAATAAAAACGGAAATAGAAATATCCTTGATACCTACTATAATAATATATCATATATAATAATAATAATAATATATAATAATATATAATAATAATATATATAATAATAATATAATATATTATATTATAATATATTATATTATAATAATAAATAAATAATAAATATATAATAATAATATATAATAATGGATCATTTCGTGAAATGCTGAATAGGGAGACCTTCCTCCAGTTTTGAAGTAAGTCGAAATTAAATAGGAATAATTGAAATTTAATTATTTTAAGGAATACTGATCCATTATTCACTCATGATTACAAGTTGATGAAAGCTTCATCGCACGATCATAGATCCTGAGGGGATTAGTGGGGGAATTGAACGACTACAAATTGATTGATTGGGAATTGACTTAACTACATTCTGATTCCATAACCACAGAAATATTTCATAGATGCTCATGTAGATAGGAAACCTGATTGAATCCGTCCATTGGAATGAATATCAGAGTGAAAAATGAAAGACGAAACGATAGAGTTCTTCCATCAGCGATGGGCTCAGAAACTTTGAGTGATAAATTCTTTCCACTAAGAAATGTGGTAAAGGAGTGAGGGAAAAACCGGAGTAATTCCACCCAGTGAACAATGAACGTTCCGCTCGAAGGTATCCATTGTGTTTTGTGTTCGTTGACTCATAAAATTTTCATCCTCTTGGTGATAATTATTCAGGAACCTTATCTTTCTTGCCGGTCCTCCAGCTCCTATAGGCAGTTGGGGCTCTTCGACCCCTTTTAGGGCGAGTTGGGAAAAAATGGGAACGCAACGCTCCCTCAGCCCTTACGGAAGGAAGATGAACTCCGGTAAAGTTGGCTAAGCCGGGCAAGAGCATAAACTTTAACAGTCATTAAAGATTCAGTCGGTTCCAGAAGTGTGGGGGTGGAAAAAGTTTTGGTGAGACACGGAGTCCGGTGGTGAAAAACACATTCATTATTAATGAAAAATATTATAACCCCTAAGTAAGGATTACATGCTTTTTCCTATGTAGCGTAAAATGCTATCCAATTAGTAGTAGATAAGGCCAGCAACATTAAAAATTCCAAATTTTCGCAGTGCAGAATTATAAATATTTATAGTGTATAAAAATTATATATATTTATGAAATTAAATAATCATGAAATTTGAGAAACTGATCTATTTTTCGAATTTTGCATTTTTAGTGTTTAAGAAAATCTGTTTGTTGAGGAAAATAATAGGAAGCATACCTCATACCTAGTGAAATTCGGGGAAAAAGAAAATTAAAAAATAGCAAGTTGTAGGTATACTTTTCCTCAAGGAGATTACAAGGGTTTTGATAAATTACGATTTTGCTGAATAGATCAGAGTACCAATTTATTTCCCTATACTGCACAATTCAGATAGTCAGTTTTGAAACATCAATACAATTGAGGATTATGTCGATTTTGGTTAATTATTTCTAATTATGAACCTTAGGAATATTTATAGGTATTTTGTTTGGCACAGACAAAACAGTTTTAATAATGAATTTACACCAAATAATATAATAAAACATTAAGTTTAGAAACCAATATTGGTATAATAAAATTATAACAATTTTACAAAAAAAAGGTAAAATAATATTACCTAAACGTTTTATTATATTAATTGTATTTATTGTTGATTTTCGGATTCTACGTTCCTTGAAACGTAAAACATCAAATTTAAGGGGGGGGGGGGTTAAAATGTTTTTTTCTTGCTCGATTCCAATTTATTATTTTCAATAACAAACCAAAATTAAGGGGGGTTACCGATTGAATTTCTTTTTATCCCTCCAAACAACGGAAATATAAAGGATGGTTCATTAACTCTCGGACACCCTGTATACTATCGGGTTATTGACACGAGGAAGGTATGTGCCACACTCATTTGTAAGACTTTTTCTATATTTTTTGACCTTTTTCTACTAATCGGATTGCTAAGCAATTCACACGCATTCGTCCTAGAGCTCTCATTCAATGTTTAGATTAATAGGAACTGAGAAACCGAGTTTTTTAAAAACATTCGCGCGGTCGAGCATCGTCACGCGATAGTAATCTGACGCAATTAACCTAAGGGACATAATTTGTAAGTTTCACGCTTCATGTTTCAAACAGCTAATCGAGGAAGAAAAAGCAAAGTAGTTACTCGAGACTACACCTCCAAGAAAGAAGTGAAAATCACCTATTGCTTCCCAAAAAACTGTTCCTGCGGACGAAATTTATTTTGATAAACCCCAATAAATATCGGGTTACCTCGTAACTTCCGTTCGCTTCGGGAAGTCCCGCCTTCGATTTGTGTTCGTCGACGGAAAATAAATAACAACCGTCATGGAAGCCCCTTCACTTCCTGCGTTTCAAGTTTCCACCCCCCACGGAAACGGAATAACCTGCCTCCATAATTAACTGTTGGTTGTTTCTCGTTCCCCGAGGAACTCTTCGTCGTATAATAGGTACAATGAACTTCTCGGATCATACGTTGTTCTCTGTTGTTTCTTTGATAACAATAACAAGCGTTTACAGCGACATTTTGACGCGGGATGAAGTCGTATAACGGAAGAGGAAGCGAAGTAACTGCTCAACGGAGCTGTTAAGGGTAGTAAGGAGTAATTATGTACCGTCGTCGTACCTGCAGTCAGAGCCTCACATTGCTCGATTTTAGAACTCAAAATTACATTGGTGTTCAACTATATTAAGACGTTGTTATCATGAATCAGGACAATAGAAGCCGTTTCACTGAAAGAAAAGGACACAATTATGAGCAACTATTTGAGGACTTTGATTCCAAAAGGTACTAAAGACCATTTTTATCGAAATTGAGTAAACTTTCCCAGGGTTTTAGGGGGGCAGTTCTTCATAAAATGCAATCGTTTTGGAGAAAAAGATAATCTGAAAAACGAGGGTGAATATTCCGCTTAATATCAAAAGTTACTATATCCAGCACAATGGCGGTCTCTTATCCGTTTTGTTTCAAAAAGTACTTATCTACTTTGTTTGATTTCATAAACGCTGCAAATTATAACACAAAGGTTTATTATTTTTCGGTATAGATCACTCGTCTGCAAGGAACACGGCTTTGCCATTGTTACCACCAACCAACTTGAAGAAAAACATCGATCACATTTCGGTCAGCTAACATTTGAACGGAGATTAGGCCTCTTTTGCGATTCACACTCGTGTTTTTGGTTTATCGTAGGTCCAACCCTTAAATTCTCGTAGGGAGCGAACGGTTTGTCCTACAGCGCTCCGCGTGGTCTCAAAAAATTCTAAAAATTCTGTAGAATCTTAAATTGAAGGAAAAACTATACCTTTTTTTATCAAAATTTTTTGAGTTAGGGCGTTTTCAAAATTTCAAAATTTATTTTTCAACTTTTAGAAGTGACCTACATCAACCAAAATCTTCGGGGTACAACTAGACCCCAAATGGAGCCTACATACCGAATTTCATCAAAATCGATCGATGCGAAGTGGGGAAAGTGCCGCGTACGGCGGACGGACGGCCAAATTTTTATTCGATTTTTGGATTTTACGTACCCTGCAACGTAAACCAACAAATTTTGAGGCAGTGTCAAAAATTGTTTTAACACAGAATGTGTTTTTGCGATGACCTACCGAAAAAAAATCGTCACGAAAAAGCGACAGAAAAAACCGTTACGCGCCTTTTATAATGATTTTCACGTGCAACCAAGCCGTTGGTAAGGAAATAGAACTCCCGCAGTGTTCATTGCACAGAAATTGTTCACCATTCGTTGGAAAGCTCTCAATTTATATAGTATTTTTCTTGTAGTTACATATTTATTTATATAACATTTATAGGGTTTTAGACCAAATTAAATGTCTAACAATTATTTATTTTATTATTGCCAAAGACTCCACATTTATAATTGTTGTTTTTTATTTAACGGATGACTAGTATCGCAAAAACACATTCTGTGTTCCTATGATTTCATACAGAGTATGGAAAAAGAAATAAACCGGGGGGTGCAGGGGGGCGGAGCCCCCGCCGAGGCGCAAAGCGCCGAGTTTTCTTGGTCGATTCCAAAGGTTTATTACTGAAAATAATAAACCATAAGTACATTATCCACTTCGTTTGATTCCAAAAAGTACTATATCCATAAATCTGAAATTTCAAATCTCGTTCAAAACTATTTTAAACTTTGGACTAATTTAATTTTTTTCCAAAAATATTTAATATAATTCAGAAATATATAGCGACGTTTTTCGGGTCGCTATGGTTTTTCGCGTTTTTCTCACGTTTGACCAAAATGGATATATTTCCTTTTGAAATCAAACTCCTCAATTGTGACAAACCAGTTAAGGCGTGCATTGCTTTTATTGGACCACTGACTTGTTGATGGTACGTAGTGTAGGTAAGTATCTAATATCATTATAACTGCGCTGTTGGGTTTATCTATAATCTATACTGCTGTCTCATTTTAATTTGCTTAAGATTTGTAAACATCATACTCGTTATTGGATGTAGATGTAAAATAAGTTGAAATTTCCAAATCCTCAATTTTTATAGAATCTGGAAAATAAAAGATTTGACTTGAAAACAACAATCTTTACGGCATCTTCAAAATCTTTTCCGACACTCGTCAAAAGCAGGTTGTTGTTCAAAACTTGTACTGGCGCGAGGTAAATTCACAAAGAACAACGAGAGTTCTAGCGGAAAATATGCGACGTTGAAGGTTGAACAATCATGAAAGAAAATTGGAAGATGGTAGGTTAAGGTGGATAAAAGACGACGGGCAAACAAGGAGTGGAAATAAGATCGAAGACTCCTCGGAAGATTCAGAGAAAGTTGTGCTACACCTTGTTCCCCATTCTGTAGTAACAACTTCCCTGACGACGCTTTTCACTGGTTGCCTGTTGACCCTTTTATGGTTGGGCGGATAAAAGAAGTTGAAAAGAGTTGAGTAAACGAAGACATTCAGAGCTGTGACTCAGTTCTCGAGTGTTCTAGTTTTTTCTTGAATAACTATTGATGGTGTAAACGTACGATGTTTTTAAGCTCATCCTGAAGTTCCATTTTTTTGCCATCTGTACGTTATAGAATAGATACCTTCCTAGTGAATAGGAAAGGTGGTCGAACCTTAAATAGAATGAAGGTCTATCAAAAAGAGAAGATATATGAGGCAATTTATTCATAACTGTGAACCCTTCGCACATATCGAAAAAAGTGTTCCAGGTTGGGTGGTATAGCTTGCTTACATAGAATGAAATAGACATGCAGAATTAGTTGGAGAGAAAAAGTTTATGCTAGTGCAAATTCTGATTTTGGTGGACTCATACTCGTCCCCACAGTATGTCTTGGGAGTCCTTATGCGATTATACTGCGGCGAAGAGAACAACCCTCATTGGAGAAAATAAATAACCATATAAAAATTTGTTTTAGACAATTCTGAATCCAAATCCACAAAAAACCATAGGTGTACGTCTGTGTGTTTGCATGGGAAAAATCGTTTGTACTTTGCCCAGGCTTTAGTTTTCAGTCGATTTGCGAGGTTCTTTTGGTCTAGTATTTTCAATAATGAACCTTTGGAATGGACCAAGAAAAAAAAAAAAAAAAAAAAATTGGCCGTCCGTCCGCCGTCCGCGGCACTTTCCTCAGTTAGCATTAACCGATTTTGATGAAATTTGGTATGTAGGCTCCATTTGGGGTCAAGTTGTGCCCCAAAGCTTCTTGATGTAGGTCACTTCCAAGGGTAGGAAAATAAAGGTTAAAATTTTGAAAACAGCCTAACTCAAAAAAATTCGATATAAAAGTATTGTTTTTCTATTAATTTAAAATAGTATTGCATTTTTAGAATTTTTAGAGCCCTGTAAGACAAACCAGGCGCTCCCTACGAGAATTTAAGGGTTGGACTTACGATAAATCAGAAACACGAGCATGAATCGCAAAAGAGGCCTAACCTCCGTTCAAGTCTTAACTGACCGAAATGCGATCGATGTTTTTCTTCATGTTGGTTGGTGGTAACAATGGCAAAGCCGTGTTCTTTGCAGACGAGTGATCTATATAGAGATAATAAACCTTTGTGTAATAATTAGCAGCGTTTTTCTGTTCGACGCGGAAATCTATCTACCCGTAGTCGTGCCTTCATCTACTCGTCACCGGATTTTTCAATTTTGCCTTTGAATGGGATGGAATGGGGTATTATTGAGTGCTAATGAGGCGCCAGATAGTACCTTGAGCGCGATGCCTAGGTACTCGTCAATTCTCAACAGATTCGCGTGTTTCTTCTTTGTTCGACTCAGATAACTTTCGAATTGCAAATTTTTTCACCCGAGTATTCAAATTTGCATGAAGAAGGGGCATGTTGGCGAATAATATTCACAAAATATACGGGTTTTCAATATTTTGGTTCCTTCATAGCTTACTAATTGTTTCCAAGCTTTGAAATTGTGGAAACATTATTCATTAAGACTCGAATTCGCATGATGAGTGTCGTAGATCATGGATTTAAAAAGGATGTTCACATTTGAGGCTCACATGTCGTTAGAAATGCTGTAGTGGCAAAGGCTGGGGGAGGATATTACATTGAGTGAAACAGTTTTGTAAACAGAAGGTAAACAGAAATGCACGTTTTATCGCTTACCTACTGGTTTAAATAGAACTAATTTTTATCCAATGGGACTTCCCCTGAAATTCATGCATTACTAAACAATGTAGATCAGCTCATATTAACTTTACTAACCGAAAAATGTCATGGATGTTGTGATCAATTCAAATAAAATACCCCATACCGATGCAGTTGAATATTTAGGTATGGACTCCAAATTAAACTGGAAAACAGATAGAAAAGAAAAAAGGTGAAATTAAAATCAAATTCAGAAAGATGTATTGGTTGATGGGAAGGAATTCTTGTCTCTCTCTCCACAGTAAACTGCTTATTTATAAGCAGATCCTTCTCCCTATATGGACCTATGGAATTCAGTTATGGGGCTGAACCAAAAAATCTAACATTAACAAAATCCGAACCTCCCAAAATAAAATACTGAGTAGTGCGTGCACCTTGGTACCTGAGGAACGATGATATTCATCGAGATTTGAGGATGGAAAAGTCCTCGAAATTATCGCAAGGTACTCAAGGAGGCACGAACATCGCCTCCACAATCATGAAAACCAGAAGATGCTCAACGTTTTGGACAACGAAGATGAACTTCGAAGACTCTAGCAGAAAAAACCACTGGATTTAGTTAGTGATGTTGAAGTGCAAATATAGCTCAGCATTGAAGATACTGTTATGAAAAGGGGCTGGGTTTTACTGTAAACGGACTCTCAAGGAGTGTACAAATGATATGTAATATTGCTAGATGGATTGTATTTAATATTCAGTTGCAATAATAAATCACGTTAAAAAAAACAAGCTAAACAATATTTATTGTTTTGATCCGCGGCTTTGATTGGTTAGATGATCAGACACATAGTATCGTCAGAACTACATGATACCTTTCATGTTCGGAAAAAAATCAAGGCAGTTCAACTGAGGTATTCAGTAGATAATAATGTACGAAGGTATCACTTTTGTTATTGCTCAACGGATATAACTTGTAAGACTGGAATGGAATTATCAGGAATACAGTTATGATCCAATCTGCACCTTCCCTTAAAATTTTATCGAAATGGTAAGAGAAAATGGAAGTTACGGCTTGATTTTTTATTTTTATTTTTATTTTTAATTTGTACTATTTATGGGGAAACTTGAAGCGCACATTTGGAGTCCAAACCACACAATCTCTAGAAAATAAGATTGTGCGAACCTAAGTTGCCATTATGGGAGGGAGTTCTCGTTAGTAGTTAAGTAATAATAATTTAATTATTTTACTATTCATTGTTTGTTATTATGGGAGGGAGTTCTCGTTAGTAGTTAAGTAATAATAATGTAATTATTTTACCACTCATTACTTGTGAGCTTTTATCTCTACCAAATGAAAAGACTCGAGATATGCGCATTACTAAACAATAATGTCACTTCCTTAGAGTTTTCAAGATGTTTAATGATTACATATAAAAGTACAAATAGAAAATATCGACAGGAAAAAACATTGATCTTATCTAGCCGACCATAAGTCACTCGTTCTGTCGTCTCTCCGGAGTTGACCGGATACCTACTAACTGGAATTCCTTGGGAACCATCTCGGGTATTTTTATTTAAGGAAGGATCGCGGACGTTCGAATGCCTTCAGCTCTCAGTCAGAAAGTTTTCCCTTGGGGTGGAAAAGGCTTGGGGAAGGCCCTACAGCAGAACTCCAACAGAGGCCAGAAAACCGTCCCAATTTCCAAACTGTAATCACGTTAGGGCCTTCACCCCTTTGATGTTACGTAACGAGTCCGTTCCTATATCTCCGATCATCATCTTATCATCTTATATTAGGCAAGTATCGAGTTTTCCTATATACATATACTATGATGTGTCACGCGTATAGGGTTTTCGAAAATCTTTCACATCATAATATGATAAAATTCGTAATATTATTTCCGAGTCAGTTAGGCATTCTCAAATGAAAGGATAAAGCGGGAGACGAGGCCAAAAGCTACGAAGAAATTTTTATTCAAATGTCCTGAGAGAAAAAAAATTATCTCTGCCACTCCATAGCCCCGTTTTTAGAAAAATGACGGCCGTTTGAAATTGTAAAATTTAATAAAAGTATGATTTAAATGTAGTTTAAAAAAAATCCATCAAGGTACAAAGATGTGGTTAGGTACTTGCTATGTAAACAAGAGTACTGGCTGGAAATCAATTCGCTTGCAAGTACGAATTATTTAAAGGCTGCCCTTTCTGTCCTCTCCACTCCTCGTCAGCCATTCAGATGAATCGATTCAAAATTGTGAAATTTTGGTTCAAATTTTGATTAATTAGTTGAGGCTTGAAACTTTTGTTTATGGGTTCTCAATGCTTAGTTAGTTGATAGGCTGAAAATTGCAATATTAGGTAGGTACCTATCTCCTATGTTAAGCTACTGCAAGACAATATAATGCAATCGGCCTTCTTGGAAACGCGTCGTTTGTAAAGTCACAAAGAAAAAAGTATGCACAAAGAAAAAAAAATCGTCGTCCCACGACAACCCATTGCGTTGAAGTCGGTCAAAAAGAACATGTCTCCAAATCCGCAGAATGAAATTCAGCACTGGAAAATTGAGTTGATGGCTGGAATTTATTTTTAGGTAGATTTCCACGTCAAATAAAAAAAGATCCACGAAAATCGGTTAGAAATTGAGGCCTGGGCAGACGACACAAGATTTTGTCACACACACACACAGACATACACCTAAGGTTTTTTTTCGCGGATTTGGATTCCGAATGTTCTAAAAGGGATTAGTTTGTGGTTATATTTTTTCTGTTGAGTGTTGTCTAACTTTACTCCAGATCAATCGCATAAGGACGCCCAAGGCCTTACTGTGGGACGTCCTCAAAATTTAGATTAGGTTGTAGATGGATCCCAATGAAAATCAAGGCCTTAAAACTGACAGTAGCCTCTGCGCATGCGTAAACGTAAATCCTCGTAACAGCCATAACACTTACATTTTTCATCGGAATTTGATGATTTTCTAGGATTGTTCAGATTGGCATGTAGATGGTTCCCTATGAAAATCATCTCCCCCAGACTAATAGTAGTTGCTGCGCTTGCGCAAACGATAATTCCTTTTAACAGCCATAATTTCTACATTTTCCATCCTATTTCGACGAAATTTCTCAGGATTGTTCAAATTGGAGTATAGATGGTCCCCTATGAGGGTGGTGGAAGTTACTTAGAGATTGATGTTTTTAGATTAAGTACTATGCATCGGATCATCCATACAATCGGGTCATGGATACGAGGAAGCCACACACACTTTTTTTTCTTGAAATACAGTTGGATGTTGGATGCACAAGGTGAGAGAGCCATCGAAATATTGACGAGGCGCATTTGAAAGAGCTTTGATTCTTTCTGCTGATAAGCGTAACGGTGTGCGTAATTTAGAAATTTTGGCTACATAGAGTCTTTTAAGGAATAATATGAAATATTGAATTTGAAAACACGCATTATCGTGTAAGAGGGCAATTTATGCCTTCTCATTCAATTACTTGGGCATTATCATAGGATTATGACAGAGAAAGTTGTGTAGGTGGATAATGAGGGGACGGACCCAAGCTGAAGCATGCTTAAACTCAAAACTACCCTTACAGAATTGAGCAGTTAATATGATTAATCACTATAGAAGTGCGAGTCGCCCTCGGTACCCACCGAAAGTGCTCGAGTGTGCGTCTAAGTGATAGGGGGCTGTGGTCGTGTGCGTCGAAGTATGTAGTGGAAATGAGCTTTTTGGGAGGGCCTCGAACAAGGGGGAACCCGCATGGTAATTTGTAGGAAAGGCAGCCGGAAGTTGGAAGCTTGAAAGCTTACGACCGAAACTCAAAGTGGCACCTGCGTAGGGAGGGAGCGCCCGTTTTACTACGATGTGGGATTAATCGGATTACGCAGGTCGTAGCTTGGGGACCCAAATCTAGAATGGAACCCACAAAACTAGCATCGAGTATTCAGAAAGCATCTGTGTAAGTTATTTAGATCAAAAAATGCTGCAGGGAGCTAATCTAGGAAGGAAGAAAGGACAATAACTATACCTTAAAGTATAAAGGCCATCCATCTTTTACATTTTTCTTTTTTTTTAATTCCAGAGAAACTCAAATTCAACAAAAACTATTATTGGTCTGTTATTATCTTCTCATTTTCTCAATAATGAACCTTTGGAATCGACCTAGAGATTTTTTACCCCCCCCCCCCCCCCCCAATTCCATCAAAATTTGTTGGTTTACGTTTCAAGGTACGCTGAATCCGAAAATTGAATAAAAAATTTTCCGTCCGTCTGCCGTACACGGCACTTTCCTTACTTCCCATGGACTGTTTTTGATGAAATTTGGTATATAGGCATTTGGGGTCTAGTTGAGCCCCGAAGCTTTTGGTTGCAGACGTGTGATCTATATAAAAGTAATGAACCATAAAGTAATAATTTGCAGCGTCTTGGACATATCGCCCTTGTGCTTTAAGGTATCGATAAGAAATGAAGAGTATAACTATGTTGCCACCAACTAGGAAGAACTGGCATTTTGGATTAAGAAGAAGAAGTTGTAAAATTCGAAATTTTATGAATTTACAACGAAATACTGACCTAATGGTGTTGAGAAACTATGTCCATGATCGAAAAACAGAGTAATTCAACCTGTTGGATGGTAAACATTGAAAGACGGCTTATAGCGGCAATTACACCATTTAGAATCATCTGAGGTGTCACCCCTAGTCTCCAGTAGATGGCAGGGTCATACTGATTAGTAAAAACCTGCAAAACCCCCATTTAGAAGCGTATTGAGCTCGAAAAGTCCAAAGCCATGATGATATGATTAAAGTCCATTCACGCAGCATGAATAAATGAACGCATTTTCAAAGAAATCTTTTTTTACACTCTACAGTAATTGTTCAGAATGTTCCAAAACGGATATCAATGAAGACATTTTTTGAAAATGTCCATTTCAAAAATTTTGAGGCCATCGCAATAAATTCGTTAAAATTATTTATTTTTCACAGTTCACGTTTGAGTGTGGAACCAGATTTATCAAATAATCCAAAAGGACGCTGCAAATTATTACACAATGTTTCATTATTGCTTCCGAGTCTACCAAGGTAGCGGAAGCTTTGTTTTCACTTTTCAAGGATAAAAAAAAAAGTTCTCCAAAATCAAAATTTTCACTCGCGTTTTGCGTTTTAGACCTTTCTGAACAATTTTGGTTCCGTGTCTGTGTGTCTGTCTGTCTGTGTGTCTGTCCGTCTGTCATGATTTCCTTGTAACACGCATAACTATACGAAGTTATTGTCCGATTTCGATGAAATTTTCAGGGATTGTGCGGGTTGGTGTGTAGACGGTCCCCTATGGAAATCCTCATCCCCGGACTGATAGAAGCGACTGCGCATGCGCAAACGTGAATTCCTTGTAACGGCCATAACTTCTACATTTTCCATCCGATTTCAATGAAAATTTTTAGAGATGTTACAGATTAGTATTTAGATGGTCCCTTATGAAAATCATCATTCCCGGACCGATAGAAGCGACTGCGCATGCGCAAACGTGAATTTCCTTGAAACGGCCATAACTTCTACATTTTCCATCCGATTTCAATGAAATTCTCAGGGATTATGCGGATTAGATTGTAAATGGCCCCCTATGAAAATCATCACCCCCGGACTTATAGTAGCCGATTCGCATGCGCGAACGTAAAATCCGTGTAACAGCCGTGCGTACGTCACAACCTCAAATTCTACACTACCTACTGTCTGGCGCCCGTAGCACATGTACAGCGAGTTATTTGGACAAGTGAGAGGTCACGGGTACGATTCCCAGCCATGCCAAGATATTTTTGGATTTTTTGAGTAGTGACTCACTTACATTTTTCATCCGAATTTGATGAAATTTTCTAGGATTATCCAGAGTAGCGTGTAGATGGTCCCCTATAAGGGTAGTGAAAGGTACTTAGAGATTGGTGTTTTTTTTTATATTGATCTCTCGTCTGCAAAGCCACCAACCAGCCACCATGAAGAAAAATTTCGATCGCATTTTGGTCAGCCAAAATTTGAACGGAGATTAGGCCTCTTTTGCGATTCACCCTCGTGTTTCTGATTTATCTTACGTCCGACACTTGAATTCTCGTAGGGAGCGAACGGTTTGTCCTAATAAGCTCCGCGTGGTCTCAAAAAATTCTAAAAATTCTATAGAATCTTAATTTGAGAGAAAAACAATACCTTTATATCAACATTTTTTGAGTTAGGGTGTTTTAAAAATTTCAAAATTCATTTTTCTACCCTTAGAAGTGATATACATCAACCAAAATCTCCGGGGCACAACTACACTCCAATTGGAGCCTACATACCAAATTTCATCAAAATCGGTCAATGCTAAGTGGGGAAAGTACGGCGGACGGACGGCCAAATTTTCATTCGATTTTTGGATTGTACGTACCTTGAAACGTGAACCAACAAATTTTGAGGTGTTTAAAATTTTTTTCTTGGTCGATTCCAAAGGTTCATTATTGAAAATAATAAACCAAAACTCTCACTAAACCCACTTGGCAGACTTTTCGTAAATCTTGAAAAGTGAGAACAACGCTTCTGCTAACTTGGTCGACTCGGAAGCTAAACGGGGTTGATATCGATTTATTTGACTTGGTTACCTATCGATAAGTTACCGATCCTCGGGAATGCAATATAGTGGTAGCGTTTGGAATACCTACCGTCGTTGTAAAATACTCTCCCAATGCTTTCCAGGGGAGTGGATCTCGAAGAGAATGTGATACGCCGCCGTCAGTGAGATGGGTTGCCTACTGTAAATATTCAGCCTTGAGTTGACGAGGGGTGTTCAACTTTCTAGAGCTGAACAAACAATAATGGCGAGCTTTCTAAGCTGTCACCTTGGTGAACCGATCGTCGGTTAAATGAATTTTCTCTCGCTTTTTTCGTGACGGTTTTTCGTGATATTGAAAGTTTATAAAGTTCGAATAGGTATGAGAAAGAATTGTAAGTAGGGACAATAATGTATCACGAGAGATTAAAATACGTACTTCTTCTCTGTATTTCAATCAGAGTATAATGTCAATGATTTTATCACAAATGTTGCAGTAAGAGTCCGATGGGCAGTACCTAAATCTTACGGCTTAGCAGTAAATTATAGCATTTACTAGAGTCAATGGTGAAAGTCTGGACTTCTAATGAGATTCGAACATCAATCACTTATAAATGCCTTTATATTTGAGGTTGGGGTACCTCCTACGCTTATATTTGTTGCGAGATCTCTTCTTTATTATTAGTAAAATTATTTTTCTATTTTTCCCCATCATGTTGGTGTCACTCGACAATATTCTGGTGTTGTTCCGTATCCCCTCCCCCGAAAAATAATTTTTTTATGAGGCAATACGGCTTTTTGGTTTTTTTTTTAAGATGAACTTCCGCCTCACCTCAGAGCCACTCAGTAATTTTGCATGTTTAAAGTTGATTTAAATGTTTTTTTTTCTTCACAAAATGCTGGAAATGAAATGCTCTTTATTTATATTCTTTGCCCAAGCCTTTGGGTTTTCACTTTGAAAACTTTGAGAAATTGATTAATAGTTTCCTAAATGAGTACATATTATGTGTTTTTCATATCTTAAGTACTATTTTTGATTCTCAACTTCTGATCTACGGTCAATTTTTTAAATTTTTGAGATCAGAAACCGTCAATAAATTGTTGTGTAAGATGCTATGTTATTATTTTCTAGCATAGTTTTACTACTTCTATAATATTTTATCATCTTTATTACTATTTTATTATAATACTTATTTTGTATCATTAGTGTTGTATTTATTTTAAATTTAAAGGATTTATTTTTTAAAAATGTGATAGCGTGGACGAAACGGCAAAGATTTTCCATGAATTTCTTCGTGATCTGATCATTGGTTGTCACTGCACTTGTGAAACCCTTGTAATTAACATAACTTACACTGATTACAACGATATCATCTGATTACAACGAAGTTATCTAAAATTGCATGAATTTTCGTTGTGATTAGATCATTTGTAATACTCAATATGCGTGAGAAAAAGTGAAATCCTGAAGCAATCATAACGTCTATTGTTTTCATCAATTTCGAAGAGGAAAAACTGGGTGGTTATCGTTTCGATGATTCCCCATTCTCTGTCAATCGTAATAAAAATACGAGGTAGCTTTTTGAAAAGGTTTTTTCCATTCTCATATAACATAAAATTGCTTTTTATTCTGCACGAGAAGGTTCTGAATACATATACAAATACGTCGTTCATCATTATTGGAATTTGTAGTTTGCTAAGTTAGGTGGAGCTCTTTTTTCCACGTTGGATTGATTCACCAGCAGAGGGAAGCTATAGATCAAAGAAAACGTATTCAGTGTATTATTGATGTTGACAGATAGATTTTTCCTTTTGATGTAGCGACTCGCTCCACCAAAGCTTTTAGCAGAATATCAAGGAGTGAACTCCGCTCAACTCAATTATTTGACTTAACAAATTGAAGGGCTTTCCACAAAATTAAAAGTCAGTATTTGAAATAATTATATAGTTATTACTTGTCCGGTCTGGTAAAAATAAAAATTGATCATCATGTACGAGTCACTACCTTTCTTATTGATAGTTCAGTACAGTACTTGCATTACTGTGAAATTTGATAGTAATATCCAGTTTAATATTCTAATTAGGCACTACCACAACTTCCTTATGTTTAATTCACTGGTGTATAATGTATGCCAACAACGGATAGTGATCGATAGCTGAACGTGACAGCAACCTCTCGAATTAATGCAGAATAATTGCTGTTAACGAGCAATTATTAATGCAATTACAGCCCTGTGCAAACCCGCAGGCAGGTAATTATTAGATCTCCCGCTCCTGACTTCAGTCGTCATAGTTCAATATTGTTGAGGTCAAAGACTATATATCAAACTATATATCAAATCCATGGGCAAAAATATAATATTTATGTCAAATACTCGATGTGCTCATGCTCACCTTGATTTTCAGTGACAGTAGAAAGATTCTCGAATTCTCGAAGTTAGTCCGATCTCATGAATTTCATCCTAAGAGTTCAGCTTGGTCTCTTCCTTCTCTTATGACTTATTTTGTAATAAAAAATAATTTTTGCTTAACCAGGAAAACTATTGACACGTTCACCACGTAGGAATGAATGAACGGGTTTTGCAAACCCTAATTCCTATTTGTCAATTAAATTTGTTTCTTCGTCTGACTGTTCGAGATAAAACTTATTATTCGGGCAAAGTTGTAAGAATTTACTGCAATTTTAAGTAAATATTCAGGGAAGGTTAGTCCCTAGACAGCCCAATGAGCTTGATTGTAGATCAATGAGTTTCATGGATTTTGTTGAGTTACGATTTCTCAGTTTCTATTAGTCTAAGATCTGTCAAATTTTGATGGTTTTTTTGGTTTAGGTAACGAGACAATTTTTTACTTTGAAATTCATTGCATTTAGATTAGTAGGAACCAGAGCCTTGGGAAAGAAGAAGAAAAATGTCGAGTTCCCTATCCCGGACAAAGCAATAAGACCGAATGATCCGATTGTGATGAAAATACACTGACGCACTTGCTCGTAGCTGGTGGGCAAGTGCACCCCGTGAACGTGTTTCAGAAAAATTGAATTATCGCGATTAGAAACCTCCTGAAAAAATATATTGAACATAAAAAAAAATCATAAAATAAAATAATAAAATTAAAAATACAATTAGATTTTAAATTTAAAATTTTTATTAAATGAAAATGAAATTATGTTGAACTTGGTTCATAATTAACTACTGGTTGAGTAGAAAAATGAATTTGTGGGTGAATTGAAGCATTCACCGCAGAATTGACCGTCAAAGTTGAACTATGCAATAAGTGGAGCGCACTTGCCCGTAGTCGCTTAGTAATTTTATTAGATTTTCTAAGATTTAAATTTATTGCATTTTTAATTCTTAGGACGTCCTGTAAGGCTTCCTTATGCAATTAATCTGGGCTGCACGAGGACAACAATCAACGGAAAAAAATATAAACTTTTAGAAAATTATAAAAATGTCACTTCGCACTCTTTTTTATTCATCAAATCTCAAAATATTTTTGTTTGCATTGAAGGGATGGGAAATGAACGTTCTTTCCATCGGTACCCATAGTTTCACATTTTACACGGTATATTAAGGCGCTTAGTTATGGCAATTTTAGTACTTAAAGATCGAAAATATGAAAGTATCCTTATAAGTATCCTAAATATGAAATATAAGTATCCTAAATATGAAATACGAGAGATTAGAACAAAATTGCTGAGAATTTGTTTTGGAAATACTCATCATCAATCGGGGATACCATTTATAAAATTTATGTATACATCCATAATGAGCGGAAAACTTGAGAAAACGGTGTACAAAGATAGACGTTATAGACTTTATAGACATAACGTTATATTGATATAGACGTTATAGACATAATATGCTCTTGCAGACACCTACAAGAGTACTTCTATAATTGGTGAAAACAAGGCGGGAATCTGCTGATAACAAGCGCAGGACGGTTGTTGTGCAGTTGTTGCAGGATTGTTGTGATGATGTCCTAATTCCATTCATCCCGCTCGACATGTCAAGATTAGCTAAACTCCGTTACCTCTAACGAAGTTTATCGATGATTTGGGTTGGTGAAAGACGCCTGCCATCTTACCGTGTTTATTCCATGAGAATAGCTATAAACGAGTTTAGCTAAACTCCTTTGGAACAATTTTTGATGAAAGTTGGCCTTAGGGAGAGGAGGGGTCCATTATTTCAGATATCAAAATAGTTTTTGAACTCTCATTGTGCAAAAAATGATAAATACTCAATGGCATAGTCATTAGGTGAAACTGTTTTGTGCAATAGAAAGGTAAATAATGTTTGTCTTATCGGTTTAATGAACTAATCCTCATCCAATGGGACGTCATCTGGAATGCAAGCATTACTAAACAGTATGTTTAAAACTAAATAGATACAAGGCATGAATCTAATTAAACTTTTTATTCGAAAAATGATCCACTCTTCCGTTTGTTACTTACCAACAAAAAAAAAATAAAAAAAAAAAAAAAAAAAAAAAAACGAATCACTGATTGGAAAGAAAACATTTACGTGTTCATCACCTGTAGTCCGGTGTCTGGCCCTCGACTTCCGGCTTGGGAAGCTGCCAGACGGTGAAAGGAGTGCGCCCCTCGGTCGTGACGCCCCGAGAGACTTTGAGGAGATCTCCTAAACGGACAAGCGCTTCATCTTCTTCATAAACGATGACGTAGCTCATCCAGTCCATGTCTTGAACGACCTCCTTCAGCGCCTGAAGAAAACAGCGTAAGCAGGTAGTATGAAGTGGATAAAATTTTATCTAGTAGTGCACAGTGTCGTGGGAATTTATAAATGGGGAATTTATTAGAGACTAGCTGAAAAGCCTGCTAAATGCAGGCAAAAACAAAGCGTAGATAAAAACGTAATTTATTAAAAGAAAACATTTTGTCACGGCCTGGAATCGAACCCAGGTCCTACACGTTCAGGGGACATACACGTACAGTAGATAGGGTATTGGTTTTTATGTACTAAGTACATAAAACTAAGTACATATAACTTACAAGTCTTGTAAGTTATACTGGGTGTAACACCTATGTTCCAGCCATAGTCTAGAAATTGATTCTACAACTCATTTGCGACTTTTTTCATCTCTTGACTTTTTATTTTTAACCCCCTTAAAATCCGACTTTTTTCACTTTTGAGATTTTTTCGTGTTTTCTACCTTCAGTCATTAAAATGTTAATAACACCTTCAATTTACTAAATAAACTCAAATTTGGCGATACCATTGGAAAGAGCGTTAAACTTTCCATCTCTCTGATGGAGAACCAAAGTTTTTTAAACAGGCGAAACGGACGAAAAATGAACTTGAAGAGGAAAAAATGTCAAATCTTGAAAAATCTCAAATTTTTTCCAATCTCAAGAAAACCGCGCTGGAATGAGAAAAAATGTCATTTTGGTTTATTATTTTCAATAATAAGCCTTTGGAATCGAGCAAGAAAAAAAATTTTTAACCCCCCCTCAAAATTTGATGTTTTACGTTTCAAGGTACGTAGAATACAAAAATCGAATAAAAAAAATTCCGTCCGTCCGCCGTACGCCGTACGCGGCACTTTTCTTAGCAACACTGGACCGATTTGGTTCAAATTTGGTATATGGGCTCCATTCGGGGTCTAGTTGTGCCGCGAAGCTTTTGGTTGATGTAGGTCACTTCTAAGGGGTGAAAATTAAGGGTTGAAATTTTCAAGAGTGCCCTAGCTCGAAAACTCTCGAAATAAAGGTATCGTTTTTTCACCAATTTTAAATAGTATTGAATTTTTAAAAATTTTTGAGACCACCCGGAGCTGTGTAGGACAAACCGTTCGGCCCCTACGAGTACTTGAAGGTTTTCCTTCGATAAAACAGAATCATGAGTGTGAATCGCAAAAGAGGTCTAATCTCCATTCAAATTTTATCGGACTAAAATGCGATCGCTGTTCATTTCTTCGATTTGTATACAGTTTTGCCTTCTGCGTAACCAGTAATCAAATTTCCTTATGAAGCTTTCTATTTTTCCAATCGAGTGTGAAGCGTTTAGTTCTTTCTAATAAACTTGATTGTGAAGGTGTGAAGCCAGTATGGTGTGGTAGGTAGTACCTAGCTGGTAGGTAAAATAAAGTTGGTAGGTAAAAAAAATGTTGGTGGGTAAAAAACGCTGCAAATCATTGCTCAAAGGCTTCTTCACTCTTCAGATCACTGATCAGCTGAGTGAGCTCCGAAGCCATTTTCAATCCTTTTGAATGGAAGTGCTCTTTCAGGCGTCTCCAACATTCGAGGAGATCTTCTTCACTCTTCAGATCACTGATTAGCTGAGTGAGCTCCAAAGCCATTCTTACTCCTATTGAATGGAAGTGCTCTTCCAGGTGTCTCCAGCATTCGAGAAGATCTTCTTCACTCTTCAGATCACTGATCAGCTGAGTGAGCTCCAAAACCATTTTTACTCCTATTGAATAGAAGTGCTCTTCCAGGCGTCTCCAGCATTCGATGAGATCTTCTTCACTCTTCAGATCACTGATCAGCTGAGTGAGCTCCGATGCCATTTTCAATCCTATTGAATGGAAGTGCTCTTCCAGGCGTCTCCAGCATTCGAGGAGATCTTCTTCACTCTTCAGATCACTGATCAGCTGAATGAGCTCCGAAGCCATCTTCAATCCTATTGAACGCAGGAAGCTGAAATTTGAGAGGGAAGGTCAAGGGAGAATACAGATGGTGGTAGGTGCTATTGATGGAGAACCAGTGATCTATACAGAAGGGTGATCTATACAGAAAATATAGCAGCGTTTTTTTTTTCAACGAAGTCGGTGGTTTGACGGGAGGATTTGGTGTTGGATGGAGAGTGAGAGGAGCGTCGGTGGAGGAGACCCCCGAATCCTCCCGTCAATTCTGACCATACCGTTGGAAAGCTGAGTTTTTGGACCAAAGTTGCGGGTTACAGTGGGAAATTAACCGGCAGTTTCAGCTAGGCTTACAAAGTTTGAAAAAAACTGTAGGCAGATTTCCGAGATTTTCGAGAGTTCACTATTCGGGCTCATTTTTCAACATCTGAGTCTTCTTTAAAGAGTTTTATTTAGCACTAGGGAGATTAACGGTGTAATTATCTTTGAATTGATTGAAAAATAAGGGAGTTTTGGCTGTTTTAATGGCGTAATGTCGAAAATACGAAAAACATCTTAAAAGTGGAAAAATCGGATTTTAAGGAGGTTAACGAAAAGTCGAAAGACAAAAAAAGTCGCAAATCAGTTGCAGAATCGAGCCCTAGCCGGTGGTGCGCCCGAAAGGGTGACAATCCTGTATAGGTAAGTAGATAAGTTTTATCGTTTCCAATTTATAACGTTACAAACAGAACTTAGGGTAAATCTTTGCTCCATAATTTCCCATGGAAAAAGGGTGTGGCCGTTGTTTTGATTATTCTATAATGACTATAATATTTATTTGAGGAGTAAAATATGCTCGCAAAGCACAATCTCGTGCATAAATATTACATTTTCGTTATATCGAGGTTGATTTTGGATCGATAATGAAATCAATACCGACATAGTACATAAATACTCGAATTAAAACACACTTGGCGAAGCATTTGGTGCCCCCACAACCTTTTGCCATCACATTTCCATTCGCATCGTTAGATATAGTATCTGGTAAATCGAATTCAACCCTACCACTAGACCGTAATGGAAGAGGAGAGGAGAAACTCCAACATTTTCTCTCTTTTACCAAGTCAATGAGAGGAGGGACTTCGGGAAATCGCTTTTCCCCTGAACTGCATGTGGGAGGCTCTTGTGATGGTGATCTCCTAAAGGACTTCGAGACCTGGTTGGCGTAAAACGCACATTTGACAAGGTACCTTTCTATATCTATGATGACTGAATAAGTAATATTAACTTCGATGTGCTGTGGAACATGGGATGGAATGGAGAATATAATGGAATAGAGGTTTGCTCCTCTTGGAGCTAGTAAATAATCTAAACCAATAAATAGATACCAAGAATATATAAGATTTGTACTAAAACAGTCTCTGTTGTCGGAACTTTTGAATTTTGTTGCTTTATGTTGTTTCTTTGCTATCGTATTTTGTCAACTTAGCATCGCATAGTATTATGATGATTTCAGACAGTTGGTCTTTCTGCATTGTTGCTCTGTAGTTTTGTGAAGCACTCGTTGCTTCTAGTTTGTTCATCTTGTTAGCCTGTGGATCTAGGAAAGTCGGTTTGAAAAAAGAGTTCACCTTCAATTCCTGGATCAGCTTTTCACTCCGTTAAGTTTGAACAATATCTCTACTTTTAGCACTGTTGCTACATTACTATGGTGCGAATTGAATATAACGAAAATCCTAATCGTAGATATATTATTATACTAACAAGTAAAGCTGGGTTCACATGAGCGCGGTCAACGCGGTTGAGGCGGTTGCGGTCGACGCGTTCGGCCATTTGATTGGCGGCGCCTCAGCCGCCTGAGTACTTTTGGAGTGGACTGTCGCGTTTCAAAAATTCTGATATTCGACGCGTCGACCGCTTCGTTATCACGACTTGTTATCACCACTTGTTTGAGCAGTGAATTCAACTGGTGTTTTCAACTGTGGTCACAGAAGATTCCGCCGAATCTGACAAGTTTTATCGAAAATGACAAGTTTTAGCGAACTATTAATTGGATTTCCACTGAAGCGCGGGAAAATAGAAGTCGAAAAGGCGGGAAGCTGACGCGCAAACCGCGACCATGTGAACCTCTAGACGCCAGCCGCGTCCCGATCGCGTTGACCGCCGCCTCGCACAACCGCGTTGACCGCGCTCATGTGAACCCAGCTTAACCTGTGCGGAAAAGATTCTCCGGGTCTGGCACATAAAATGAGAGTTCCTCTGTGTTTTAATTTTCTTATTTTTCTTTTAACTGACTACCTAATTATTTCTGGTGGTACGTAAGTTGGATGTTTACAGTGAAAGCCTGAATATATAGTGAGATGATGTACTGTGCACGGAAAAATCTCCGCATCAATTCAACGCTATACTCGTAGTCTGAATAGAATGCGACTCCAATTCCATGAGAACGAAAATCGTTAAGTATTAAATCGCATAAAGTCGTATCGTAATCGTATTTAGGTAAGATCTTCGTCAAGTGCTACGAAATTGAGGAAATTATCACCAACCTAGATTGAGTGAAAATCAAACTTACTTTCGATGAATTGGCGAGAAGTCGTAAATCGGGCACCTCTTGATGTGCCGCTCGAACGGTTTCTTAAGTTACTTATTTCGATCTATCGACCCGGTGAATTCGGAAAGGTGAATTTCTATAGCGAGACAAGAGAATCACTCCAAAGTAAATCGTCGGATCGAGAAGTAATTCCTCTGCTCTCGCGAAGCTCCCAGTAAAAACAAAATCTGTCGATTCGGCGTGTTTGCTTTAATTTCACGCTGGGATAAAGATGACAAGACCTTCGCCCCAACTCATAACAACGCTGAACGAATTCTACTTGGATACTAGGAATTTTCCAGAGAGTAAATATATTTATTCATGTTAGGCAATTTATTTATTCACCACAAATTAGTTTTAAGAAAGGTGGCCCAGAATTAACGGACACCTGGAAAACCTCTCGTTATGTCAAAAAGATGATTGAAGATCGGAGTTCTCTCTGACAGTGCTGGTGTGTAGTTCCCTTCAATAAATGGCTGTATCAAGAGGTACTGAAAAAGATGAGCTATAGACCAGACATTCTTTCGCATTTTTTCTATCCTAGAACCTCTCAACGTGAAGGAACCAAGGGATAACGTCCTCCTCCATTTTATAGTAAAGATAAGTGAGACTTCTGGGAATAATTTGATTGTCCGTGTGTATTGCGACCTCTTCCACTGATTGAGATTCTCAACGTCGGCTGAATTACATTTTTGGCAATGGCCTTTCCTCGCTTTATTATTGCTTCTAACCCCTAGGGTCATACCACGGCACAAATGTCCACCTAGAAAGATCACATCGAAGACCGTTTGCTATCACAACAAATCTATTCATGTTCATAAACCTGAAAGGGGGAATATTACGTCGTACACTGTTTGCCGACTGACTAATTAGTCGGCAAACAGTAAACGACGTACCTGGTTCTATTGACGAAAACAGTTTTTCAATTGACGTACTTCATGAATATGCAAAAATTTTTGTTTCCTTGGCATTTCATCTCATACAAACAATCATAATAGGTTTGTTGTTTTGCAATGTTTAACACAAGTTTCTACATTGAAAAATGGTGTATGAATGGTACCTTAAAAATCTCCATTTCCTGTTACACGAGCGTATCAGGCCAAAATACCATTCTTCCAGACCAAGGTACTTGGTCTATGTAGTACACATGTGTACTACACCGACGTTCAGTGTTCATCCATATCCAGAATGTTCCACTTTCATCCAAAATGAACGGAAGCTCAATTATTATTCACCTGATCCGTCTTCGTCTTAGTCATTACCATTGGTTTTGAGGAGGCAGTGAGAAGTTAGCTCTGATGTTCACTCAGTCATCCAAATTTTTTCGATTTACTCTAGAGGTGATCGAAAGCCTGTGTTCCTAATTTCAGGTGGAGGGATAGCAAAAAAGTATCGATTCTTTTGAAAAGCTAACGATATTTTTAGTTTCTTTTTTCCCCCTGACGAATCGGATAATTAATTTTTTAAATATCGAGAATCGGTCCGATTCTTATCATCAGCTGGTTTTCAACCCCAATTCCAATTCTTTTCATCTGTTTTTCAACCCCAACCACTAGCTAAATGGAAATGAAGGGTTGAAATGTTCAAAAATGCCCTAGTTGGTCGGTAAAAAATAAATAAATAGTGACTATGACAAAGCTGTGATCTCTGCAGAAGAGTGGTCTGTACAGGAAAATAATAAACCTTTGTGAAATAATTTGCAGCGTTTTTACCTTTTTTTTTTGAAAAACTCAAGCCATAAATAAAAATAAATAAATAAATGAAATACTATGGGGAGGACGCCCAGGGCAGTGGGGGTGGCAGAGAGGGATGAAGAGAAGTGCCTCTATAAAAGGACCACCAGTTCAAATATGAGCCGAGCAGGACACGGGTGGTGATACCACGGAGTACGCCTACCGAGATGCCCAACTCTTTCCCGCACCACACCCCGCGCCATGACAAGGTTGCAGCCATCACCCTGAAGTTCTTGGGTGCCACTCCTTTTAACTCCGACACCGCTTGCCGTAAATCATCTCTATCATACTTTCTTATCTTGGCCCGCCAAGTCTGCTCCATGTCCAAACTGCCAATTGAAGGGATACATGCTGAGAGAGACTCAGTGCCAAGCCCACCGGGTTTGACCGGTGCGTGAATATAGGCACTTGGGACCCCAGGTGGGAACTTCAGCCAAGACCGCACAGCAGAGCAAACTTCTCGATCTAATTCTTGCAGCCTCCCCGCCGTGAGCCTGCCAAAGACTAACCCATAGGTCAGCTTTAGCAGTAAGTACGTGGGGAGGTGGCGCAGTTCTGCTGTGGCTTCAATGGAGCCTTGGTAACGCGAGCTAGCACTCTACCAAGGTCCACACGGCTGGTACTAATGGTGGCCACCTCCATGAAGTCGACTCCAAGGTACCGCCAAACCTCTAACACGGATCTAGATGGATTGTCCTACGACGAAACCCCCATTAACAACTTTCACCTTATGTTGGCGACCCGACGAGACCAAGGAGACCGACCCACACTTATCGGGGTCAACCACAAGTCCACACTTGGCTAGCTGCTTAGCAAATGCATTGAGGACAATCTGCAAGCCCTCACGGATTTCTGCGAGTATGATACCATCATCGGCAAAAGCAAATGCTCCTACTCGCACCCCAGGGGCGAGATCAAACCCTACTTCTGTGGGCAGCTTACCCAAGGCCTTATCCACGACCAGGTTGAGGAGGAGTGAAGACCGGGGTTTCCCTTGTCGTACCCCACGTCCGATCCGTATATCCCCTGACACCCTTTTTTTTATCTCCCCTCAAAGACTAAATTTCTATCTGACGGAAGATGAGGGGATGAGGGAAGATGAGGAAGGTGGGGGTGGGAGAGAAGGATGAAGGGAAGTGCCTCTATAAAACGACCACCATTTAAAATATGAGCCGATATGGTGTCTGGTGACACCACGGAGTACACCAACTGAGATGCCCAACTCGCGCAACTCCGTGGCACTTTTACCGCACCACACTCCGCGCCACGACAAGGTCGCAGCTAGAGTTCCTTCATATGGAAATTTGATTACTGGTTGCTAAGGAAGCAAAACTGAATACAACTCAAAGAAACGAACAGCGATCGCATTTTAGTCAGATAAAATTTTGACGGAGATCAGACCTCATAGATGATTCACACTCGTGATTCTGTTTTATCGAAGGAAAACCCTTCCGTTTTATCGAAGGAAAAAAAAGTACTCGTAGGGACCGAACGGTTTGTCCTGCAGAGCTCCGGGTGGTCTCAAATTGTTTTAAAAATTCAATACTATTCAAAATTGGTGAAAAAACGATACCTTTATTTCGAGAGTTTTTGAGCTAGGGCACTTTTGAAAATTCCAGCCCTTAATTTTAACCTCTTAGAAGTGACTGACATCAACCAAAAGCTTCGCGGCACAACTAGACCCCAAATGGAGCCCATATACCAAATTTGAACCAAATCGGTCCAGTGTTGCTGAGAAAAGTGCCGCGTACGGTGTACGGCGTACGGCGGACGGACGGAAAATTTTTTCATTCGATTTTCAGATTCTACGTAGTACCTTGAAACGTAAAACATCTAATTTTGAGGGGGGTTAAAATGTTTTTTTCTTGCTCGATTCCAAAGGCTTATTATTGAAAATAATAAGCTAAAAGTATGGATTGTTGAAAAAATCGATACTTTTGAAAAAAAAACAAATCTCGTGGAGATTCTTTCCTAAAAGATCGATACGATTTAAATCTGTTCATGCTATTCTTCTACACGAGATATTTTGGATAGAGAAAATCAAAACTTGGGGAATGGTAATGTCCATGGAGCAATGGGACACGTACGCTCGATAACGAAATGAGGAAATGTTGAAGAATGTTGGAGAATTTTGAAGAAAGGTCCGAAGAAATCATGTCGAAAAAAGAGCGCAGATGAGTGGCTTTGTAATTCACTCAAACCAATACTACCAAATCGGACCGTGATTTCGTGAGTTGTTTTCGGCACAATAATAGAATAAACCACAGTCAGAAACAGAGCCCAAACACTTCAAAAATGTCTAAAACATGCAAAATGTATATTTACAAATGTTGATTCTGTAAATTCCAAATGTTTAATTCTTAATAATTTAAGTACTCAAATATCTGAGGTGGTTCATCAATTATAGAGTAAAATAGCGATTTTGTTAAATTAGCTTAAATATATTTAGTTGATGCTGTGCAGCCTCCTAAATAATTATTTAGTAACAAGAAAACTCAACTTACTCTAGCGAGGACGTCTGGTGGAGGGTATAGATTGACAGAGAAGTTTGAAGGCTGAACGGAGGTATCGGTGTGAATTTTTATATGAGGGATCTCCAAGATATTGCAGATGGACTGGACAACGCTCGCTGTCTCCGCTGAAGGTGGCCCAACTACGCCTCCTATGCCTTGGTCCCAGCTTGTGAGATTACAAACTAAAATGGAATCAATGACTCGATAATTTGAAAGGTTAATATAAAAAACTCTGCGAATTAGTACACAAAGGTTTATTATTTTTTCTGTATAGATCAAACGCCTGTAAAGAACACAGTTTTGCCATTGCCATTACCTACAAACCATATTTTCACTTCACAATCAAGTCAAATTTGTAGAAATAAACGCTTCACACTCAGTTTAAAGAATATTATAAAGAGTTGTGGTTGCTTTCATTAGAATATTAGAATACTGGTTGCTAAGGACGCAAAACTAAGTACAACTCGAAGAAACGAACAACGATCCATTCTGGTCGTCTAAAATTTCAAAGGAGATTAGGAATTTGCGATTCACATTCGTGATTCTGATTTATCGTAAATCCAACCTCGTAAGTTTATTATCTCCGGGTGGTCTCAATCGATTCTAAACATTCAATATTCAATTGTTGAAAAAACAATACCATTATTTCGAGAGTTTTCAAGCTAGGGCACTTTGAACATTACAACCCTTATTTTTTACCCCTTAGAAGTGACAGACACTAACCAAAAGCTTTCAGGACAACGAGATGGAGCCCATATGTCAAATTGGTTCAAAATCGGTCGATGTAATTTAGAAAAGTACCGCGTCGGCCGGATTTTATAAAATTCAATTTTCGGATTCTACGTACCTTGAAACGTGAACCATCAAATTTTGAACGGGGTGGGGATACTTTTCTTGCTCAATTCCAAAGGTTCATTATTGAAAATAATAAACCAAAAAGATCAAAAATGTGACAAAATACGTTGATATTCCTCTTTGTATCTATCTTTACAGGTGAAGGTGATTGAGAAATAACAATCTACATAAGTATACGGAGAAATAACTGATAGATAACGATCAACATATAGGTCAACAGGTCAATAGGTTGCCGCTCCTCCCTCGTTCCGGGTTAGTCTTGTCTCTTACGAACCG
Organism: Apolygus lucorum; assembly: GCA_009739505.2. Taxonomy (NCBI): domain Eukaryota; kingdom Metazoa; phylum Arthropoda; class Insecta; order Hemiptera; family Miridae; genus Apolygus; species Apolygus lucorum. Next base: position 9,448,221 of record CM019178.2, on the reverse strand, counting down.
GCGCTCGTTTGTTCCTCCTCATTCTCAACCGTTAGATTGCGTGAACTCCTTGCAGTACGTCCCCCATCCCCCGTCATGTCAAAGGTGGTCAGTTTTCATCGACAGTTCCTCCCCTTTTCTCAGGAAATATTTATCCAATTTTCATGTTTCTTGTGGAATTCTTCCTATTTTCATGATCTCTACACCAATCATTTGTTTAATTCCAAAAGTAAATTCTCGAAAGTAAAAAAATTGTTCCTAAATTTGAAAATGTATGATTTTTGAAATTCTTTAGTGCATTTAACCCTTAGTTACACGCTATGATGATTTCACACGTTTGTATTTTTTGCTTGATATATAGTTACTTCGTTCTTGAATAATCATAATAATAATTTTGATTATTATGATAGATACAAATTTTGTTGATTATGTATTTCCTACTTCAAAATTCATAATTTATTACCTACCTGTTGAATAAAAAAAATGTATTGAGTCGAAGCTCATCCTATATCCATGACTTTTTAAAACCAATTCGTGCCTTTCAGTGTATCATAAATTAATAATTGTGTTGAAATAAATGTGAGGGGATTTCCCCACTAGAGTGTACGAACGTAACTCCCCACCTAGCGTGTAGCCAAGGGTTAACAAGGAAATTGAAAAACTAAAATATTGCCGCAGGAATCATCAAAATTGACCAATAATTACCAGAGAATGGGGAAAAAGCCGTTTTATTACTGACTAAGACCCCATACTGGGAGCAAGTGTAAGAATGGGGCAAGTCGTAACCAAAAACTGCTTCTTCCTGTAACCAGACAGGTTATTTTATTCAAGATGAATCTCAACTTTTTAGGTCGTCCCATAGTAAGACTTCCTTGAACGATCTGGGGTGAAGACAAAACTGAACGGAGGAAAAAATTAACCATGTAAAACCCTTTTAGACCGAAGGTGTATGTCTGTGTGTGTGTGAAAAACTCTCGTGTACTACCCAGGCCTTAGTTTCCAACCGATTTGAGTGGTTATTTGTTTATCATGCTGAAATCCATCTAGTTGTGCACTCGCCAGAATTTCAAAATTTGTGTTTAGGGGGGAGGAACGGAGACTTATTTAGTGAAAATAAGGTTCATTCCGACAGTACCTTTAGCGCTCTATCTAGTCTTCAATTCTCAACCGATTCCCTTGTTTTTTCTTTGTTCGACACAGGCAATTTCCCAGTTGCAGACTACTTCATCAGAGTATCAACATTTATCTAGGTGAGGGAGGGGAATCATATTGACAAAATACCCGATTTTTCAATATTTCGGTTCCTAATTCTTCTGTTCCTAGTTCCTTACTAATGGAACTCAAGCTTCAAAATTCAGGGACCATTATAAATATGTCTCTGGGACACATTAATCGGCGGCGTCACCATGATGCCAGGACACCTGAAACCGTGTATTTCCTGGGTTTATGGATGTGTCAACTTGAATTCGGAGGAAGTCTTCTATGGACTGACTACCTATCAAAAATTACAGATGACAGTCCAATGTTGGGGAGATGGATTTTAAAATGCTGTTAAAATTCGAGGTTCGCATGTCGTTAGAAATGAAATGGTGGCTAAGAATGGAAAGATGGGGGGTGCAATATTTTATACTCAAAATACTAACTAAACTACATTTCGTGAAGTTGTTTTGTGAAGTAGAAGCGTAAATAAAAGTATATGTTTAGCGCTTACTGGTTGAATTTAAACTAATCCTTATCCAATGGGACGACCCCTGGAATGCACGCATTAAAAAACAATATGTTTCAGCTTATTACTCATGTTAGAAGAGTATAGAAGATGATGTGGAAAGTGAAGGAAGATGAACTCGATAAATCCCTGACGTCTAACACAACACTCAAGATTGAGAGATAAGTTTTCTAAGTTACCAATTTTATCTGTATAAGAAAAATATCAAGAAGTATGCTGAATAAAATAGCATGAATAAACTCACCACTTTTGCTAGTGTTGAATGAATCATATTGTGGGACGATCTCAACGGTTTCGATCAAGTCCACATTAGGCAGGATCTGCTGGTCTTTGTTGATCCGTTTTACAGCGAACCTGAAAGCCATCTCTTCCTCAGACTTCTCATGATGGAAATATCCAACTGAAAGAGAAATTGGGCGTGAGTGACGTTTCTTCGGTCTAGACACAGATGATTGAGAAAAATGAAAAAGTTGTATACATAGTTTTTTACATGTATATAATTATATATAGATTTAAATTACACTGTATGATTTTATTAAAAAGTGTGACATTATTCTGTAAACATTATTTTTTTAAATAAGTAGGCACTATTATTTATGTTTATTATCCATTTGTAACGGCTGTAAATTTTAAGAAGCCACTACAGTATTTAAAAAACGCTGCAAATTATTACACAAAGGTTTATTATTATTAACTCGGCTTTGCCACTGACACCTCCGGCCAACAATAGATACTACCTACCAACCACGTACCTCCAGCGATCGCATTTTATTCAGCTAAAATTTTAACGGAGATTAGGCCTCTTTTGCAATTCACACTCGTGTTTTTGATTTATCGTAAGTCCAACCCTTAAGTTCTCGTAGGGAACGAACGGCTTGTCCTACAGAGCTCCGCGTGGTGTCTAAAAATTCCAAAAATTCTATGCTATCTTAAATTGTTGGAAAAACAATACATTTATATCAACATTTTTTGAGTTAGGGCGTTTTCAAAATTTCAACCCTTATTTTCCAACCCTTAGAAGTGACCTACATCAACCAAAATTTCTGGGCACAACTAGACCCCGAATGGAGCCCACATACCTAATTTCATCAAAATCGGTCAATGCTAACTGAGGAAAGTGCCGCGTACGACGGACGGACGGCCAAATTTTTATTCGATTTTTGGATTCTACGTCGATTTTCTAGGTCGATTCCAATGGTTCATTATTGAAAATAATAAAGCGAGTTCGAGAACTCTCGAAATGAAGGTACCGTTCTTGAAACGTAAACCAAGAAATTTCTAAGGGGGGGGGGGGGTTAAAATTTTCTTTCTGGGTCGATTCCGAAGGTTCATTATTGAAAATGTAAATCAAAAGGAGAAAATGTCGGTAAGGTTAAGTGGACGGTCACTCCTCGTAGGTACTCCGTCGTCGTTTAGAGGCGACCGTTCTTTACGACTTTACACGATAGAAGTGGGATATCTGAGGAGTACGTAACAATCACCCGATTCCAATAACACTCTAGGCATCTTTCTTAATCACCTTGGATTCGGTAAAACAATTTTGTGTTCTCCAAAATCATAATCAAATTCTTTAAAATCCTGACTATTTCTAATTAATGAAAAAAAGCTGCAAATCATTGCCCAAAGGTTTATTGTGGACTCCTAACATCTTCAAAGCATACCCAGTGCATACAGTATGTTGGTATGGTAGGTATACTGAAAATCGAAAAAAACCAACAAGCCGTGTGGGTACTCATGAGTTTGTGGAGACGAGTAGAACGTGAATATGGACTCCTAACATCTTCAAAGCATACCCGGTGCATACATTATGTTTGTATGCTATACTGAAAATCGAAAAAACCAAGAATCGTGTAAAAAAAACTACAATAAATTGCAACACCATTGTTCTTTTTTTAACCATACCTTCAACTGAAAGATTTCTTTGAAAATTCGCTCATTAATTCATGCTGCATGAATGGACTTTTTTTACCTACCAACTTTTTTTTACCTACCAACTATTGGTACTATTTACTACCTACCCCACCATACTGCCTTCACCCCTTCACAATCAAGTTTATTAGAAAGAACTAAACGCTTCACACTCGATTCGAAAAATAGAAAGCTGCATATGGAAATTTGATTACTGGTTACGCAGAAGGCAAAACTATATACAAATCGAAGAAATGAACAGCGATCGCATTTTAGTCAGATAACATTTGAACGAAGATTAGACCTCTTTTGCGATTCACACTCATGATTCTGTTTTATCGAAGGAAAACCCTTAAGTACGCGTAGGGACGAAAGGTTTGTCCTACAGAGCTCCGGGTGGTCTCAAAAAATTTTAAAAATTCAATACTATTTAAAATCGGTGAAAAAACGATACCTTTATTTCGAGAGTTTTCGAGCTAGGGCACTCTTGAAAATTTCAGCCCTTAATTTTCACCTCTTAGAAGTGACTGACATCAACCAAAAGCTTCGCGGCACAACTAGACCCCAAATGGTGCTCATATACCAAATTTGAACCAAATCGGTCCAGTGTTGCTAAGAAAAGTGCCGCGTACGGCGTAAGGCGGACGGACGGAAAATTTTTTATTCGATTTTCGTATTCTACGTACCTTGAAACGTAAAACATCAAATTTTGAGGGGGGGTTAAATTTTTTTTTTTTTTGCTCGATTCCAAAGGCTCATTATTGGAAATAATAAACCAAAACAACGTCTGTTCATTGAAAGTTTTTGAGTTAGGCCGTTGCGAAATTGTTTCCCCCACTTTTTACCTCATAAAAGTTACTGACATAAACCAAAAGCTTCGAGACACAACTAGACCCTAAAGTGAACCGATATACCAAACTTCATCGAAATCGGTTCATGAATTGTCATTCGATTTTTGGATTTTACGTGCCTTGAAACAAAAACCGTGGAAATTTGACAGGTGGTTGCAGGTGACAATCCATTCCTGGCTCGATTACAATGGTTCATTGTTGAACAAAAATTTGAATTGAAAAATAACAGAACAAACAGGGGAAAAAATTGGTATGCAGGTTTTTCTTCTCCTTAAATGAGCTCATTATGAAAGGGACTTTTCCCCCCTTGTATAAATATCTAATTAGGCATTACTAAATTTGCATTTGCTTCATCAAACAGTAATTTCAATGAAATTTGAATATAGCTAGTATTTAAAAGAGTATTAAGCATGGGGGAAGCCACTCTTCGGCAGACTCCAGAAGTAAGTGTAGTTACAATTGAATAGCACGTTGGCTTTCCCTCTCATACAGGAAATTACTATATCACTTGACTCCATCGAAGTGATTTAGACTTGTTGGTTGTGATTTTTAGGCATTTTCCTCTTATATCAAGTATTTTTGAAGTTAGTGTGTAGGTAATCTTAAACGTTGTTGTTAAGTTTATGGTTCATCACTCCACCGTTTAATGAGCCCCTGGATTCTTCCTCAAACTCAGGGTGGTCTTCAGCAATGCTTTAGTGACAATATCCGCAATTTGTCCGAATGTCGATTTTTGATTCCACTCAAAAGGGTTAGGCTATAGCCTAATGTAATTTCCTACAGGAAATGAGCTGGACTCCAAAACATATATGGACCATACTCTACTCGTTCAAAAGAATTTTCGTGTCCACCAATTACACCATGAGTCACATACCACTATTTTCTAGTTTCCCATTTTGCTTCCGAGTCTACCAAGGTAACGCGGAAGCTTTGGTTTTACTTTTCAAGTTTGAAAAAAAAAGTTCTCCAAAATCGAAATTTCCACTCGCGTTTTACGTTTCAGACCTTCCTGAACAATTTTAGTTCCATGTCTGTCTGTCTGTGTGTCTGTCACGAAATCCTTGTAACCGGCATAACTATACGAAGTTATTGCCCGATTTCGATGAAATCGTCAGGGATTGTGCTGGTTGGCGTGTTGACCGGCCCCTATGAAAATCATCACCCCCAGAGTGATAGTAGCCGCTGCATGTGCAAATGTGAACTTCTTGTAACAGTCATAACTTCCACATTTTCTATTCAATTTCAATGAAATTTTATCACTAAGCGGATTAGGTTGTCGATGGTCCCCAATGAAAATCAAGGCCTTAAAATTGACAGTAGCTGTGTTCCCAGATATCTGCATTATCGTCTAATCGTTAGTGAATAGGACCCTACAAACCAATCCCCCCCTCCCCACACCCTCCAAAGTTGGTTGAGAATTGATATCTAGGTGCATTCTGAAATTAGCAGGATTTCAAGATAGATTTCTGCATCAAAAATAAATAAATAAAATGAAATAAATAACTATGCGAATTGGTACAAAAGTAAGGCCAGGGCAGAATTTCCATGATTTTGTCACACACACACACACAAAAATAGATCTATGGTATTTTTTGTGGATTTGGATTTAGAATTGTCTAATACAGATTTGTATGTGATCAATTTTTATTCTCCGTTGTCGTGTTGTTGAATAATCACCCCAGATTATTCGCATAAGGACGCACAAGTCTATGAAAATGTCTAATGTGGAAAAGGAGAGCTACGTACGAGTTAGGTACAAAAGTAAGGCCAGGGCAGAATATCTATAATTTTGTCACACACATATATAGAATAGATCTATGAAATTTTTTGTGGATTTGGATTTAGAATTGTCTAATACAGATTTGTATGTGATCAATTTTTTTCTCCGTTGTTGTGTTGTTGAATAATCACCCCATATTATTCGCATAAGGACGCTCGAGTCTCACTGTGGAAAAGGAGAGCTCAGATGTGTTACCATGTATGTATCGTACTTTGTCCATTCCAGCAAATAAGATATTTCGAATCCTGGAGGGCATTGTTTTACACCATATGGCCATGATAATGGACGGAATAATGGCTGTTAATCATTATTGATACGTTTTGGCGAAACAACAATGGTTATTGATTATAATTATTGTAGATCATTCCGGAATAACATTTTTTGTGGGGTAAAACTCATAAGATTTTGACACAAGATTTGAGAACACTCGACGAACAATCTCACGAGAGCCCAAATGTGTCTTTTGCATGTGGATGGCCCATAATAGGAGATTGTTGGAGATCATTTCAACGTTTTTCTGGTTTTCATGTCCAATTAATTGGAGCGGGAAGAATTCGAAAAATAATTTTGTTGTGCTTGAATTTATAACTATCTTGCAAACTTGTGCGAAATTGTGCCACATTGAGTTTGTACGCAGATTGTGAAGAATGAGACTTTTATTGATACTTTATACTTGTTCGTAAGTCCACGAATGTCGAGTTTTGGTTCATTATTTTCTATAATGAACCATTGGAATTGACAAGAAAAATTTTTTATCCCCCCCCCCCCACTACCAAATTTGTTGGTTTACAGTACAGAGCTCCGCGTGGTCTCTAAAAATTCTATACTATCTTAAATTGATGGAAAAACAATACATTTATATCTACATTTTTTGAGTTAGGGCGTTTTCAAAATTTTAACCCTTATTTTCCAACCTTCAGAAGTGACCTACATCAACCAAAATCTTCGGGGCACAACTAGTTTCCAAATGGAACCCTCATATCTAAAGTCGGTCAATGCTAACTGAGGAAAGTGCCGTGTACGGTGGATGGCGGACCGACGGCCAAATTTGTATTCGATTTTTGGATTCTACGTACCTTCAGACGTAAACCAACAAATTTTGAGGGGGGGGGGGGTTAAAACAAATTTTTTCTAGGTCAATTCGCTCCTTACGAGTATTTGAGGGTTGGACTTACGATAAATAAGAATCGCGAGTGTAAATCACCAAAGAGTTTTTTCTGCTATATTCTTAATGAAAATCTAGGAGAAAATTGATATTTCGAGTAGATTTAACCGAAGTCTTGCCATCTTACATTATTGTGCATAATCATTTCTTTGTTGCAGAGCTGACACCATGAAGGTTATAGTTTTTTCCGTTCTAATCGCTGCAGCAACGGCAGCAGATATTTGGAACATACAACAGCTGGATGCAGCTAGGAAGGCCAAAGACAAGAACATCGTTTTGAAGAATATCAATGTTCCTGCCGGGCAAACTTTGATTTTGGAGAACTTCGAACCAGGCACCAAGATTACTTTCACTGGGCGCATTACCTTTGGATACAAGGAATGGAAAGGACCGCTCGTGATCATTAAGGGAAACAAATTTACTGTTGAAGGGAAACCTGGACACTTGATCGACGGAGAAGGACATCGTTGGTGGGATGGTAAAGGAGGAAATGGAGGAAAAGTCAAACCATGTTTCGTCTATGTTCAACTTACCGATTCAAAAGTCAACGGATTGACTATCAAAAATAGTCCTAAGCACGTTTTTGCTATCAATGACTGTCGTCACACCGACTTCGTAGGAATCACTGTTGACAACGCTGATGGGCACAAGAAAGGAGGCCACAATACAGACGGATTTGACATTGCCAAATCTCATTTCATTAAAATTTTGAACAGCAGAGTTAACAATCAAGACGACTGCCTTGCCATCAATTCCGGAACCAATATCGAATTCCGTAATAACATCTGCGAGGGAGGCCATGGTATTGCAGTTGCAGTTGGAGGATATGACTCGAATGAAGCTAAGAATATCTTGATCAAAGATTGCCAGGTCATCAAGAACAACATCGGTATCCGTGTCAAGACTACACTGAATGGCAAAGGAATCGTCGATGGAGTCACTTTTGACAATGTCATCCTGAAGGATATCAGCGAAATTGGTATCGTCATCATTGGAAACTACCTCAACTCTGGTCCAATAGGAGACCCAACTGGGGATCTGCCTATTCGTGGATTGACCATCAACAACGTCCGCGGAAATGTTCTCAAGAACGGAACCAACATCCAGGTGTGGGTGAAAAACGCAGCAAACTGGAAGTGGAACTCTAACGTTGCTGGAGGAACCAAAAAGATGCCTTGCAAGGGTGTCCCCAACGGAGTCAGAGTTGCTTGTTGACCTCATTATTGTGTTGAAAAATAAAATATATCAATTATGAAATCTGATTGTTACTCTATGCAACCCGTTCTGAAGACGAAACGATAAAGGTTGGTGCTAAAAGCTGACTTTCCACAAAAGATACCTGATGAGAGTTCGTTACCCACAATTTTAGAAGTAACTTTCAAAGTACTTAAGTCCCATATTTTCATTCAGATTTTTTCTCTGTATACCTAACCCGTTCAGAAGACGAAAAGGAAATGATTACTGAAATGTATAAATCTACTTAAGACAATGCAAGTTTACTAGCCACAGTTTTAAGAGTTCATAGGGGTTATTCGTGTTCCATAAATACACTTATTTTTGGTGTTTCAATGGACTTTCCTATTTCAGTAAGTAATTGTAGATAGTACTTACCTACCATTATGTGTGGGATGTTTGAATATTTCTAGCAGGAATGAAATAGAATACTTACAGAAATGAAAATTATCCAGGTTCGTAAATAGCTGTTCAATTTTCCAATTCCCCCACGAATATTTCTCAGCTTTCCCATCGTAGAAGTATCAACTTCAAATAGTTCAAAGTGTTTCGGGAGTATTACTGGATCTAAAAGTTCGGTAGCAGGGCTCTCCTCTGGGCAGCTCGTATTAGTACATTCAAGGTGTAATGACCCACATATCATCAACTATTAGTTCTTAAATAAAGAAGCTACCAGAAGGATCCCTGAGTGAGTCACCACCCACTAGGGAGAGACGAGGTACGGGGGATACGCCGACATGACGTCACCCTTCCACCTCTCTCTCTCCCGAGCTAACGAAATGAGTATATAAGCTCACTCAGGGATGCTTCCTCATGCCAATCTAGTCAAGTCTACTGTCTTCATCATTTCGCTCTCAAAACCTTCTCCTCAAACAGGAATCTCCTCGAAGTACTAGGCTCACTAGGTAAATATCCCGTCTTCCCGTCGGTGTGGTTATGAACCGCCGAGGCTGACGGGCTAGCCGCCTTCACAGTGCTTAGCACCTCGGTGTGGTTATGAACCGCCGATGCGACAGCACTTCATGTTAGGCTAGGGAACACTCTCTTAGTTGAGTAGGAGTTAAAGAAGAAACAAACGCCGCAGCGAGAAGGTCAGCTCCTTCACTCGCCGACACGCAGACATAACAGTGGTGACCCCGCACGTTTTTAACTTCCTATTCGGCACAAGAGATGGATGACAACGGAGTTCCCGCGCCACCGCCGCAGCCTGACTTCGCAGAAGCCGCCAAAGTGTCAATCCCCTTGACACTACCACCGTTCTACAGGGACGACCCACGCCTCTGGTTCCTTCAACTCGATGCAGCTTACACCGGCGCACACATCAACACTCAAAGGGCCAGATTCACCCGGACGCTCCCTCTGCTTCCCTACGATGTAGCAGTACAAACGGCAGACCTCTCAGCGGCTCAACTCGTCACGCCTTATGACGACCTCAAGGCTAGGCTCATTGACATCTTCGAGCCCTCTCGTCATCAACGGATCACGGCCCTCACCCAACAACAACACCTGGGGGACCAAAAACCTTCCCAACTCCTTCGGAAGATGAAGCACCAACTGGGGGACCTTATGCCGCAAGACCTCACTAAAGCCTTCTGGATAAAGGCCCTTCCAGTAGAAGTGCAAACCACCATCGCTCCGTGGATGACGAAAGATGCGGAGTTCCTCGCACCAATCGCCGACGCAGCTCACGAGATACGGAGCACAACATCCGTACATCAGATCGATCCTACACCGCACACCGAAACGGTCGATCGTAAGCCACCCTCTCGTGTCAAAAAGCCGGAAAGACAACGTCCGCGCAGCCGATCACCATCCCCGGCGCGGAAAGGAGGACTCTGCTGGTACCATTTCACCTTTAAAAAGAAGGCGTTGAAATGTTCAAAACCATGCTCTTTCAAAACCGTGTCCTGGCAGGAAAACTAGGAGGCCCGCCTGATAACAAGGCGGGCACCTCTTACACCGACATTTCCAACAGACTTTTCGTCAAATGCCGGAAGAACAACATCCCCTTCCTCATAGACACAGGAGCAAGCATTTCAATCATTCCCAACAACCTTCTCAACTGGAAAAGGAGAACTCACGATCAACTTCTCTTCGCAGCAAATGGTACCGCCATATCAACGTACGGACAATATCGTACGAAAGTAATTCTAGAGAACGAGGCATACGAATGGGTTTTCATAGTCGCCGAAGTAAAACGGCCAATCATCGGCGCAGACTTTTTGAGTTATTTCGGACTTCACGTCGATCTCAAAAACAGACAATTGTACAACCCACATTCACGACGCCCAATTCAGGGATACGTAAACACGGTCAACACCGGAGTCTCAACAGAAGCTACCCCTCCGGCCTTTTCAAACATGCTGGCGCGATATAAACCAGCACAGCGACCGTCGTCACTTCTCTCATCGGTGAAACATTACATCGAGACTAAAGGCCCTCCCGTCACAGCTAAAAGCCGCCGCCTTCATCCAGAACAACTTCGTCAGACTAAAGAGAGTTTCGATCAACTCCTTAAAGACGGAATCATACAGCCATCGAAATCCCCGTGGGCGAGCCCCCTGCACGCCGTTCCGAAACCTAACGGGACATGGCGCTTCTGTGGGGATTATAGAAGACTGAACGAACGCACTATCGGTGACCGATACGCCGTTCCTCACCTACGGGATTTCTCATCTCACCTTCACGGATGTTCTGTGTTCACAACATTAGATATATCTCGAGCTTTCCACCATATAGACGTCAACCCAGCGGACATACCAAAAACGGCCATTATAACACCGTTTGGCCTATATGAATACCGAAAAATGAACTTCGGGCTCAAGAACGCCGCTCAATCATGGCAGAGGTACATGGACCAAATACTCAGAGGTCTCAACTTCGTGTTCTGCTTTCTCGACGATATTCTAATAGCTTCCACATCAATCAACGAACACAAACGTCACGTTCAAAAGGTACTGGACATCTTCGCAGCGGAAGGCCTTACAGTCAATAAAGAAAAATGCGTCATGGCCAAAAACGAGGTCGTATGCCTCGGCCATCTCGTCAACAAAGACGGCATTAAACCACTTCCCAAAAAAGTGGATAATTTAACCACATTTCCGCTACCTACATCAGTAACGGATCTACGCCGTTTTTTAGGAATGCTGAACTTTTATCGTCGGCACATTCCACACGCCGCCATTCACCAACAACCTTTAGTCGAAGCTATTCCACAACCTTCGAAGAAAAAGGACAAACGACCTATAGAATGGACGGAGCAACGCCGATTAGCATTCAAACAATGCAAATCGGATCTACAAACAGCGGCACTCTTGGCTCACCCTTCACCTAAGGGCAGGCTATCTCTCACAACAGACGCATCGGAAGTAGGAATAGGGGCGGTGCTTCAACAAGAGGTAAACGGAAAAATCAGTCCTCTAGGATTTTTTTCAAAAACCTTGACCTCAGCTCAGATGAAGTACTCAACCTTCGATAGAGAACTCCTCGCTATCTTCGAAGGCATCAAACATTTCCGCGACTTCATAGAAGGCCGGGAATTTTGTGTCATTACGGACCACAAACCCCTCACGACTTCCTTGCACCAAGACAGAAAAACAGCCTCACCAAGACGCCTACGCCAAATGGAGTTCATCAGCCAATTTACTACGGACATCCGATATACACCGGGAACATCGAATATAGTAGCCGACGCTCTATCTCGACCGTCTACTCCCGAACTCAATGAACTCACGGAATTCCCCACGGGACGTACAATCGCACTCGAACAACAACAAGATAAATCATTCGAGTTACAAAAACTAATCGAAAACGAAAGATTAGAAGAAACAACAATTCCCTCATCCTCCACCAAACTATGGTGTGATGTATCGGGAAATCAACCACGCCCGTACATTCCAATAAAACTCCGAAAATCTATATTTCAGCATTACCATTCCCTAAGCCACCCGGGAATAAGGGCCACAAGAGATATAATTCGGACACGTGCGTTTTGGCCGAAAATGAATACCGACTTGCGCAAATGGGTTCAAGCATGCGACCGCTGCGCCAAATTTAAGGAATTTCGGCACCCCAAAACAACACCAGAACAATTCGAACACAGTTTACAGTTCGATCACATTCATTTAGATCTCGTAGGACCTCTTGCACCCTCTGAGGGTTATAAGTACCTACTAACCATGATCGACAGGAATACAAGCTGGCCAGAATGTGTACCAATGCGAACAATAACATCCAAGGCAATAATCGACAACATTATCAACACTTGGATCGCCAGATACGGATGCCCTCTTCTCATTACAACGGACCAGGGGAGACAATTTGAAAGCGCGGAATTTTCAGAATTTCTACGAAAATTCGGAATACAGCGCAACAGAACAACCGCTTACCACCCCGAATCAAATGGTAAAGTAGAACGATGGCATCGCGACCTTAAAAATGCATTACGCACAGCAGCCACTTCCTCATCTTGGTCGAAAGATCTACCAACAATCCTTCTGGGTCTCAGAACAACAGTGCGATATTCGGACGGCTATAGTGCGGCAGAACGCACATTCCGATCTCCGCTTCGACTACCCGCCGATTTATTCACCCCTCTACCAACCGAGTTGTCATCTGAAAAAGAAAACAGGACAACTACGAAAATCAACCGACCATTTCCGGAGACGTTCCACACAACTCCGAAAATGTACTTGCGAGAGGAAACACTCAAGAAAGGGTTAAAACCCTTATACTCCGGACCGTATGACGTCATCAACCGAACGGACAGAACTGTTACTCTCCAAATGGACGGTTCAAAAGTAACAGTTACAATGAACAGGTGTCGGCCGGCGTACGGGTTCACCCCCTCTCTAAACGTCTTAGATATACCCACTGCGGCGCCCTCGGTGAGCACACTTCACTCGGACAATTCATTCGATACAGATCTACTCCGCATACAAGCTACTTGCCTACAACAGCCCGAGAATGAACCTCCTCTTCACAAAGAAGGAGCTCCGAGAAATCTTCAAGCCGAGGACCACTACACCCTCGGCTCATGCTCTGACTCTGCCAGCACCTCACCTTCGACCTTCGCAGCCAAAAGGACAGAACACGAAAAAGGGGAAGCCGCCGGCCTCCTCCAAAGCCGCCCTCCGACCTAAGCAGAGGTCACCAAGCAAGCCGCCTCAGCCCGCTACATCGAAGCCTCTCTACACCATTCCAGCGAGGAAGCGAACCCTCACAACCTTCACTTCGGCCGCTCACGAAGCCATCATGCACGGCGAACCGCCCCGATCCAGATGGAACATCAGGCCGATCGATATACCGAAGACCACAAAAAGGGCGAAAGTAGTGATCGACTACTACCAGGCGAAAAATGCACGAAGATTCGAAGAATATATTCCGAACTTCGTGCACCCCAACAACTTTCAAATTGCGGATGAAATAGGCGAGGTGGAAGAGTTTGAAGAACTCATCCACAAAACTATCACATCCCTTATTTCACCTCGTCCTATCCCTCTCCAAGTTTCCCCAAGCCCCGGACCGAAGAGACGCCGCTGTCGAGGCCGAAAGGCCAGGGCCCTCTTATCCAAACTTCGGTCCGGGCAACTTTTAATAATCACGACCGCCCTCTCCAAAAAGAGACGGCGAGTAAGACACACCCACAGACAACGAAGGACGACGCAGCGTACAGCAGCCACTTCTGCGCTACGACCAACACCAACAGCACTCGTCCTCGTCTCGCAATTTCAACTCCCAAATATCTGCTCTTTCTACCTCTACACAGCTCAACCTTGCGGACGAAAACACTTGAAAATTATTCTCGTACACATGTATTTTTTAATTTTCTGAAGCAAATATTCGTTGAAACTTACCACTCTCAAACAAATGTTCGAACATCAATAACCTTCTGTATGTTAAGAACTAGGGGGACCTATGTAATGACCCACATATCATCAACTATTAGTTCTTAAATAAAGAAGCTACCAGAAGGATCCCTGAGTGAGTCACCACCCACTAGGGAGAGACGAGGTACGGGGGATACGCCGACATGACGTCACCCTTCCACCTCTCTCTCTCCCGAGCTAACGAAATGAGTATATAAGCTCACTCAGGGATGCTTCCTCATGCCAATCTAGTCAAGTCTACCGTCTTCATCATTTCGCTCTCAAAACCTTCTCCTCAAACAGGAATCTCCTCGAAGTACTAGGCTCACTAGGTAAATATCCCGTCTTCCCGTCGGTGTGGTTATGAACCGCCGAGGCTGACGGGCTAGCCGCCTTCACAGTGCTTAGCACCTCGGTGTGGTTATGAACCGCCGATGCGACAGCACTTCATGTTAGGCTAGGGAACACTCTCTTAGTTGAGTAGGAGTTAAAGAAGAAACAAACGCCGCAGCGAGAAGGTCAGCTCCTTCACTCGCCGACACGCAGACATAACACAAGGTATTCACAATATCCGCAGGAAGGAAGTCATTAAAAGCAAGTTTGCTGAGGACAACCGTGCAATGCCCAAATTTTGTGCAACATTTGAACAACAAGATTGATTTTGAGGATAGTTTTGGCATGGAGTGAGTGCTCAACCATCAGCATGAGCAAGACTGGTGAGATTACAAGCGGGTCTAGTGTTGGGTTGTATAGCTAAACCACAGTTAATCACTCAGAGTTCTGGATGGCCTCATTCATTTCTGAAAAACGTCAAAATTATCGATTCATTGATTAAATAATTACTATCTTCATTATCATTAAGAAATGGTTGATCCCACATGAAGAGTTCAGGAGAAGAATGGTTTTTGTCCACTTTTTACGAAAAATGAGATAAGACCGCCACGGGTTGCCTATTCAACGTAGCTAGCAACTAGTAATATTGTCACAGCGGAAAAGTGTTCTTTTCCGAAGATATTACACGGAGAAGGTTTGCCGTAGAGGGGAAGAATGGTTCCATCTCGCGCGCCAGGGAAAGAATGGTTCTTGTCCTGCGCTCCCTCCCGCCACAAGGAGGTGGCGTCTCACGGCTTCTGTGATTTAAGTTTCATTTTCTGTTTTTCCCATGAAATTCTCCAACTGGACTGAGCACCTATCGGGGTTTTACATTATGAAATGTCCATTCCCTACTCGGCCTGTTAAAATCATCCATATAAACAAAGAAATACCAAAAATTTCCGTTAAAAAACTGATTTTGGAAACTTCAACATTTCATCATTGACATAAGCCATCTCCAACCAAAGAGTTTCTTCAGCCAAGCCTTCACAGGGAAAAACAAAGAAGAAAATGTATGCCAAGTGGGTGTGGCACATAGCTTCCTCGTATCCATAACCCGATTGTATAGATGATTTGATGCATAGTAGTTAATCTCAAGACACCAATCTCCAAGTACCTTGCACTATCACAACAATCAATCTGCACAAAATCTCTGAATGTTGTTGGAAAATATAGAAGTTATGGCTGTGGCAAGGATTTTACGTTTGCGCATGGGCAGCGGCTACTATCAGTCTGGCGGTGGTGGTTATCATACGGGACCATCTATACACCAACCCACACAATTCCTGAAAATTTCAAAGAAATCGGATGAGAAATGTGGAAGTTATGGCTATGGCAAGGAATTCATGACAGACACACAGACAGACACGGAACCAAAATTGTCCAGAAAGGTCTAAAACGTAAAACTCGAGGGGAAATTTTGATTTTGGAGATCTTTTTTTTCCAAGCTCGAAAAGCGAAAACAAAGCTTCCGCTACCTTGGTAGACTCGGTAGCAAAAAATCCCCCCAAAACAGCCAATCATCCCCATGAAGAAGATTTACAACACGTAGCTTCCCATGCAAGTAGCGAAACACGGAGATTTGCAGTTTCTTAAACATTTTTTTCAAGAAAACAGCATCCCAACAATTTTTTTCAAACCTTAAGAAAATAGAAGAACCAAAAAGGAAAGAGCCGAAGAACAAGAAAAAGAAAAAAAGAGAGCACGGCATGGAAAGCGAAGAGGAATTGATCAGTGATTGGTGACAAAATGTAGGAAACAATGGTTGCTGTCCGATCCTTCCGTTCATTTCTTATTTTTTTCAGTAAAACAGATAGTTATTTTTTATTTTCCATTCTGTAATACAGTTCAATAAGAGTATTAAAGCATGCTCGTATTTTTTATTTTTTGAATTTTGATCATACCCTTGCCTCAAAACGTTTTGAAACCTTAAAAATGGTTTTTCTCGAAATCAAGTTTTATGGACATGTATCATTCTTCCCCAGTACTCTTCACATAGCTCTGGGAGGTATCGAAAAATTCATTAAAATCTTCAGTTTTAAATAAATAAAAACGATACCTCTAAGTTGATAGGGAAAGGCGGTTTTGACACATAACTATTAATACTATGCCATTTTCCCTCTACGCCTGTACATTGAAAGTTTTCAAGCTAGGGCGTTTTGAAATTGATTCCCTCCCCTTTACATCCCTTAGAAACGACCGAAAATAATCAAATACTTTTAGACAGAACTAGACCCCAAATGGAGATCATTTTCCAAAAATTACATCAAATTTGGTCCTCGGGAAAATCTGAGATTTTCGAAGTTTTATACAGAAAAAGGTAAACCATTGTGTATTGATTTGCAGCGGTTTTTTCCTTGCTCGATTCCGAATGTTCGTCGTTGGA
This sequence comes from Apolygus lucorum, assembly GCA_009739505.2. Taxonomy (NCBI): domain Eukaryota; kingdom Metazoa; phylum Arthropoda; class Insecta; order Hemiptera; family Miridae; genus Apolygus; species Apolygus lucorum. The sequence goes on along the minus strand of CM019178.2, from coordinate 9,430,954 downwards.
AATAATGAACCAAATTTGTGTCAAAATGTCAATAATAACAAAACAAAGGGTGAAATCATTGGCCAAATGTTTGCTAGAGAACTCCATTCAATCACCGTTTTCTATAGAAGTCATTAGTTCTATAGGATCGAATTTGCGACAATACCATGTAGTTGTCTCCTTCAATGTAGTAATTTGTCAATTAAGTACTGGGTTGAAGTGAATTTGCATTATCAATCAGGAATTGCAATTAAATTTGATTAATGCTAGTATAAAAGAGTATTTAGAAATGAGGGAGGTCAGTCTTCGGCAGGCACCAGAAGTAAATGTAAGTAAAATAGATGATACAGCATTAATGGATTTCGTCGAATTGGTTCAGATTCGTTGGTTAATAGTAGGCATTTTGACATTCATGTCTTTGCTATGGCACATAAACTAAAAAACATCACAAGCGTTACGCAACATAACAGCGAAGAGTCATTATATGAATGGATACGTTGCTAGGGAAAACATTTAATATGTTTAACTATTATAGTTAACTAATGCATGCATTCCAGGGTACGTCCCATTGGATAAGCAATAGGTCAATTTAAACCAGTTGGTGAGCGATACAACTTTTTCACTGGATGTAATTCATTTAGTATTTTAGGCAAGAAATAGTGGTCTCCCCCCTCACTCTTATCTACCAGAACACTTCTAGCGGTAAGTAAGCCTCGAATTTGAAGAGCTTTTGAAAACCACGATCAAAGATACCCAACATGCGAATTCGAGTTCACCACCACCCCCCAAACGGCAATGGTGCCAGTCTGGTATTCAAGTTGAAACACACAAAAACCAACGAAATACGTGGTTTATGGTGTCCTGGTAATATTGAAAAAACATTCAAGATGAAACTTTCCGATATACTAATAGGTAATTATTAAGTAAATTACTTAATTATTAAGTAATCCGGTTATGGTTTTTGACAGAACTCTGCCTCACTTCCTTCCCGTTCTGCCACATTCTGGTGAAATAAATTTCCAGGTTTTTACTTAACGTTTTGCCTTTGCTGTTGACAATTTTTCAGTATAGTTACTCGCCACAGCTTCTTTTGGTTACGACACAAACCGAAGCAAAACATCAATCTAAAACTCTACTTGAAAGTCATCAGTATTTTCAACATGCTAGGCAACCCATAGTAAAATTGATTGTGGCGTCGGAAATTTGGTATGGGTATTCCCCTTTTAAAATGGTTCAATCATCGATTCCGACAACAGAAATGGACCCACATACAGACCGTGTAAAACAGTTTTACACGGACAAGCTGTTTCAAATTTGTCTGTATGTGGTTCCATTCCTGTAGTCCAGTTTTACTAAAACTGGATGGAGTTGCATATATCCAAGTAGTGTTGATTTTCTGTATTTCGGAATTGAGGTCTCGCAGGACTGTAGTATCACAAGATTGTAGTCTCTTATAGAAGTGTAGTTTTAGAATAAAGTTACTGAATTTTGTGGATCTTGGATGATCTGATTCTAAGTCATTGATTCAGGGAAGCCTGACTACGAAAGTTTCTTCTTATAGGTATTTTTTATGAAGTTTCTTTAAATTTCTCCATTATTTCACACTCTAGGACTAGGATATAAATCATATGTTTATATTTTCGGATTATTATTATGTATTTATTGTAATAATCTCGAGCCTCTTTTGATATTCACAAAAATGTTTGATGGTCTTCTGAAAAAAGTTGGTGTATTGACGGTTTTCTACCATATCAATAGGGGAAACTGTTTGAATCTCACAATACTTGATACTTAGTGGTGAGTTGAGCCCTTCAGGCACCAGAATATATTAATGAAAAATTTAGGAAAAAAACGGAAGATTCCAAAGAGGCCCTTCCATCTTACATTATTGATCATAATTATTTCTTTGTTGCAGAGCTGACACGATGAAGGTTATAGTTTTTTCCGTTCTAATCGCTGCAGCAACGGCAGCAGATATTTGGAACATACAACAGCTGGATGCAGCTAGGAAGGCCAAAGACAAGAACATCGTTTTGAAGAATATCAATGTTCCTGCCGGGCAAACTTTGATTTTGGAGAACTTCGAACCAGGCACCAAGATTACTTTCACTGGGCGCATTACCTTTGGATACAAGGAATGGAAAGGACCGCTCGTGATCATTAAGGGAAACAAATTTACTGTTGAAGGGAAACCTGGACACTTGATCGACGGAGAAGGACATCGTTGGTGGGATGGTAAAGGAGGAAATGGAGGAAAAGTCAAACCATATTTCGTCTATGTTCAACTTACCGATTCAAAAGTCAACGGATTGACCATCAAAAACAGTCCGAAGCACGTTTTTGCTATCAACGACTGTCATCACACCGACTTCGTAGGAATCACTGTTGACAACGCTGATGGGCACAAGAAAGGAGGCCACAACACAGACGGATTTGACATTGCCAAATCTCATTTCATTAAAATTTTGAACAGCAGAGTTAACAATCAAGACGACTGCCTTGCCATCAACTCCGGAACCAATATCGAATTCCGTAATAACATCTGCGAGGGAGGCCATGGTATTGCAGTTGCAGTTGGAGGATATGACGTGAATGAAGCTAAGAATATCTTGATCAAAGATTGCCAGGTCATCAAGAATAACATCGGTATCCGTGTCAAGACTACACTGAACGGCAAAGGTATCGTCGATGGAGTCACTTTTGACAATGTCATGCTGAAGGATATCAGCGAAATTGGTATCGTCATCATTGGAAACTACCTTAACTCTGGTCCACGAGGAGAACCAACTGGAGGTCTGCCTATTCGTGGATTGACCATCAACAACGTCCGCGGAAATGTTCTCAAGAACGGAACCAACATCCAGGTGTGGGTGAAAAACGCAGCAAACTGGAAGTGGAACTCTAACGTTGCTGGAGGAACCAAAAAGATGCCTTGCAAGGGTGTCCCCAACGGAGTCAGAGTTGCTTGTTGACCTAATTATTGTGTTGACAAATAAAATATATCAATTATTAAATCTGATTGTTACTCTATGCAACCTGTTCTGAAGACGAAACGATAAAGGTTGGTGCTAAAAGCTGACTTTCCACAAACGATACCTAATAAGAGTTCGTTACCCACAATTTTAGAAGTAACTTTCAAAGTACGAAAGTCCCATATTTTCTTCTGAGTACTCGTGTTTAGGGGTTTCAGCGGATATTTCTTATCCTGTAAGTTACAGTAGATAGTTCCTAATTAAGGTAACATCATTGGATATTTGAAATCAGCGCATAAAATGACGTCATCCCGTCAATCTAACGTTTAAATTGTAAATGGAAATGAGGGCAAATTTCTTGTTTTTTACATATTAAGAAGGGTTCTACAGACAAGTCAATCCTATACTTATATATTCACCCACTATACTCTTCTCCTCGAATTCTCCGACTGAAAAATTAATATAGGTTCCTGAACGTCAGAAAATGACAGGAAAGTTGCTTCTAGACAGTGTAGCGCACATTGCATAACCACCACGTATCGTACACATGCTATATGTAGACTGTAAACATAGAGTTGTTGTTGTTGTTGTTGTTCGTGGAAACGTAGGTACATTTAAAACATGCTGAAAATTATTACAAACGGTTTATTTTTCCGTATAGATAACTCGCCTACAAAGAACACAGCTTCGCAATTGCCAATGCCTACCACCCATATTTATTTTGTTCATTTTTTGCTTCCAAGTACACCAAGGTAAAGGAAGCTTTCTTTTCACTTTTCAAGGTTGAAAAAAAAGTTTTCCAAAATCGAAATTTCCACTCGCGTTTTACGTTTCAGACCTTTCTGAAAAATTTTGGTTCCGTGTCTGTCTGTCTGTGTGTCTGTTATGAAATCCTTGTAACCGGCATAACTACCCGAAGTTATTGTCCGATTTCGATGCAATTTTCAGGGATCTTGCGGGTTGGCGAGTAGATGATCCCCTATGAGGGTAGTGGAAGGTACTTAGAGATTGATGTTTTGAGATTAACTACTATGCATCGGATCGTCTATACAATCGGATTATGGATAAGAGGAAGCTATGTGCCACACCCACTTGGCATACGGTTTTTTATTGGCATCGTATATTGGCATATATTCAGCCCTAAGATATAAAATTTCTTAAATCAATGAATGTGAAATTTCATAAATCAATAATTAACATAAAACATCGATTTTCTTCAACAATAAAGACATTCCATTCAGGTTGGATTTTCGTCCGACTGCCATTCCTTGCGTCTCGGACGTCATCAGCAGTCTTCCTAAGGGAAGATCAGAATTAGTTCAGATGATTTCGTTCATGGATTCCCATTGGCCTCACCGCTCTGCGTTGGGACGAGGGGGAACTGCGACCGACTTGCCCGAAAATGTGCTCCCGAGGCGAGCCTCGAACTCTTGGCCCCTGCAACCGGTCCGATTGTCGCCTCCAGAGACACATGCCGTAGCTCGCTCGGCCACAGCTACCATCAACAATAAAAACAAAGAGACTCAGAATATTATTAAATAATAATATTGTTAAAATGGATTAAATAGTAACATTGTTTTAGCAGGGCCTTGTAGATGGCTACTTCCCCGCTTGACGTGGGTGTGTCCATATTCAGTGGGTATTGTGTCGCTGGATGACGTAATTTTCTGGAGAAGGAGGTCTCGGCTCGTGTTCAGGGCTCGACAGACTAAGATGATTATGCTCGAGACTTTCATCCTCTAAACATCTTGGGCAAGTCGGAATGAATCGATCTGGCATCATTTTATTAAAGCATTGGTTACATAAACCGGGTCCACTTCTCATTCTGGTGACGGTATTGTAAACATTTTTGGAGTGCGAGTCACTAATAAACTGAAACCATTTGTGTCTAGATGGAGAGGGAAACAGAATCTTGTACTTATGGCCAGCCGGGTATTGGAAGTGTTGCTGTCGCCATTCGTGCATAACGTTTCCACTTAACAGGTCTTTACAATTGTATTTTTCTGGTTTTGTCAAATGCTGTGGAGATTTGGTTGCCAGTTTAGCCTATTGGTCTGCCACATTGTTCCCTAATAGGCCTTTGTAGCTACGGATCTATATCAGGTGGATTGCGCTGTTTATTTGCCGAAGCTGAGAGATTCGGTTGACTGTAATGGTCACTTCAATGAAGGAGAGGGGAGTAGAGGGACTAATGTTTCTCAGTTTACTCATGACACCATGAGTGTCGGACAAAATTACAAAGTTATGGCAGTTTCCTCTGATGTCGAGAGCATATTGGAGAGCCTCCATGATAGCTATGGCTTCTACTGAGTATATGGAAGCGTAATTCCACAGTCACTGGAATTACGCTACTGATAGTGAAGCTGTGAATTCCAATTCATCATTTTAAAACAGAAAGGCCCGCAAAACATCGTTATCTGAGAGTTGTGGATTATTTTTCTTGCTCCATTCTAGAGGTTTATTAAAAATAACAAACTAAAATTCCATGTTATATTAATTGATGAAAAACATTACCTTTATTTCAAAAGCTTTTGACCACGTGCGTTTTGAAAATTTTAACCTCCATTTTTCTTCACTCAGAAGTGACATACAATAACCAAACCTTTGGGGCACAACTAGACCGCAAATGCGGTGCACCAAATTTCATACGTTTCGCGCCTACTGAGTACGGACGAAAAATTTTTAATCGATTTTCGGGTTCTACGTTCCTAAATTGTAAACATATTTTGTGAGTGGGGGAGGGTACAATTTTTTTTGCTCGATTCAAAAGGTAAATAATAGTAAACCAAAATGATAATTTTTTATGTAATCACTCATTCAATTATGTATTTACTGCAGTATTTTAACGCAAGAGTTTTTTACACATAGATACCAATGTACTCACTCACAGGCGTCATACGATTATAATACGATATTGATTTTATAAAATATGTAACACGTAACACACATTACAGGAAATACTGAAAACTACTACACCTTGTGACGTAGGAACTAAATTTGGGGATTAACCCACGAAACGAGATTACCTTCAAATAAATTTGTAAGAAGGGAAAAAAATGATAATTAAATAAATCAAGTTTTAAGTGAGTAGAATCTTTTACTCAATGATAAATGCGAAATAAAGATTAGTGAACAAATTTTAAATTCAATTTGAGTCCAGCATAGGTATTTCTCAGGGACGTCACAGGTATAATTTTGTTAAAGGTAAAGATAGAAAATACCAAAATAGGTAGGTAGGTACCAAACTAATAATTGTTCAATAATACCTTAATTATTGTTACTGTTACCTTGGTAATTTTGACGGCTGTCATGCAATAAACAATTCAATCTATTCTGCCGTGCTAGTCAGAAAGTCGTATCTTGGCTTCACCCAACTTTCGGGAAAACGACCTAATAGGTTTCGTGATGAAATAACTCTTTCACGGGATTTATTTTCCTCCTTTTACCACAACTAAAAGTTTTTCTTATAGGAAATTAGTTGCTGAATCGATTTCTGAGGTCAAAATTAAACATTTTTAAGTGTATATTGTCAAAAAACTGTATAACATTTTTCTATTCTTATTTTACTTACATTTAGGTCTGATATACTAAGCCTTGAAGTCGTATCTCGATCTTGAATTCACGTTTGCGCAAGCGCAGTGGCTACTATCAGTCCGAAGGTGGTGATATTCATAGGGGACCATCTAAATACTAATTTGTAACATCCCTGAAAATTTCATTGAAATCGGATGGAAAATGTAGAAGTTATGGCCGTTACAAGGAAATTCAGTTTTGCGCATACGCAGTGGCTACTATCAGTCCGAAGGTGGTGATTTTCATAGGGGACCATCTAAATACTAATCTGTAACATCCCTGAAAATTTCATTGAAATCGGATGGAAAATGTAGAAGTTATGGCCGTTACAAGGAAATTCACGTTTGCGCATACGCAGTGGCTACTATCAGTCCAAAGGCGGTGATTTTCATAGGGGACCATCTAAATACTAATCTGTAACATTCCTGAAAATTTCATTGAATTCGGATGAGAAATGTAGAAGTTATGGCCGTTACAATGAATTCACCGTATTCCGTTACAGTTTTTTTGACAATATACACTAAAAAACGTCTGCCAAGTTGGGTGGGCAGTATAGCTTCCTCACTCATTGTAACATGGACGTAAAGAATCAGGCGCCTTCAGCATTCTCCATTGCATGCGCAGCGGCTATTGCTTGACCAATTCGATTGAAACTTATAGGGTGTCTCTTAGAAGTTAGTCCCTAACTAACCTTCAAATTTGAGCAAAATCGGTTCATTAGAAACCGAGAAACCGAGGTTCCAGGAAATTCACGTTTGCGCATGCGCACTCGCTCCTATTGGTCCGAAGGTGCTGAAATTTATAGGGGACCGTCTAGGACCTAACCCGCACAATCCCTGAAAATTTCATCAAAATCGGACCTCAGGTTAGTATAGTTTTGCCCGGGACAAGGATTGACCACAGACAGACCGACAGACCGACAGACCGACAGACAGACAGACAGACAGACAGACAGACACGGAACCAAAATTGTTCGGGAAGCTCTAAAACGCAAAAAGCAAGTGGAAATTTTGATTTTGGAGGACATTTTTTTTTTTCACTTCTTTCACGAATACAAAGCTTCCCTACCTTCGGTAGTGAGGAAGCAAAATGTTTAATTTTGATCTCAATAATCGATTCAGCAACTAATTTCCGGTAAGAAAAACTATTAGTTGCGGTAAAAGGAGGAAAAATAATCCCGTGAAAGAGTTATTTCACCACGAAACCTATTAGGTCGTTTTCCCGAAAGTAGGGTGAAGCCAAGATACGACTTTCTGGCTTAGCAAGGCAGTATTTGGATAGGTAACAGTGAGAAGGTTCCTAAAGTCACCAATAAATGCTGAGTTTTCAGAGGCAAAAAGTCGTATCATGTCGAATCAGAATGCAAGAAGTCGTATCGTCGAAATACTAAGGCCGATTCTCGTAACTGTGTCAAGATACGAGTTTTCTTCTTCTGATTCGCTCTGATACGACTAGTTGCTTAGCATAATCAAGTTAACATGCCTTAACGCAAAAATCGGGAGGCTTGTTTGAGGCATTTCTAGTCGAGATACGACTCTGAAACTTCGAAAATCGATAGAAATCGACCCCATAAACCCCCGGGTACCAATAACTCAATTTGGTCAAATTTTCACTATACGACTTTCTGGCTTAGCACGGCAGTATTACTTATCGCTATTTTCTAAGAGCTTTCAGGAAGGGAAAAAGACTTCTTTGAGACGAGTAGAAAGGCTTCCCCAGAAGGCTTGTAGATATTCGTGTTTCGTAAATCCGAAACCTGAAACTGTCCAACCAAAAGTAATTTTTGGTTAGTGACAGTAGGGCAGAAACTCCAGAAAACAGAACTCGGGAGATAAAGTAGAGAAGTTGAGTCGTTGGTATAGAGGCTTACCGGTACGGTACTTTGTGTGGGCTTCTCAAGTCTTTCCAGAGGAGTCCAAGGAATGAAATTGCGAATACGAGGCGCAGATACACTGAAGCAACTAAGATTCATGAGATCTGAGACAAAATTCAAAGAGTTTTGACTGATATCGTCCCAAATATGTGAAGGGAAGTTTTGCAGAAACGTGGTTTTCGAGGTGCTTACCCAAGTTGGATACACAGGAGATGAACGTGAGATCCTGGTCGATCCGCAGAAACCGATTATTGAATCCAGATCCTGAAGAGTCTTCCAGCGGGAATTTGCTATTATAACTTTTCGAATTTCGAAACGAAGATAGAGGAAATTTCGAAAAAAAAAGAAAGGTACCGTAGCGACGGGAGAAAAGCAGAACGGGAAAAGAGAACAAAAATGGAGATGGCCCAGTGTCGCCTTCCAACGGGTCCTCTATGTCGGCGAGAAAGGTTCCACTTTGCAGACTTTTCCGATTTAAATCAAAGAAATACGTTTGTTTCTGCTTCCAAAAATCCAATATTATGATTTTCCGGTGCAAGAAAGAATTATAATGAATCTGAAGAGGAGAAATAAATTATTCGACTCGGCCTCAACTGCAGGTCAAGTTGTAGGTTGGTAGCAGTGACGGACAGCTGTCACCGAAACCACGATTCGCCCAACTGGCGGGAGGATTCAAAATTTGAATATTTAATATTCCTCGCTACAACCTGAACCTTTCTCAGTTTCATCATATTCTTATAAAATTGTGTGTATTCACTTACAAATATCTAACTTCTCAAACCTCGCTCAAAGCTGAAATTCTCAAGTGGCTTTTAATATCGCACACAAAGCAACCCTTTTTCTATGTCCAAAATATCATATGGATTTTATCCTAAAACAAATAACAACTCTTGTGACTATTCATGGTTTTGAGCAGCCTTCTGGCTCTACTAAATGTATGTTTATGGAGAAGGTTAAAAAAATATTTGAACCTTGTCAGAACGGATATCTAAGTTACGGTGAGATATTGCGTAACTCAATTTAGAGGTGTTTGAGTTTGGTACACAAATAACAATCAGTTTTGATTATTTTACTGTACAAACGTCTTGCACGCTCCACCACTTACTCATTATTTGTTTTTTTAATTCGAAAATTGACTCAGCTCTAGTATAAAAAGGCTCTCTGATTAGGTATGGCAGTACAAATTTCTTGCCATCGACTGAACCAAGAGGTAAGCACGCGTCATATATTCCAATAAAGTAGTGGCATAGTTACTGTAATGAAGGTACTTAATAAGAACCTAATAATAAGTACCTAATAATACCCTTAATAAGTACTAACATAATACGTTAGTTGACTGGGAGTTTTTACCCTGCATTAACTTCATAAACACATATTGTTTAGTAATGCATCCATTCCAGGGGACGTCCCATTGGACACGGAGGAGTCCTTTCAATATCATTCGCTAAAAGATAAAATATCTTTATTTACCTTTTTTGCACAGAGGAAAATATGCTGAGGAAGTAAAATAAATATCATTTTATTTATTACATCAGATGTAATTTAAAGATTCTTTAAACATCTTTATTATTATTTTTAATAATGAACCATTGGAATCGAGCAAGAAAAAAATGTAAGCCCCTCTCAAAATTTGATGTTTTACGTTTCAAGGTACGTAGAATCCGAAAATCGAATAAAAAATTTTCCGTCCGTCCGCCGTACGCCGTACGCGGTACTTTTCTTAGCAATCCTGGACCGATTTAGTTCAAATTTGGTAGTTATTATGGGCTCCGTTTGGGGTCTAGTTGTACCGCGAATTTAGCATTATGAGAGCCCAAAATTAAATATTTTGAAATCGGAAATCGTTGATAAACATATTGTTGAGAAATGCATGCACTCCAGGGGACGTTCCATTGGATAAGGATTAGGGTAATTTAAACCAAATGGTGATCGATAAAACACACATTTTTATCCACCTTCCTGTTTCACTCAATGTGCGTAATTTGAGCGTAGTTTGAGTATTTTGAGTTAGAAATAGTGGACCCCCCCCCCTCGCCATAGGCAGCCATAATATTTCTAGCAGCATGCGGGCCTCTAATTTGAACAGCATTTTAAAATGCAAGATCTACAAAACCCAGCATGCGAATTCGAGTTCACCCCCTCAAACAAACAATAACATTGGGTTGAGCCTAAACCAGTCGACCTCAACCGAGCTTCTTCCATCGACATTCCCTTGGTCCCGTCCATTTTAAATGATTTATTTATAAAGGCACAACATTGGGTACAATTAGTAAGCTGTGAAGGAACTGAATTATTTAAAATCTGATATTTTGTAGATATTATCCCTCCACTCGTCCACTCCTCATGCTAATTTTGATACTCTGGTAAAACAGTGTGCAACTCGCAAGTTATCTAAGCCGAACAAAAAAAGAAACGCGCGATTTGGATGAAAATTGAGGCCTGGGCAGAATAAAAATGATTATGCCCGAAGACGCACGTTTTGTAAAAAGTTAAGTTAAGATTAACCCCCCTTTCCAGATATTTTCAGATTTTGTCACACACGAAAACTCTATGGGGCCTATGGTTTTTTTTTTGCCGATTTGAATTCAGAATGGTCTAAAACGGGTTAGTGTGAGGTAATTTTTTTGGTTTATTCTTTTTAATAATAAACCATTGGAATCGACGAAGAAAAAAAATTTTTACCCTTCTCAAAATTTGTTGGTTTACGTTTCAAGATACGTAGAATCCAAAAATCGAATAAAAATTTGGCCGATCGTCTGCCGTACGCGGCACTTTCCTCTTTTAGCATAGACCGATTTTGATGAAATTTCGAATGTAGGCTCCATTTGGGATCTAGTTATGCCTCGAAGATTTTGGTTGATGTAGGTCACTTCTAAGGATTGACAAATAAGGGTTGAAATTTTGAAAACGCCCTAACTCAAAAAATTATGTACTATTTTACCTTCAATTTAAGATAGTATAGAATTTTTAAAATTTTTTAAGACCACGCGGAGCCCTGTAGGACAAACCGTTCACTCCCTACGGAAATTTAAGGTTTGAACTCACGATAAATCAGACACACGAGTGTGAATCGCAAAAGAGGCCTAATTTCCGTTCAAATTTTAGCTGACCGAAATGCGATTGATGTTTTCCTTCAAGTTGGTTGGTGGTAACAAAGGCAAAGCCGTGTTCTTTGCAGACGAGTGATGTATAATATACATCACTTAATATTTATTATTTATCTATATTATAGATAAATAATAAACCTTTGTGTAATAATTTGCAGCGTTTTCTGTTGTGTGTTGTCTATCATTACTCCAAATATTTCTCATAAGGACAAGTCTTACTGTGGGACGTCCTAAAAAGGTACCCAACATGCAAACCCCTCTCCCTCTCATCCGTAGCCACCATAACACTTCTGGTGACATTAGAGCAACGAATTTGAATAGCATTTTAAAATCCATGATCTACGATACTCAACATGTTCATTCGAATTTCCCTCTCTCCCCTCCTCCTCGGTATTTGATCAAAACATTGGACATTCATCGGTTGGTTTTAGTGAGTTGTCCGTAGTTGATCACATCTGTATTCAAGATAAAAACCCCCAATATCCCACATAATACGCGCTTTATTGTGTCCTGGCGCCTTGATGACACCATTGATTTGGTCCACAGTGGCACGGAAAATATCTCATTAACAATCACAGGTGAACTGATTATGATCACTGAATTACAAAGCTTCGCTACCATTAGTTAGCCTTGATAGAAAAAGAAAAATATTGAAAAATAGGGTATTTTATGAACACATTCCCTCCAACTCACCTCAACCTCATGGAAATTTTGATTATCTGGTAAATTAATGTGCAAATAAAAAGTGATCTTTGTCGAACAAAAAAAAATTCTTCGCTTATTTTCAGTTATTTACCCTCAAACATAAATTTTAAAGTTCCGACGACTTAGTGGCCAACAAAATAATCACGCAAATCGGTTGGAAAATAAGGCCTGGGCAGAGTACACAAGATTTTGCCACACACCCAGACACTTACGGGATTTTCACGGATTTGGATTCAGAATGGTCGGAAACGGATTTTTATCTGCTTATTTAATGTCCTCGTTGAGTGTAGTCCTCCTTCATCCCAGTCTCGATCATAGTATTAGTGAGATCGGAAAAAATATTAAGAGCTGTGCCATTTATCTATGTCCTTAACCTGTTGAGTACTGGCGTGAAAATTCCCTTCGTTGAAAACTAATATACTACAGAAATAATGCTTCGTTGGAAAATAATACTACATTTTTGGTTCTAGTGGCAATGAAATTCACACTCTACGCGTTGGGGCTGCTGGTTGCTGTGGCATCAGCTGCCGATATCTATAACATAGAGCAGTTAGAAGCAGCTAAGAAGGCTAAAGACAAGAACATCGTTCTGAAGAATATCCATGTACCCGCTGGAAAGTCATTGGAACTTCAGGGCTTCCAACCAGGAACCAAAATTACTTTCACTGGCCGCATCACTTTCGGTTACTTGGAATGGAAAGGACCTCTCGTGATCATCAAAGGAGACAAGTTGACTGTCGAGGGAAAACCTGGACACTTGATTGATGGTGAGGGACACCGTTGGTGGGATGTTCTCGGAGGAAACGGTGGAAAGACCAAGCCATACGGTATCTACTGCCAGTTGACTCATTCCGTAGTCAATGGTCTATCTGTCAAGAACTCTCCCAAGCACTGTTTCGCTATCAATGCATGCGAACATACCGACTTCATTGGAATCACGGTCGACAATGCCGATGGACACAAAAAGGGTGGCCACAATACTGATGGATTCGACGTTGCCAAGTCTCATCACATCAGCATCCAAAACAGCAAGGTCAACAACCAAGACGACTGCTTGGCCATTAACTCAGGTACCAACATTGTTTTCAAGAACAACATCTGCGAAGGTGGTCACGGTATCGCTGTTGCTGTAGGAGGTTATGATGTAAACGAAGCCAAGAACATTCTCATCAAGGATTGTCAAGTTATCAAGAATAACATCGGTATACGTGTCAAGACTCTTCTGAACGGCAAAGGTATCGTCGATGGAATCACTTTCGACAATGTCATCCTGAAGGATATCAGCGAAATTGGTATCGTCATCATTGGAAACTACCTCAACTCTGGTCCACGTGGAGACCCAACTGGTGATCTGCCAATCCACAATCTCGTCATCAACAACGTCCGCGGAAACGTCCTAAAGAACGGTACCAACCACCAGATCTGGGTGAAGAACGCTAAGAACTGGAAGTGGAACTCCAATGTCGTCGGAGGAACCAAAAAGATGCCTTGCAAGGGTCTCCCCAACGGGCTCAAAGTTGACTGTTGATAATTTTCTTGAAATCTCATTGAAATAAACTAAAATTGCATTACATATGAGAAGTTTTCTTTCAAACAGGCTTATTTCCATTCGGGATGTTTTGGGCGAAATTGAGAAAAACTATTATCATGGCGAAGTTCTCTAGGGTTCCCAAATTTTCCAAATTGTTTGTTCATAGAACTTTTGAGTGTAAGACCAAATTTTGAAATTTTGGCATGCGTTTTGAGGAAGACACGGCCATTTCTTATTTGGATATGAAAAACGATGGATATGAGCCACTTAGAAAAAAACGAGTTTTTGGTTATGAGAAGAAAAGTCTCATTTTCATTTTCTTTTATTTGTTTGCCCATTATATTGTTTTCAATAATGAACCTTCGGAATCTAGCAAGAAAATATATTCCAACCCTCCTCAAAATTTGATGGTTTACGTTTCAAGATATGAAAAATCCGAAAACCGAATAAAAAAATTTTAAAAATGTTTCCAATAAACTTTTTTAAATATTAAAAATATTTAATATCAAAAATTAATCAATAGTAATTACTTAATATTAAAATAAGCTTATATTATAAGCCTTTTTTTTTGCAAACCCGTTTTTTAGCATGCTTTTAAAGGGAGATGCAAACCATTTCGGAAGGAATTCAACTCGTAAGGTGATAGGCCTTATCCCAATGATTCAGAATCCGTGAAAAAAAACAAAGAGTGTAAAAAATGGATGTAAGCCCGTTTGATAGAAAACTCGTCTTAAACAATAATTGTTTTTTATTGTAATTTACAATTATTGTACAATTAATTAATGTACAATTATTGTAATTTATAGTGTTATCATCCACCAACATTTTCAAAAGAATCATCATACTTTACTCAACGGCAGTTCGAGAATGCATTCCAGTATTATAACTTGGATGATAAGTTAAATAAGTACTGAAGACCTGAAGTAGATATCAATTTATAACATTTGCAACAATTTCAGTAAGTTTCAACATAGAACATGCTTTAGCCTTGACCTAACTGGCAGAAAGTGTTACGTTTTTCGGGAACGGTAACTAGGAACGGTATCGAGTCACGAAATTTAGCTTAGAACGACTGAGTAGGAACTAAGGATCGTGTAACCTATGTGATAGGGTTGATTCAAAAAATGTAGTAATCTCAATACAACTATAAAATACCTTCCTATCTGAAGACTGATTTTTTAAAATTCTATCGCAATAGCAAAATAGGTTTGAGCGCATTTTTCCGAATAAAAAAATAAAATTAAACAGAATAAGAAATCTCGGCTAAAGCATGTTCCATGTTTCTTGAATTTTAGCCCTACTATGCGTGTTTTCGCTCGAATTCGAACCGTCTTAGTAGCAGCTGGTGACTTTTGAAAAAACAGCAGGCATAGATTTGGGAATCGAGTTGGGGGAATTACAAACACATTCATACAAGCAGATCGAAGCAGAAATTAATTATTTGACATGAAACTTGCAAAACTACGTCATAAACATCATGATGTTGAGGTCAAATTTTGAAGCTAAACTAATAGTTCTGGATGGGCTAGATCCAGTGGTACCTGCTCCGCAGGCCAGATTTGACGCAGTGCATAAAACGTCTGACAAGTTGCGTGGCAGTATAGCTTCTTCACATCGAGCAGGTGGACATAATTTTATACTAAAGAATTCATTGATGTACATATGCTAATTATTGAGCATTGCCAATAATAAATTCCCCCGAATGAATATAATTTTCCTCTGTCATTTAGCTGATTTTTCATGCCACGAAACGGCAACTCGCTTGTGGAGTCTTTCACGATTATGTTGATGGGTATTCACTTTTATAGATGGACCATGATTTATCGGAACTTTGATAGTGAGGACGCAAAAGATTTACCTACATGACTCGCAAGTTCATTATCAATTTGCTGAATTCCATGAGGTCGAACTCGTCGAGACGTAAAACGGACGATTTCCTTGACAAAACGCCGCCTTTATTATTTTTCTATAGAACACCGCTTTGCCATTGCTATCACTAACAAACATAAAAAAACCATCGATCGCATTTCAATCAGCTAAAATTTGAACGGAGATTAGACCTTTTTTGCGATTCACTTTCGTGTTTCTGATTTATCCAATCCTTAAATTCTCGTAGGGAGCGAACGGTTTGTCCTGCAGGACTTCGCGTGGTCTCCAAATCTTCTAAAACTTCAGTACTATCTTAAATTGATAGAAAAACAATACCTTTATATCAAAATTTTTTGAGTTAGGGCGTTTTCAAAATGTCAACCCTTATTTTTAAACCCTTAGAAGTGACCTACATCAACCAAAATCTTCGGGGCACAACTATACCCCAAATGAAGCCCACAAAGATAATTCCATCAAAATCGGTCAATGCCAACTGAGGAAAGTGCCGCGTACGGTAGACGGACGGCCAAATTTTTGGACGGATTTGTCTGTACACCTGATACATCCCTCTGAGTTTTGAGTGGGAATCAAGCGATATACGGATATGTATCTGAGGTACGCCATCACTACCAGGTATCGGAATTAATAACGGTGACTACTTTTTGCTTCCTCACTACCGAAGGTAGGGAAGCTTTGTATTCGTGAAAGAAGTGAAAAAAAAATGTCCTCCAAAATCAAAATTTCCACTTGCTTTTTGCGTTTTAGAGCTTCCCGAACAATTTTGGTTCCGTGTCTGTCTGTCTGTCTGTGGTCAATCCTTGTCCCGGGCAAAACTATACTAACCTGTGGTCCGATTTTGATGAAATTTTCAGGGATTGTGCGGGTTAGGTACTAGACGGTCCCCTATCAATTTCAGCACCTTCGGACCAATAGGAGCGAGTGCGCATGCGCAAACGTGAATTTCCTGGAACCTCGGTTTCTCGGTTTCTAATGAACCGATTTTGCTCAAATTTGGAGGTTAGTTAGGGACTAACTTCTAAGAGACACCCTATAAGTTTCAATCAAATTGGTCAAGCAATAGCTGCTGCGCATGCGCGAACTTAAATTTATTGTTACAACCAAAACTCCGCAACTATTCAACCAATTTCGATGAAATTTTCAGGGATTGTGTGGTTTAGGTCCTAGACGGTGGACCGCTAAATAAAATTCTACGTTGAAAAGACAAAATATTATAAACTATAATACCTTATAAAAATTATAAAAATATTATAAACATTAATACCTGCAACCCTATCCCGCATATTATCGCCAATATTTTGGTATTCAATAACTCTTTGAATCATAATTTTTTCGCCAACTGATTCTATACGTCCATGTTACAATGAGTGAGGAAGCTATACTGCCCACCCAACTTGGCAGACGTTTTTTCTGTTTAATGGTTTCCTGGAGCTACGGGTCTTATCCAAGAAGTACGAGGATAAACCAGCAAATTTTGAGGGGGGGGGGGGGGGGGTTAACATTTTTTTATCTTGGTTGATTCCAAAGGGTCATTTTTGAAAATAATAAACCAAAAATCATTTATGGACTTTTCATTAACTATCGATTTCTTACTGATTTTCTTTTAGCACTGTTTGAAATCAGAAAAATCATGTGTTGGTTTATTATTTTCAATAATTTTAGTGTTTTGCCCGCGAGGAGGAATTGATGAACAGATAGATTCAGAATCAAAACTTTTCAATTGGCTATAAAATGCTAAGTACGAAGGAAGTTTTTGATTTAGGAGTAGGTATCTACCCAATTTTTGTCTACGTCCTGGACGGTTGAAAATTACCTCTTGTTTGGTAGTGTAGAAGCAACATCGAGTATTGATGTTAGGAACTACTGCATCACCCCACCGCTTCTGGATATTATCATAATTCTCGAGAAATAAATTTGAAAATCGTGGAATAAAGGGGCTAGGTATTTGAAAAGAATATATTAATTCTTCTTATATGACGAGCCTAAAGTTGATTAATAATGTTGTTCTGAGGATAAAATCAAACAAGAGTACACAAATGTTTCATTCAGCCCGACTAATGAGCAAATATTAGACAGTTAGTTCATTATTGTATTACTGTGGCACTTTTCGATGTTATTTATTACGACGACAATCACTTTTCATTAGCTCTTTATTGTTTAATACGATTCCTCATGTATAAAACAAGCCAAAAAATAATACTCTGTCACTGGTTTCAAGATATCTTTCGACAGGTACGAACTTATTTTTGTTATATCCATAACCTAAAACCATCATTAATGTGGATGAGTTCTCGATTGTGAGCTGACAACCGATAGGATGATTGGGTTTTTGAAAGTCGATCTTATTAAACAGGGAGCCTAGGCAGCAAATGGGCAGAATTCGAGGTTACTAGATATAAATTTGATTTTAAATCGTGATTTTGGGGTCGAAATGTAACTCATAAGAGGCATGGACTAAACGGCCGTTAGCTGGTTTAATGAACCGGTTCACTTGAGATCTTCGAAGTTAAGGCTGTCTGCCGGGGTGATTACCTGGATTCATAACCTCTCGTGGGCGGTATCGCAGATCCTGATAATTTTTCGGGTTGGGCCGTTGGTGAACCCCGCTTCACTTGAGCAGGTGAGGCAAAAATGTACCCATGAGCTAAATTCTGATCTTCCCTGTGGAAGGTGACGTACGCGACGTAGGAATGATATACACATCCTCCCAGAATGAAAATTTTCCCTCATATGAGGCATGGATATTACTTGAGTGTTTAGTTTTGAGTAATGGAACTAAGCTACACCATGTACGTCTTACGGTTATCATTCTTGGAGGTGACTACTTTCATTTGGAACTATTATCATCCAAGCCTCCAATGATGACAATTACCCCAAAATAAGTTAGTTTTAAATAATCTAGTTCGTCACACCCCCGATTATGCCATAGTAAAAATCAAAGTAAAACGCTCCTAAGAGTCATCAGGAAGGCAAATATGACATTAAGGGGGTAAACCCTCCTATGACAATCATTATGGGCTCCAGGACTAAGATGACTTATCTTAAAGAACTCAATCTATTTACAATCCATATTGTGTATAGATCACTGGTTTTCCATCAATAGCACCTACCAACATCTGTATTCTCCCTTGACCCTCCCTCTCAAATTTCAGCTTCCTGCGTTCAATAGGATTGAAAATGGCTTCGGAGCTCACTCAGCTGATCAGTGATCTGAAGAGTGAAGAAGATCTTCTCGAATGCTGAAAACGCCTGAAAGAGCACTGATCAGCTGAGTTTGCTCCGAAGCCATTCTTAATCCTATTGAACGCAGGAAGCTGAAATTTGAGAGGGAAGGTCAAGGGAGAATACAGATGTTGGTAGGTGCTATTGATGGAAAACTTGTGATCAATACAGAAGGGTGATCTATACGGAAAATAATAAACCTTTGAGCAACGATTTGCAGCGTTTTTAGAACAAAAATTCTGTTTCATCGTTGAAAAACTAATAGGTAGGTAGATATTATTCAAGTACATTATTATTTGAAGAGTTTTCTTTTAAACGTGCTTATATCCATTCGTTTTTTCAATAAACACTTTTTTTTAAAATTTGATTTTAGGAGTCTACATAATATTTTGAATCGTAAACCATCAAATTTTGAGAGGGTTAGAATATTATTCCGAAGATTCATTATTGAAAATAGTGGGTAAACAAATAAAAGAAAATGAAAATGAGACTTTTCTTTGCACAAACAATAACTCGCTTTTTTCAAAGTAGCTCAATCTAACGTTTTTCATAAAATAAGAAATGGCCGTATCTCCCTCAAAACGCATGCAAAAATTTCGAAATTTGGTCTTACTATCAAAAGTTCTATTAAAACGTCTGCCAAGTGGGTGTGGCACATAGCTTCCTCGTATCCATAACCCGATTATATAGATGATCCGATGCATAGTAGTTAATCTCAAAACACCAATCTCTAAGGACCATCTACACGCTAATCTGGTCAATCCTAGAAAATTCCATCAAATTCGGATGATAAATGTAAATGTTATGGCTGTTACGAGGATTTTACGTATGCACATGCGCAGAGGCTTCTGTAAATTTTAAAGCCTTGATTTTCTTCGGGGACCATCTACAACCTAATCCGCGTAATCCCTAAAAATGTCATCGAAATCGGGTAGAAAATGTGGAAGTTATGGCCGTTACAAGGAAATTCACGTTTGCGCATGCGCAGTGGCTACTATCAGTCCGGGGATGATGATTTTCATAGGGGACCGTCTACACACCAACCCGCACAATTCCTGAAAATTTCATAGAAATTGGACTATAAATTCGTATAGTTATGCGCGTTACAAGGAATTCATGACAGACAGACAGACAGAGTCGGAACCAAAATGGTTCAGAAAGGTCTAAAATGCGAAACGCGAGTGAAAATTTTGATTTTGGAGAACTTTTTTTTTCGTCCTTGAAAAGTGGAAACAAAGCTTCAGCTACCTTGGTAGACTCGGAAGCAAAAAGTATTTGGAAAATTTCGGAACCCTATCTTCCTTTGCCATGAAATGAGTTTTTCTCAATTTCCCACAGAACATTCGAAGTGGATATAAGCCCGTTTGAAAGAAAACTCCTCATTTCGACATTATTTCTTCAAAATTCTGTTTATTCATTGAAAAAGTTAGGTTCATATTTTGTGAGTATTTTATTTCATAATATTAATTTTCAAATTACACCTATAGTATAATCTATTGTTTTTCCCTCTAAGGGAAAAATTTCTTCCTGTATTTTCGAGGGTCAACTTGTTTGGCTACAAGAAATGCACCGCAGTACCAGTAAATAAAATCATAGCTACATATCGGCAACTATGAACAAGTAAAGAGAAAGTTAAGATGAAAAAGTAAATAGGTAGGTACATGTTATTAGAAGAAATGGTACGTTGTTGATCACAAACATTGAAATAAAGTATCAACCTACTTCATGCTAATAAATTATTCATAAAATATCTTGTGTTTTTTTCAGATTTCTGAACCACAAAGTAAGAATGAGTCCATCCATTTGTGGAATTTTGATGTGCGTTGCAGTCGCTTCGGCTGTCGACGTGTGGAATCTGCAGCAGCTCGAGGCTGCCAAAAGAGGCAACGATCGTACCATCAATGTCAGGGACATATTTGTTCCAGCCGGCCAGACTCTGAATTTCGAATTCGTCAAGCCTGGTACCACCATTGTATTCAGAGGTTAGTAAACTAAAACGAGTAACTAAAACTTATCTTACGACAATGGGATGAAACACAAATTCATAATAACCACCTTCTTTAGTACGAGTAATATTATAGAGGTGAGATTTCACATATATTCTGAATATCCAGTGCTTAGTGTAGTAGAAGGAATAGTTTCATAGAAAAAATAAAAATAAATCTTACTTCCCACCTAATTCACAAGAGTATCCATCAAACCTCTCGTACTACCTAGATCTCGTATGTCTCAATTATCATTGTTGTAATTCCTTCAACAATGCTCGGACATTACAGGCAGTGTTTTTGTTTTCAGGTCGTGTTACTTTTGGATTCAAACAATGGAAAGGACCCCTCATCATCTTGAAAGGAAGAAATCTCAAAATCAAGGGAGGAGCTGGACACATTTTCGACGGTGAAGGTCGCCGTTGGTGGGACGGTACTGGTACCAACAGTGGTACGATAAAACCATACATGTTCTACGTTCAGCTGACCGACTCGAGCGTCCGAGGATTGACCATTAAGAATTCCCCTGCTCACACTTTCGCCATCAACGATTGCAATCACATCTCCATCAACAACATTATGATTGATAACAGAGATGGAAACAGGTTTGGAGGTCACAACACTGATGGATTTGACGTGGCTAAGTCGAGTCGAGTCATCATCGCCAACAGCACGATTTACAATCAGGATGATTGTTTGGCAATCAACTCCGGTACTGATATCACTTTCCAGAGGAATAAGTGTATTGGGGGTCATGGAATAGCTGTTGCTGTAGGAGGATATCAAGTAAACGAAGCAAGGAACATCAGGATCAGGGGTTGTCGTTGTATCAAAACGAAATATGGAGTTCGTATTAAGACCCTCTCGGGCGGTCGAGGGATTGTGAAAGGAGTTGCCATCGAAAACATCCTTCTCAAGGAAGTCACAGACGCTGGAATTCTCATCATCGGGAATTATTTGAACTCAGGACCGAAAGGCGAACCGACCGTAGGTATCCCGGTAGAGGACGTAACTGTGAACAACGTTCGTGGCACCGTGCTCGCTAAGGGAACCAACGTCAACGTTTTGCTGGCCAACGGTGTGGCGAGAAACTGGAGATGGAATTCGAACATTCAAGGAGGTAGGAGGCCTCTGCCTTGCAAGGGTATTCCTTGGGGAGTTCGCATTGCCTGCGGTTAAGCAGTGAACATTTCTGTTCATCACTCCATCACATGCTCTCTTGTAGGTTTCAGAAAATATACCAAAAAATTTGCATTTTTTATCGCCTCATTTATCTCTTCCACAACATATTTATGCTGGATTGGTTAGGGGCTCCATTTTTTCACGATCCACTTCCAACGACCAAACTGTTGTACCCGATTTTGCTCAAATTTGATGGGTACTTTGAGGCTGGGCCCGAAATGATTTCCTATCAATTTCTTCGGAATCCGATGAGTAGATAATATCTACAACATAGTTGCTCCCCATAATAATAATATATTTTCTGTTATGGCAAAAGTATATACTGTTTTTGACAAAAACAGAAAATTTATTATTATTATTATGGGGAACAACTTCTTTATTGCTTTGATATTTGTCAGTTCAGGAAACTGTCAACATGATTGTAACAATCAATTAAATTGAGGAAGCAATTATTTTGAGCATTTGCAATTGATCGCATAACTCGGTTTACGTTTTTGCTTCCTCCCTATTATCGATACAGCGCATTTTATTTGCTCTGCTGCTCCAAAATTTCAGTCAAGTTGGTGGATTTCTGGTTCAGATTTCTTAGCGTTCTTAATTTTGGTTTATTATTTTCAATAATGAACCTTTGGAATCGACCAAGAAAAAAAAATTTTAACACCCCCTCAAAATTTGATGGTTTACGTTTCAAGGTACGTAGAATCCAAAAATCGAATAAAAATTTGGCCGTCCGTCCGCCGTCCGCCGTACGCCGTCCGGCACTTTTGCCACTTAGCATTGACCGATTTTGATGAAATTTGGTGTGTAGGCTCCATTTGGGGTCTAGTTGTGCCCCGAAGCTTTTGGTTGATGTAGGTCACTTCTAAGAGTTCCAAAATCAATTTTGAAATTTTGAAACCGCCCTAACGCAAAAAATTTCGATATAAAGGTATTGTTTTCCCTTCAATTTAAGATTCTATAGAATTTTTAGAATTTTTTGAGACCAAGCGGAGCTCTGTAGGACAAACCGTTCGCTCCCTACGAAAATTTAAGGGTTTATATTGAAATATATATATATAAATAAATCAAAACACGAGTGTGAATCGCAAAAGAGGCCTAATCTCCGTTCAAATTAGAGCTGACCGAAATGCGATCGATTGTTGGTGATTTTTTTTCTTTTTTTTTACCTTCTCTTCACATTGGATGGTTGGTGATTTTGTAGACGAGTGATCTATAAAGAAAAATAATAAACCATTGTGTAATAATTTGCAGCGTTTTTATCGGTGCTTCTTTGAGTGAAGCAGCGACAGAGTGGCAATAACTTGGCCCTTCGCGCCTCGCCAGGAGGCAAGCCCCCTGGGCCCCCTAATAGGTACTGCATAGAGCCTTCGGCTAAAATTCAAGAAACATGGAACATGTTTTGTTTGTTTGCTGTTTCCTTTTACTAGGAATTTGTTGTCTGTTGTTTTAATCTAGCTCTTCAAGGGACTGCTTCTCAAATTGATCGTCACTTGATTCACATCTTGATGTCCCAAAGGTATTTTTATTATTAAGAAATCGAAAACATCTAAAAGGCCGATGAACACATCGCAACTAAAAGCCTAGGTTACAAGATCCTTTGATTACTTTTCAGTAAAAACGATGCCGGCCAACTACATAAATAAAAATCCGCTAAATCGAAGTTGGTTCTTACTATGCATAAACGTGTAGGTGACATAACTTCGATAGAAAAATGAACTTGGCAACAAGGAAGGTATATGTTTGAAACAACAAAGAGAAGGAATGCTGAACCAAGCAACGAGAAGGAATGTGGACCAAGCAACAGGAAGGTATCAGGCTCTGGATCGGCAGAGTTTGCACTATAAATGAGGATCGTGGTGGTTCGAAACACGGCGCTTCGCACCTCGAAAACCGGAGTGTTGGAAAAGGCGTTAGATCGGAGTGTTTAAAACGCGCGTGACTCTTTCGCGTCCCCGCGTAACGTTTTTCGGATGTCCCATGTTAAAAAAGCTGCGAGAGGAGCAAAGAGAGTAGAAAACTCGCCAATTCAGAGTGGAGCGGCGAGTTGGTACAGTTCAAATCCTTGTAGACAATGAACAATAAATTAATACTCTTTTTGCGGGAAACCTTTCGTTGAGAATGTTGTATTTTGATCTGAGGTTAAAGGTAGAGAGGATTCATGCCATTAATAAATCGCAACATATACATAAGGGTATCGGCAGATTTTGTTAATGTTTTCCGATGGATACGACACAGCCGACTACTTACTAAATAAAGTTCAGCACAAATTGGCGAAGAGGTGGTCGAATTTTGCCTGTTGAATTCTGCTACCATCAAGAAATCTGGTTACAATATTAATCGTTAACCATGATGAAAGGTATAGTTTTTTTCGTCATTTTAAAAGAGAATTCAAGTTTTAGAATCGAATGAGACCACTTAGAGCTCAGTAGGACCAACCATTCACTTACGATGAGGACTTGGGAATAATAAACTAAAAGCGAATTTTGGACAACATAATTGCAAAAAATATCACTGGTTTAACTTAGAGATGTTCCGAAAAAAATTAATGGTTAATAAAGAAAAACTTTTCAATCCTACTGCTGTTTGTCGCTTTGAAAAGCCATAAAAATGATTATGAGCTATTTCGAGTACAGAAACATGGAGTACGAGTGTATTAGGAATCTACCGAGTACATAAGGAATCAACCTTGAACATCTTCTATGGGAGAGATGAACATTGGAGTTTTGTTCGAAACTACCCGTTCCGGTACCATCGTGCGCGATATATACCTACCTGCAAATCGTACGAAGACGGTTTGCCAAAATTTTCCGTTTCCTCCTAGGTAAACATGACATATTGATGTGACCAACCGTTTCGTGTTTGCCGTAACTACAATAATTACATCCACGACAGTATCCTCTAAAAAAAAGCGTTCCTATGTAAGAAGAGAATAAAACATATTGTTAAATAATGCATGCATTTCAGGGGAGGTCTCATTGGATAAGCATTAGGTCAGTTAACCAGACAATATGAACCTGTTGATAAGCAATAAAACTGTTTCACTCGATGTAATTTAATTAGTATTTCATGCAAGAAATAGTGGTCCCCCCCCTCGTCACCCTTATCCACCATAACTGTTCTAGCGGCATGGGAGCCTCAAATTTGAAGGGCATTTTAAAATCCATGATCTACGATACCCAACATGCAAACTCGGTTGGAAATTGAGGCTTGGGCAGAGTTTACGAGATTATGCCCGCAAATGCACGATTTCTAAGCATTAACCCCCTCTTCTCCCCCTTTAAAAGGCAAAATTCGAAATTCCAGCGACGTAGTGCACAACTAGATAGATTTGCGAGAAAAAAAAGAACTCCGAAAATCGGGTGGACAGAGGCCTGGACAGAGTTTACAAGATTATGCCTAAAAACGCACGTTTTTTGAGCATTAACCTCCCCTTTCCGCCCCTTAAAAGGCAAAATTTGAAATTCCGGCGACGTAGTGCACAACTAGATAGTTTTCCGCGTTGATCAAAAAATAACCACGAAAATCGGTTGAATACCACGGCCTGGTCACGGTCACGGATTTGGATTCAGAATGGTCTAAAACGGATTAGTGTGTGGTTATTTTTTTTCTGTTGAGTGTTGTCCAACTTTACCCCAGATCGATCGCATAAGGACGACCAAGTCTTACTGTGGGACGTCCTAAAAAATGATGATATATCACAGCTAGTGTGGTGATTTGGGAATTTTTACATTTGTCTAGTAATGCATTATTGTCTTTTATTACTTATTATTACTAATTAGTGTCAATTTAAGAAGCAAACTGAAATATAAAAACCATAGGTAATGGACTTTGTCGAATATTGTGTAGGATGTGTAAACCAAGCGTCATAATTAGGATATTTTTACAATCCTCAAAGCTCGCGATAACGTCCAGGAGATAAAAATATGTTTGGAAATCCAACGCTATTTTGGGGTTTTGGCTATTCTCCATAGAATGGTCCAAACTTGTGCTTGTATTTGTCCCCAATAATAAGACCTTATCTTCAACTTCCCGAGATAGTAAACTCTTGGAGTTCAGCCACCTCCTTCTGAAACTGACGTTTTATCTTCCTGAAAGTCACAACTTCCAACTAGTCACCAAGTAAACACCTACGTGTGAATCAATAATACAGATTAGTACAAAATTCAATCTTAGATTATGCACGTCTTTTTTTCTGGTTTAAGTAATGTGAATTTTCTTACCTGATACTGGTGGTTGTCCATCCAAATCCAACACGCGAATTCGAATCCCCCTCCCACCCTTTTCCTGAACCTGTCACCACAGTAGTGTTACGTCGTAACTTGGGACTCATATCTTATTCTGTTAGTTTTGGTAGGTAATTTGTAAATCATCCACCCTCCAACAAGGTTTCTGGTGTCCTGGCACCATTGAAACACAAGAATAGTTCATGAAAATCCAGAGATTGGTATATATTATGTTTCCTGAGTTTCAATGCTTGGGTACAACTAGTAAGCATTTTAATAGGAACCGAAATATTGAAAAATCGTGTATATTATCCCCCAACTCGCCCCCTCTCCATGCTAATTTTGATAATCTGATGAAGTAATGTGGAACAGAAAAGTTGTCTGAGTCGAACAAAAAAGTAACTCGCGAATCAGTTGAGAATTGAGGACTAGGCATTGCGTATCGTCAGAATGCATCTTGTTTCCAGTAGTCCCTCCCTTTATACTCTAAAATTGAAATTCCGTCGATGCAGCGCACAACTAGATAGATTTCTGGGTCGAACAAAAACAGAACCACGCAAATCGATGAGGTTTGAGCATTTACCCAAGATTATTCTCGAAATTCCGGCGACGTAGTGCACAACTTAGGCCTGGGCAGAGTATACAAGATTATATCGTACACACACCGGAATGCGCCTATGGTTATTTGCGGACTTAGTTCAAAATTGTCTAAAACTGATTTGTATGTGGTTATCCTTCGCCTCAAATTAATCGCATATATGGACCCCCAAGTCTTATTAGTCGCATATATACCTTTTGTTGGTCATGAGCAGCTATAAAACTGGGGGCCAGGAAATTCATAGAACCATCCGCACCATCAACTCGAGCAATCACTGAAGATTTTATCAAAATTTATATAGTTTTGTCCGTTGAAAGGATTTGGTGACTCTAATCAAGACGCAAATTTCTAACTTCTTTATAAAAAAAAAAGAATTTTGTTTTGATAGAGCCTAGAGTCTCTCAAGTTGCTGGAAGCTTGTGGGTGGCAAAAAATCGTACAAGTAGACATCAAACCTAAATTGTTCAGAAAGGTCTAAAATGTGAAATGCAAGTGGACATTTTGATTTAAAATGACTGTTTTCTTTCACTTCCTTAAGTGGAAATAATGCTTTCGTAACAATGGTAGACACGGAAGCAAGAATTTCATCATCTTTATGACAAGTAAACAAATACCTACTTATGACCCAAAATTCCACTTTTGGACCACTTTGTTGTCCGTTTAACGAAGGCAGATCCAATAGCTATGTGAATAAGATTGAAAATACGACCTTCGAACTGCAGTTTATCAAAGCTGGGATAAATCAGACCAGGGGTGAGATAAATTGATTAAATCAACCCCTGCAGAAAATGCCAGCAGCGTGTCAGTTTGTGCTACATCCGATATATCCGATAACGAAAGTGATATCTGCCGCATTATCTTTCTTACTCCCCGTTAAACATTGCACAACCCATCTAAAACTCTAGTGCAACTCTGTCGTCGCTTGAATGACGATAGTCCGTCTATGAGGCAGTTTTTCAGCACCTGCGTCAACATCAACAACACCATTTCCAACTTCAAGGATCGCGTACCTGGTTGATGTTCCATCATGGATCAGAAAAAACCGTCTCGGTCAGACACATACTACCCATTCGAAGTACGTTTCACACTCTTGAAGCTTCATTTTTCAAATTGACCATTAGGATCAATTTAAATCCTTTACCCGGGAACTCTAACTTCCTTTTTTGTGCCCGCTTCTTACTGAAAACAGTGCAAATTATTACACAAAGGTTTATTATTTTTCCATATAGATGAAACCAACATGATGAAAAACATCGATCGCATTTCGGTCAGCTAAAATTTGAACGGAGATGGGGCCTCTGCGATTCACACTCGTGTTTCTAACTTATCATAAATCCGACCCTTAAGTCCTCATAGGGAGCAAACGGATCGTCCTACAGACCTCCACGTGGTCTGTAAAAATTCAATACTATTTAAAATTGGTGAAAAAACAATACCTTTATTTCGAGAGTTTTCGAACTAGGGCACTTTTGAAAATTTCAACCCTTAATTTTCACCCCTAAGAATAACTGACATCAACCCAAAGCTTCGGAGCACAACTAGACCCCAAACGGAGCCCACATACCAAATTTGAACCAAATTGGTCCAGGTTTGCTAAGAAAAGTGCCGCGAACGGCAAACGGAGGGAATTTTTAAAATTCATATTCGGATTCTACGTACCTTGAAAAGTAAACCATCACATTTTGAGGGGGGCTGGAAAAATTTGTTTTCTTGGTTGTTTCCAGTGATTCATTATCGAAAATAACAAATCAAAATGAGTCATCATGAGTCGTAGGGGTTATTTTGAACAATAAGTGATTACCGTAGTGGCAAATAATGTTATCATGTTTCTCGAGGTTTAAATTAATTTCATTCTTGGACAGTTATTCCAACAATTACTATTGCCATAAGGAGGATCCTTGCAAGCAGAACCATGGTAATTTGTACTATCATTACTTACTGGTTAGGAGGTAGGATGGCTCATCTCAATTATCCTAGTATCCAGTTACTCTGTGTCCTAGCATCAACAGTGTATATAATTTGTACATCTAGACAATTAGGAGTATCCCAAAATAAGCAAAACCAAATTAATTCGAACCATTATTATTGGCCAAGTCTTCCTGATTACCCTAGGGCCCATATTAGGGCTAAAAGCAAGTTGTTCTTTACTGTGGGTCCTACTGATCGGACAGTAATGAAATATTAAAAAATCACTCTACAAATTTAATCAAAATCAACAAAATATAATCGGGAGAAAATTTTGTCTTTTTATGTTACTGATCTCAATCTATAAAACTGTGATTATAATAATTTATTATAATTCTCCTGATTCAGTTCAGCCATTCTCTCGCCATCAAATTTTATATTTACATGTTATTCAATGTGAAAAACTTCACTGTCCTCCCTTAAACAAAAAATTACAAAACTTATTTAACCTAAGGAGAAGATGTGAGGAGAGAAGAACATTGACCACAATATTTGAGCAGCATGTCGGCTCTAGACTTTTTTCTTAATAGAGATGAAATGATATTGTTGTACATACCGGTGAACTTTTAACCCTTGCAAAGATCGGACCAACATCTCCGTCGATTCGCCAGTTCTTCGCGATAATCAGAAGGTGCAGGGTCACTTCATCCAAACAATACAACTTTTAATTTGAAATCGAAGTATAATATAGAGATTAATGTCGAGGAAGCTGGTTAGTTTTCGGTTTTTGTGGTCTACTTCATGAAAGGATCGCCATGAGCACTTTTTTATTTTTTCACACAGGGAGACGTCAGGTGAATCATTTGTCAATAACATCAAAATTACAGTTAACTATGTTATTCTTGCACCGATTTAGATATACGTGTGTTAGTTTGCACGGCCGCATGCATATCAAACATGGAGGTTAATTTTGTTAGCAATTTTTTGTACAAAGTAGGTAGGTACTTGGTAAGTTTTATAGATGGACACTTACTGAACGAAACTACCACGGGATCATAATTGACTTTGAAACGGGATTGTATCATTACCTGAAACAAAGAAGAGAACAAATTTATTGAAAAACGTTAATGTATTCCATTAATTTTTGTAGTAATTTTGGTTCATTACTTTTTAATAATGAACTTTTAGAATTGAGCGATAAAAAAAGCTAACCGAGATTCGAATTTGAAAAATCTTTCCGCTCGCCGCATGTGGCACTTTCCATCGTTACCATGAACAGGTTTTGATGAAATTTGGGCTCAATTCGGGCCTTGTTGTAAGTGCCTTCAATATTAAATTTGAATCTTGGTTGTTAAAGAAGCACCAGTGAGTAAAATGAAATTCTATTCAAAGAAACGAAAAAATTTCGCACTTAATCAGCTATTTTGCGTTCTTCTGTCAGCGAAAGTTGATGTGGGATTCACACACGTATTTCTGACTTATCAGTCGACCAGCGTAGAATAACTGAGATGACCTTGCGAGAAAGGTTTCAATACCCTTCTAAGGACATTGGCAGGTGAGTGAAGGGGGGTCCTTAGAGGCAAGGGACATGGCTGGAAGGCACCCATGATTGTGTTCTGACGAATTTCACAGGAAGCGCTCATTTAAATATTTTTGATCGTCTAGGTGGAATCATTCGTTTCTAGAATTTGAACACTATCTTAAATTGATGAATAAAACGTCGTGAACTTAGAGTAATTAGGTAATCAGTTGGTCCCAAAGAGCTCTGGGTGGTGTCATTAAACTTACAAATTGTATTTATTTTAAGCGAATGGAAAAAATATACCTGTATACCGAACGTTTTTGTGCTAAGGTTTTAATGTTTTCCCAATTTTTTACCTTTGCGGCTCAACTAGACCTCCAATCAAAAATACAAAATTTCATCAAAATCAAAAATACAAAATTTCATCAAAAATACAAAATTTCATCAAAATCAAAAATACAAAATTTCATCAAACTCGATTCAAAGTGCAGCGTACGGTGGCCGGACGAAAAAGTCCTTTGGACTAATTTTTGAAAGTTGGACCGCTTAGAGTTGTCCGAAATTCCTGTCTAACGATAATATCTTATATTAACGTCTATGTATTATCTTCCTTACGAAGATTTTTTAAGAAGAAATTTTTGCGAAACTATTATCGTCGGAGACACATCGTATATATATAGGTATGTTTAATGGTATAAACTCGCACATGGATATACCTTTATGCACCACTGTATACATATGAGTTTTGGAAAAACTTCGGGAATCGTATTAAGATGTCCCAAAACGGATTTCACTAAAAAAAAAAAAAAAAAAATTGTCAAAAAAGTCCATGCTTAAAATTTTGAGTCCATTACAATAGCTTCATTTTCTTTAGAAATTCGCTGATAATTAACCAAAACTACCAATTTAGTTACTTACATAGATAGAATATGACTTTAATTTATTGAATTTAATTGGTTTCAGTGTCGGCCAACCCTGTTTACCGCAATGAATTTCAACGCTAGAGCTGATGCAGCAGTGCTTCATTCAGCAATGAAAAGATTCAGTTATGAAAGTGACTGCTTGATCAACATAATTTGCAAAAGGGACTTTGAGCAACGATTGGAAATCGTTAAAGAATACAAAACCTTATTTGGAGTGGTAAGATGTTTCATTGCCGAAATTATTATATGTATATGTGTATGTAGGTAAGAACATAATGTATTATTTCTCCGTGTTCTTTATATTTGTCAAAGGACTGTGAGTCCTCCAAAATCCAAATAATAACCCACCTTTTATGTTGGAGATTTTTGATTCCGTATCTGCCTGACTTTGGTATTTTTTTAAATCGCTTCTGTCAATAAAATTTTGATAAGATTTTTGAGCTAGCCCCTTGATTGTCTAAAATGATCTTTCTTAGAGAGTGTAGGTAAATTACCGATGTTCATTCAACTAACTAGTAAATATCCCCCTCCCCCTCAACAAAAAGAAGACGGAGAAAAGCTCTCAGTTTCGAGTAATATGGAATAATATTTTTATTCGTAGAAAAACAGTGTTTTTCCATGATTTTCAAATTCAAAAATGATACCCGAAAGACTGCGCGATGTTCAAAATGTGAAGGAACTCTCAAAGTAAGTATACGTATATTGTTAAGAAGAAGTCGTTTAGTCATAGTAGTTTTGCACATGTCGGGAGTACGTAGGTTTGGCAAGATTGTAGCGAGAATTTTTTCTCCTGATAGCGGTATCAATGGGTCGTAGGTCATACGTCAGTATATAAGGAAAACCCCCATGCTAATTCGTAAAGACACGTACTAGATGATCGAACACGCGCACGTCGACTAGAGATTGTTTCCTTGTTCGACATCTTTATGAAACTGTAAAAACATTAATGAGACCAAGATGAATTGTTGAATATGGAACAATAATTATGTAAATCTACCTATCGGTAATTAATTTTCGTCCGAAAGTTATAAATCTTTTTTCGTATGCGAAATGTTTCAAACCAATTTTCAGGTGAATTAATTAAACTTTCGAGCTTAAAAGTGTGTGGAACTTAGCTTATTTGTGCTTCTAACATGATTGTGTACCAGGATTATCCGATACATCATAACAGCAATCCCAAAATATCCTTAAAATTTGAGCAAAATCGAGGTTATCGAGGTTGAAAGCTCAGTGGGTTTACTTTGAACTACAAATAAATAGGTTGATCTACTGACCAACCTTATTATCCTTTACTATTTAATCGGGATAAAATGAAAATTGACGGAGCTACGCAAATTGTGGAACTAGGATCATCTATTGATGGTCACTAGTCTCTCAGTGAGCCACTTTATTTCTGCTTAATTTCTCCTACAAACTATCAGGGATCGAGCGGTTTGCCCTTCAAGGCTCAGAGTGATCTCATTCGGTTCGATTTTTTTAAACTGATGAAAAGGCAACATATTTTTCATCCCCTGGAATTGAATGAAAATAGGTAAACAACGTGAACAACGTGAGGTGAACTTAGTGCACACAAACCAAATTTTGGTCAACGTGGAAACGTGCAAATCTCAGTGCATTGAAAATACCTCGAACATCCGACGAATAACTTGAATCCGGGAGTTTAAAAACTTTGAAGTGATAGTGATTGACTTATAAGAAAGCACTGTCATCGATGATATTGATGATCTTTTTAATCTAAAATTTCAGACTCTAGCCTACATATTCAATGACAACATGTTTCATCGAATCTAATAAAATAATCGGTTATTCTAGGTTATGCAGAGGATATAGTTTGAAGTTAAATCGGAAATCGAAAGCGCGTCATCTATATTGTGACTCTTGGATCCCATTTAATGCAAACTATAGGCATAGTAAAGATTGATATGGATTGCCTGCCGTTAAGTAACTCAGCTTTCTATGTAATTTGGGCTAAAAGTTATTCCTCATAATATATAGGTACTCACTAAAACTGACGCTCTTCGAGTATAATTATCATACTTTTTTTCATTCTATCCTTCACCCAGGATTTTCAAGAACACCTGAAAAGCAAATTAGGTGGGAACATGAGGAATTTGATGGTAGCGATGACGACACCCCTACCACATTTTTTTGCTCGAGAATTACACGATGCCATGTAC
Source organism: Apolygus lucorum (assembly GCA_009739505.2). NCBI lineage: Eukaryota > Metazoa > Arthropoda > Insecta > Hemiptera > Miridae > Apolygus > Apolygus lucorum. Next base: position 9,397,590 of record CM019178.2, on the reverse strand, counting down.
GGGCCAGGAACCACCGAGTCCGTTCTCGTGGAGATTCTTTGCACTCTCACCAACAGGGCGATCAAATACATCTCGGCTGCATATAAAGAACGTGAGTTCCTATGTTTGAATTAAATATCGATTAGGATCGTTTGAGCGGTACATTATCAAGTATGAACATTCGAACATGGGATTGTGATCCGTGCTATGATAATCATGAACAATGAAAGCAAGTGCGAGGAATTGTTTATATAATAATATTATATAAACAATTCCTCGCACTTGCTTTCATTGTTCATGATTATCATAGCACGGATCACAATCCCATGTATGTATATATTACCATGTTATTTATGTTTATTATGTTTATTATTTATGTTATTTATGTTTATTACCATGTTATTTATATTACCATGTTATACCATGTTTATATATTATATAAATGAAAATATTATGAAACACAAGAATGAAAATATTATTTTCATGATTGTGAATGAGGCATTCATGTTAACCTTTAATTCTTCGCGTTTGTAGTAAATATAAACATGAAAAATGAAAGGTTAATATTAATGTCTCATTCCATACCCATAAACTGTTGCTCCAGCTTAGTGCCTGTACCGAGACGGCTGGACTGATGCAACCGTAGTGTTCATCAAACTATTCAGTTTGTTTTTGCCATCATGGAAATGTTGACTCATGCCTGAATCTATCATTCTTACATTGGCTGGTCTCACTAAAGTTAACTACATATGTAGGGTAGAATTTTGAGAGGAATCTGTTGTACCCTACTAAAATTCTTATAAAACTCGCCAGCAAAGAGATTCTCCGAGAATCGAGGTTATTGTACGTAAATGAAGTCCACAACAGAAGAAAAGGAGTGTCTATTTCCTAAAATTGAAAATATTACTTAAAAATGATCTTTGGAAAATAGTTATTGCTGCCCTGACACATTTTACAAAAAAAAAAGAGCTGTACGGATATTTTTTTTTTTTTTTAGAAAACCATCCATTTAACAACTTACCAAACTGACTGATCTTCCTCTTAAGATGAGGTCGTCAAAAAGGAACATTTTCATTCTTTCTCTGTGATCTTCATAATATGGGCGTTCAATCTGACAAGACAACTTCAAGTTCATTTCAACCAATACTCGTATACCGCCAAATGTTTATTAATCCATGGAAGAGAACTATTCGTTGTTTGTTAACCTCTCATATGCCTAGCTGAGTAAATGCTGATCACAAATTTAGGTATTTTCAACGGGGCCCAGCATTCGTGTTTTGGAAGATCATTATTGGAATATCAATAGAAATCATGTGTGTTGCAGTGTACAAAAAGACGTTGGAGAGCGATCTTGTGGCGGACACGTCAGGACATTTCAGAAAATTGTGTGTCTCGCTGTTGCAAGTAAGTTGTCATTTACCAACTTTTTTTATTCAACACCTACCGTGGCTTTCCACTGATATTATTTTGCAAAAACGACTCGCTCATACTTAGTTAATAAGAAACCTCACTGGACGATACTCGTGAGATGTTAATGTACGCAGTCGAGACCCCAAACATCATCAGATATTCGAAAAACAAAAGTTGGGAGCAAGTGTGGAATGCAAACGATTATATTGGGTAGGATGTATCGATTACATTCGAGCGTGGGTTGATCTCCGCTAAAATTTGGCGTAAATAATGTTGATATTTCACTCAACTAGCTGTGTATTTTGGTCAATTAGCTGTGAGCTAATTGTACATCGGGAGCGAACAAGAAAACGCAGCAATGGTTTCCTTCCAAGGACTGAACAATAATATAGTGTACTTTCAGGTCTTAGCGCTAGTTAAGTAATGAAAGTAAAAGGTATTTGTTGAACAAAAATTACGGAAATGAGTTCAAAGCGTTCTCAAGTTGGCCCAAGCTTTAAAAAAAAAGCACACAAGCTGCACACGCGTCAATTTCATAATTTCTTCTGTTCTACTGGGTATTTCTCTGGAAAGAGGTTAAGAAGGCTTCACTGGAGTATAATAAAATTCATCTCGTGGAGGCCACCAGGATTCCACCAGATGGCCACTCCTTCACCCGACTGTTGGACATCTCAAAGCACAATCAAACCGTAAATATATGCTGTGATTGGACGAGACCAGCTCGTTTGGCTTATTCTAAAATGAACAAAGTAAATTGTTATGTTGAAGATTCAATATAAAATGAGACATTGTCTTATATAAGGTAATGCATCCTGGTTTATTACTCCAGAAGTCCAATAGAAATAATTCCATAATCAAATAATGTAAAAACTATCACACTCGATTAAAATTAATCACCACCACTTGTTCCAGGGAAACCGCAATGAAAATGAGGGAGTGGACATAAATCTAGCCAGATACGATGCGAAGAGATTATATGAAGCAGGTTGATAATATTTAATTATAACAACTGAACTTATCAATTGAATCAGATCCTTCTCCTCCAATCAGACGAATTCCTATGTGTTACATTTGAGTATGGTGTGGGCATTGACAATGAAAACAAATTTCAACTTTCAGGAGTTGCTAGATGGGGAACGGATGAGTCAGTCTTCAACTCAATTTTGGTGTCCCAAAACTACCTTCAACTCCGTCAAGTGTTTGTCGAGTACTTCGAGTTGACCAAACACACTATTGAACAAGCGATCGAGGAAGAATTCTCGGGAGACATCAAGAAAGGGCTCTTGGCGTTGGGTGAGTAGGTTAAACAGTGTATGTATACTTTGCAATACAAATTTCTTTTTTGTAGAATTTTGCAAAAAGGAAAGTAAAGAGGGAAATTAATCTGTTTTTATGGGAGGGCTATCGGTGGGCGAGGAAACAGATTATAACAATGTACTGAGTGGTCATAGTGATACTACAGTATTTATAATCACACTCATGTGACAATGATCAGAATACAAATCCTACCTATAAAGCTGAAGATGATTCAAGTTGTTCAAATTAAAAATGTTGAACTGAATATGGAGCACCAGTGCAATTCTTAAAGTAAGAGTATGAAAGGAGCCCATCTCCTTAAAGATTTGCATACTTTCAGGAGGTCATCAAGGGTACTGAAGGGTCGCTAAATCTGCTGAGGTTGCCTATGTGCTACACTTATTTGTGATTATCCTCTAGTTGGTTGAAGCACTGACCAAAAAAACGCTGCAAATTATAACACAAAGGTTTATTATTTCTCTATATAGACCACTCGTCTGAAAAGAACACGGCTTTGCCATTGTCACCACGCCTCACCATTGCCACACAATCAGTACGAAGAAACAAGGAGTTGTCATGAGGAAATTTTATTTCTGGTTGCTAAGGACACAGAACTGAGTACAACTAGGAGAAAGGAACAGCAATCGCAGTTTGGTCAGCTAAAACTTGAACGGAGATTAGACCTCTTTTGCAATTCACACTCGTGTTTCCGGTTAAGTCCAACCCGTTCTCATAGGGAGCGAACGGTTGGTCCTCGAAACCGTTGGATTCGAAAAATTCAATACAATCTTAAATTGATGAAAAAACAATACCTTTATATCGAAATTTTTTGAGCTAGGGCGTTTTCAAAATTGCGACCCTTATTTTTCAACCCTTAGAAGTGACTGACCAAAAGCTTCGGGGCACAACTAAACCCTAAATGAAGCCCAAAAATCAAATTTCATCCAAATCGGTCTATGGGAACTAAGGAAAAAGCCGCGTACGCCGGACGGACGGAGAAGTTTTTATTTGATTTTCGGATTCTACGTAGGTACCTTGAAACGTAAACCAACGAATTTTGAGGGGAGGTAAGAAAATGTTTTTCAAGGTCGATTCCAAAGGTTCATTATTGAAAATAATAAACTAAAAGGAAGGTAACATAACAAAATTAGACATTTTGTTTGTTATTTCAGCTGGCGTTTCTTTCAATTTTTATCCTTGTTCTCTGATCAATGCAATAATTTATTTCTGAACCAACAGATTTCATGTGTCCGAGTTATTCTCTGTGAGGGTACTCAATGACCTTCCAACTTGGCTGTCATTCTTCATACCAATACTAATGATAATGTTAATTATTAGGTACTATTACTATTTCATTAAATTTGCCCAAATGTAATACATGTACCTCTTCTGTCACATTATAACTGTACTGTATTCAAAAAACTGAATACCTTTAATTTTCTTTCGTACGTTTGTATACCGTTGTAGTAAAATCGATTATTGTTTCAGTGAAATGCATCAAAAACAAAAGTGGATATTACGCCGAAAGACTCCATAAAAGTATGAAAGGGCTTGGAACTGATGATAAGACTCTGATTCGCATAATCGTGACTCGTTCAGAAGTCGATCTTGGGGATATAAAAAAATGTTTCAAAAAACTATATGGAGGCACCCTTGAAGAATGGATTACGGTAAGCTTTGTGACGTTCATCAGCTTAGTATAAACCTATAATTAGAGCTAAAAATATCGATACAGGAATGCAGGTTCGAAGATCTGTGTTGTCACGACACGTGGTTTGAATTGACATTGAAAATGTTCCTAGGTACATGGACAGAGTAATGGCTCATACTTCGATTCACCATTATCATTCTACTCAGTTAGATAGATAGATATATGAACAAGCTTAACAATGATTAATATAAATATAAAGTATTTTTGTGCTAAGAGTTAGGTTTTCACATGGTCTAGGATGACATCAGTTATGAAACAATACAACAAACAAAACAAAAACAAAAATTAACATCACCAACGAAGATAATTTTTTCAAATATTAATTTTTTCAATATCTCTATCCTAAGGAATTATAGCGGGTACTTAACTGTTATTATTCCTTAATATATTTAGTGGAACTCAGGAGCACTAGCCCTCAAAGTATTTCCTGTTTGCAACTAATTCTCCACCTTTCTTGTAAGGTGTTCAGCCGAGTCGAAAGTCCTTATTGTCGAAGTAAAATTCCCCAAGAGTGGTCAATTTCCTCCACTTGGCCGACCACTAATGATTATTAAGGGTATTCACGGTCGGGCCGTTCTCGACGTGTTAACGTGTTTTACGTCGAGAACGTGTTAAAATTCGAACGAATCGGTCGTAAACATGTTATAATAGTGTGTTATCAGTCGTCCTAAGTTAACACACCCGAATGGTCCGTTAAAGTGAGTGCTAAACGTGTTATCCGTCGCAACATCAGAAAGAAAATGACCGACAACTTGCCAGCTGTTTCTCAGTGAGTTTACTTCTGAGTTAGTTATTTTTGTCGTTCGTTTTTTGAGTTGGAGTTCGTTTGTTTGTCTTGGTTATTTTGTGAGTTATTTGAGTTGGGGTTGAAGGTATGGAGGTCTCATGGAGGTATGGAGGGAAGAGAAAAGTGGTTGGGAGGAGCAATTGAACGAAATGAAAGTGAAGGAAAAATTCGAAAAACTGTTTTCTTGACTACTTCATTAACAAGTTCATGTTTATAACTTTTCTTCGGCATGACTGCAGTGAGTAATTCTCAAGTGTAAAAAGTGAAAAGTCTGTAAATAATCTAGTTGGTATAAAAGTTGTCTCCTGTACTCTGTGGTAAAAAACCTTGCTTGTTTCTTTGCCATGGAACATATCAGATGTTTTTTTTTTAATTTTAATTTTTACCAAATTTATGGCATTTTCCTCTTCTTGATCACACTTGCTCCACCGAATCATGTCACACAACAACCATACGACCCTCATGGCTGCGGTCTAGCCACCTAATCGAAGAAGAAAGAGTGATGACACTTTAACAACTTTAGCACGTTTAACATGAGTCGACTGGGGGTGTTCACGCTTTTTTTGTTCAACAAGTTTACCACTGAACACGTTTAACACAATAAGCTCAACTGTGAATACCCCTAATGTTTTCTACAATATCGGAGGCAGAGATCCGTAGGTTATTTGTAACTTTATATCATTATATTCAGCACACAGATTCAATGTGTATGAGAACCGTCATACTACCAAATCCTGTCTCCTCATATAATTTTAACATGGAAAGTGTTTTAACCGTGAGCTAACTGGCCAAAAAGGTCACAAAATTGTGTTACGAAAATCGTTGCTACGGAACTTTATCTTCGTCATTCGCGTTCGTAGAAAAATCGTTCACCATTCGTTGGAAAGCCCTAAATTTATACATAGATTATATACTGAAAAAAACCGCTGTAATTATGGAAGAAACTGAGATACACCCATGAGTTGAAAGAACTGTAAACAACATTAAATGTTGTTTACAAATTTTGCGTTGTTGTCGCAAATTTTGCGGTAAGAGCCATCATAGATTTAGCAGGATTTTATTTCGAAGGATGATGTTATTTATGTAGTACGTTGGCAACATATTGACCATACGAAATCTAAGGAACCTGAAACACTGGAGTAATATAAGATAACATAATATTTATGCCCAAAGGGCCGAGTTTTCTAAATCACATTCATATTAGTCAGTTACGCGTGAGTTGTAACGGATCATATTATAAATGTCACTTGGTTCTTAGATCGCTCCAATACCCGCATTGTTCTAAATTGCTATAGTCCTCCAAAGAAAAAGAGTAGATAATTTTTAATTTCTTCCCAGTGGCCCAAAAAGAGTACAATTTCATCGGTCTAGGAGAATGTAGAGAGAAATTATTATCTTCATCTCTCAAACAGTTAACTTGACTTCCTAACAATAACTTCTATAGAAGTTCCCACAAGTTGTACCTCAAGTTTCATCGCTCCATAGCTGGTTCTTCACTATCGCGAGAAAACAATGAGGAAGTTCAAGAACGAGAGTGTGTTGGTCATTCTCGTTTCTAAAAAGTTACTAGAATATCTTCTAGACCCCCATACGAATAAAATCACTCGCGATGAGATTGTGGAAAACCATTTTAATAAAAGACGGAGTTGAGTAGAACGTTGTCTATTTCCACGAAAAATAATGAGTTACAAGTCAAATCGATTTCGACGGTTAGGTCATCATCAGTAACAAACAATAACTTAATGAACAGTTATTATTTGTTACTGATGATGACCTAACCTGTTACTGATGACCTTCGAAATCGATTCAACTTGTAACTCCGTTTTTTATTCCAGACTCTCTGTTCTCCTTTTCGTTTATAATAAGATAGTAAACTAGAAACACATTTTTACTAAATAATCTTGGAAAAAAAATCAATTGTAATAAAAAGTTTCCAGTATTTCTGAAGTACAACCCAAAGTACAAGGTGTGAAATACAAATAGGTCTATGTGCAGGAAGAGCTGAAGGCACGTACGTTTTAAATAAATAAATGATGTCGGTACTAGACATTTTTCCTGAGAACAGTTTTTTCTTCATAGTTTGGATATAACGGAATTTGATTAAAATAATTGTGCAGTCTCTTGGCAAAACAAAATTTTAGAAGCTAGTATTGACAACAATATTTTATAATATTATTTACTCACTTCTCTTGGGTCAAACACTAACCAAATTCGTAATGGGTAAATAAAATAAAATTTAAAAAAATAATGGATACATGAAGTGAATCGATTGAAATAGTGATGTTGAAGAGCTGCTGTTGAGGTAACGAGTTCTATTGAAGCCTTCGGCTCGAAATCTTCACGAGAAGGAAATACGACCTTTTCTACGCCCTCTTCCATTCTTGCAAGAGGGTGGAACGCTCTTTTCAGCACCGTGAAAACTGAACAAAAAACCCCGAGAACTACCTAAGAAGCCGATGTTAGGACAGAACCCTGTCAGTCTTCCACCAGATCACTTTTATGGTTACCCTCCGCTCGATTCCAAAGGTTATTCATTATTGAATATAATAAACCAATACTCATGAAATAACCTCTCAAGACTTTGTAAGTTATACCTACACTTTTTATTGAAGAATCTCACTTAAAAACACTGAACAATTCACATATAGGTTTTACATTTTTTTTAATGCTCTGTCTCATTTGTTCAGGATGACACTTCAGGCGACTACAGAAAAGCGCTTCTAACTATCGTTGAAGAATGAATCATCCCTGCTTCAGAATAAGTGATGCGGTGCTTGTTACCAGGATATCAAAAATATAGCTTTCTCAACCAAACGGTAATTTTAAACCATGACTGTTATTGTTCTTCATTTTCTATAAGTGATATGCAAAGATTGTTCTACCTATAATTGTTTACCTACATCAATATAATTTTTAATAGTACTTTCAGAATTTTATGTTCACTACCCCAGCACGAAATGAAACGACGTAACGAATGATGTGGTTGATTTCTAAGAGGTACGAAACATGCTGACTGTCTAGTATCTTTTGTCTCTGAATCACGAGGTGAAGCTATAGGAATTATTAACTGTACCAATCTGTTCAAATTTTATTATTGATCTACAACAAACCGTTAATCTATGCCGTTACTTACCTTGCATTTTATATTTCGTAAATGAAAAAGAACTGTGGGTTGGGTGCTGTAGGTAACAGTTTATACAACGTCCTACCTGGTTGCATACAGTTTTACAATTATTCAAGAATAGAAAAATTTAATATAAAGTGGTGTATATTCGAACCGAATAATTTTCACTCGTACCTCTTGTAGAACCGATAACGGCCGCACGGCTCAACTGATAATATCAGTTGAGAGATATTATTTGATATATTATTATAATATTGGAAGATATTATCTTCCAACTTTAGTACGTAGGTGAATATGAACAATTGCGAAACAAAACGCTGCAAATCAGTGCCCAAAGGTTTATTATTTTCTGTATAGATCACCCTTCTGTACAAATCCCTCCCTGCCAACCATAGGTACCTACTACCTACTAGGGAATTTTTGGAAATTTCAACCCCAACCACCAACCAAATGGAAATGAAGGGTTGAAATTTTCAAAAATGCCGTAGTAGGTAGTAGGTACCTATAGTTGGCAGGGAGGGATTTGTACAGAAGGGTGATCTATACAGAAAATGATAAACCTTTGGGCACTGATTTGCAGCGTTTTGTTTCGCAATAGTTCTTATGCACCTACGTACTAAATTTGGAAGATAATATCTCCCAATATTATATTAATATATAAAATAATATCTCTCAACTGATATTATCATTATTATAACATCAAATTTTGAGGGGGAGGGGGGTTAAAATTTTCTTTACTTGCTCGATTCCAAAGGCTTATTATTGAAAATAATAAGCCAAAACGGCATTCCTGGTTGGGTGTTTGATCATCACTATTACTCAGGTTTCCCAATTAAACTGTGAAAAATTGGAAAAAATGAAATACTTTATTCGTGCTTTGAAATCATTCTGATTCCAAAGCTACTAGAGACAATTTACTTCTTGCCACAGTTGACGTTCAATCCAGCGGGAACTCCAACACATTTGACCTCTCTCTGACCTCCAGTGACTTTGATGTTGGTCCATCTCCAGTTTTTACCGCTGGTAGGATGGATGTTCACATAAATGTTGGTAGCTTTGCGCACAACGCTTCCGCGAACGTTGTTGAAAACGATGTTTTCAATGGGGAACGGGGTAGCGTCTCCTGCAGAGCCAGAGTTGAGGTAGTTGCCTTCCACAATAATACCGTACCTGCAAATAAATTACAATGAATTGTGTTGCATGGTAGGTTAGGCTAAATTATCATATCACCTTCATGTTGTTTATAATATCTACTGAACCTAGTATGATATAAATCCAAGTTTCAATTAGCCTATTAGGCCTCGTCTGCAAGTGCATTTCTGTACGGCACGACACAGGGTGAGTGGAAATTTCCATTTCCTTCCGAATATCCTGAAACTTTTACTCAATGGAAATTTAACGCTGATCATGAACAAACAATTGATATTGAAGGTCTCTATGGGGTTCTTAAAACACTGTTCTTAAATTGGTTCTTAAATAAAACAATGTTACCATGAGTTGTGTGTGTTTTATGCCCAAAACAATCCAAGAATGTCGTAATGTAAAAAAATTATGATGTATACATGTTAGTTGTACATTAAATAAAACAACCTAGCAGCTTTTATTTGTAAAGCATTTCAATTTTTAGCACATTCTAGAAGCTTGATGAACTATGGAAATTTGACTATGGAAATTTGACTATGGACAATTTGAGATCAAAACATAATTATTTGTAACCCATAGTATGTGGTTGTCATAATCGAAATCAATATAACTTGGGAATCTAATTATATAAAACGCCAACCGTACGTACGTACGTATGCACGGAGGGGTCGTGGCAGAGGGAGAGTTGTAGGCTGGAGGGGTTGGGGGCGGGAGGAGTCGGAGGCGAGAGGAGTCGGAGGGGTTGGGGGCGGGAAGGGTCGGGGGCGAGAGGAGTCGGAGGGGTTGGGGGCGGGAGGAGTCGGAGGGAGTTGGTGGCGGGAGGAGAGTCGGAGGAATAGTCTTTGCCTGCTTTTAGTAGGCTTTTCAGCTAGTATAAATAATATAACTGTGGAATCTGATGTCCAAGTGACTTGTGAAAACTGGCAATTCAGGGCTGTGATTATAATATTTTTAGAACAAGCTCTTGATTATAATACGTACAATCCAAGAAAAATACTTATGGAGCGATCGGCAAATACTTTGGATTCACGATTTTTTCCTCGCAACCACTTTAGAAAATGAATTAAACATTATTCTGTTTAACATAAAAATGTAGTTAGGTATACCTGATATATTTTTTTACCGAATATATTTTTCCATTTCCTCGTGTATCAGGACCGTGAAAAATGATGAAATATGCAATATTTTCATATATGTGTGTCTTTCGAGTTGGAAACGACCGTGATTACCACGCCTTCATCATCTCCCAACGTCGGGAAACAGTATAATTGAGTGCGGAATATTACTGAATTCTGGGGAATATTGGGAAATAAAAATGTGAGGGTACAGAGTGGTTCGTTACCCAGGGTTTGGGACAGTTCCACCCATTGAGCGATACGCGAATTCTTTACACATAATTATATGTGAACGAGGCTGTGATAACGGGGCCAAAAAGGTCAAAATCGATGTTTCAAAAATATACAAATGAGCTAGTAATATTTTTTCAACACGTGATTAACAAAGGTTCTACTGTTTTTGAAATATTATTCTAGAATTTGAAACTGCATCTCTACACATCATTTCACTCTTCCCGAGCACTTCCAGACTGATGGATTCAATGTTTGTGCCCCCCCCCCTCCTCCCCACACCCAAATAATGCATCTATAACTAAGAGTATGAAAATAAGTTAAGGCTCTTACTTGGTAATTCCTGATAGTTCGATGTTGTCAAAAGTGATGTCTCTAATGGCCCCAGTCTCTCCTCTGGTGGACTTGATCCTGACTCCAACCATGTTCTTGATGATTTTGCTGTTCTTTATGGTGACTCTTTCAACGACAGCTCCACGGCCCAAGGAACCGATAGAAATACCGTGTCCTCCAGTACAGGACAAGTTGTCGATAAGGATGTCGCTGCCAGCTCCGGTAACGAAGCAGTCATCTTGATTGTAAACTTTGGAGTTCAGTATCGTTACATTCTTACTGTGCCCGACACCGATTCCATCAGTGTTGTGACCTCCCGCTTTCCCAGCACCGTCTTTGACGTCAATGTTGAGATTAGAGATGTGCACGTTTTTGCAGTAGTTTGCAACAAAACACCACGCGGGTGGGTTCTTGATGTTCAAACCAGCGATGCTGGAGTCATCAATGTTGACTTCCATGAATCTTTAGGGAGAAAAAACGTAAGTGTAAAGAACAGTGTTTTTACTGAACGTAATACGTGCCTACTGCATCTACGTAATAATAATATGAAGTTGGTTCCTATAAAATTGTGTAGGTACTTTATTGACCAGTTTCACATGAAGTGGAGTTTCAACATAAAATAACCATGTTTAACAACCAAAGAGTACCATGTAAATGTAGAACAAATTTTCCAATAAATAATATTAAAATATAAATAAAAAATTGAAATTGACAGTTTAACAAAAAATAGTAAAATAGTATATTGTTTTCACTTTTGGGAGATAAAAATCCTTCAAAATCGAAATTTCGAATCTCAATTTTTTTTTCTGTAGCAACGTATGGAAAAATGTGCTATGACTCCTCGGTTTACTGCTGCTTCGTAAAAATTATTTCAAATTTGTCTTTTGTTCTCACTAAATGGTGAAAGAACGACCAAAGCCTCTCTCTCTCTCAACCTGACGAAGCCTAGATACATTCCTCTCCGCCAACCTAACTAGAAACTATTAGGACAGAATTTCGCTCAAATATCAATATAGTCAATTTCTGTAGGTGATCATTCAATCAAACACTCACCTGGGTTTTGCTACTCCACCGTTGCCTCCTTGGCCGTCCCACCAACGTTTACCCTCACCATCCATGACATGTCCTGGCAGACCTACGATGTTCAGATTCTTTCCGCTTACTTTGACCAAAGGACCAGCCCACTCTTTGTATCCGAAAGTGGTTCGTCCGGCGAACTCTACCTTCGTTCCAGGTTTCAACTTGGTTAGGTCCAAAGTCACTCCAGCCGGTACCTGAAGATCCTTCAGTGTGATGAGGGTACCCTGCTTGGCGGCAGCCAAGTCGTTGTAATTTGAGACTACGGCCCCATACGCTGATGCAATGACTAGGAGGAGGCCTCCGAAGGCCTTCAAAGTTGTCTCCATATTCACAGTCTATTTAAATGAAAAGTGAGGGATATAATATTTTTAAAGTATCATGTTCAAATGGGAGAAAACGTTAATGAACATTTATTTATAAATGTTATAAATAAATTAAATTGTTAAAGTTAAATTGTTATAACAATTTAACGTCCTCAATGCGTAATTAATATGGTCGCCATCTAAAGTCAAAATCGTTACTTTCGGGTTACATTAAGAACGAGTCATCTCAAAAATTTCAAAAAATGAGATATGTATCTCTAGATATATTTCTACCTGCTTTATAAATCCGTAATTTTATAAAGGTTTTTTAAGAACCAGCTACGAGTAACCATTCAAGTAAGATCAAAATTCGATACACTTTTTGGAGCTGATAGATGCTCTCTTTATGAAATAGATAGTGTAAAAAGTGCCTAGGCTCATTATTACATGTTCATACTTAAATCATAAATTTTAATTAAAATAATGAAATTGATGAATAACGAGGACGCGATGCTAGAGTTCCAGAGATAGCGTTTTTTCTGCCTTGAATTACTTGACTAGGTTTTGTACTGAAAGATTACTTACTCGACTAAAAATGTCAACGGTGAAATGTGAGGAGCTCCAGGAACCACGGTCGCTATAAATAATTCCTTTTGTCTGTTTACATAGATTTAGACAGTGTTTTTGTACTGGTAACGATTGGTAAAATTAACAGCGAAGAGATAATAGTTTATTCAAGTGTTCGTTATACCCTCCTCGACAGGACAAACAACTGCGTAGGGCCATCGTATGAATTCGAGATGATTTTCCAAGATTGAAAACTGCATTATTCTTCAAACACTTTGAATTATTACCGATGCACTGAACACAGCAAAAAATTTAAAAAAAACCATGAACATTCACTCAGAAGGTAATTAATTTTCCTCATTAGGAAAACGGTTGGCCTATACAGAGAAAAACATTCTCAAAAATCATCGCTATTTTAAATTAGTGATAAAACAATACCTGCGTACATCAAGTTTTCAAGTTAGGGCGTTTTGGAATTCCTCGCTCTTTATCTCTTCAGACGATAACCAAAAGCTTCGGGGCACAACTAGATAGCAAATGGAGCCGTTATTAACGGCCCGTTATACCAACTTTCATCAAAATCGGTCTGGTTTTGCCGAGTAAGGGTTATGGCGGACGGACGATAAATGTTTATTCAATTTCAGGGTACTTTGAAACGTAAGCCATGAAAAGTTTGAGGGCCGGTTATAGTTTTTTGTCTTGCTCGATTCCACAAGTTCATATAAATAATAAGTTAATATAAATAATAAACCAGAAACATACACCCTTTCTACATGTTTTTCAAGCATACCTAATATACGAATGAAAAACGCTGCGAATTATTATACGACAAAAATGTTGAATGTTCTCTTTTTCTTCTTTTATTGTCAATGCTAGAATTTCAACCGGGTAAATGAAAAATAATTAATGAAACGCTGCGTTCATTAACTTCGTATGATAAGGAGCGGAGGGAATCATAATTACGGAAAAATACCCAATTCTCTATACTTCGGTTTCCTGAACCCAAACTTTCAAATTCAGGGAATATAAGCAATTTAATTCTCTAGATAAATCAATAATTCTCTAGATTATCTGCCGGCAGTGCATTGTTGGGTATAGTAAATCAAGGATTTTAAAATGCCGTTTACAGTATTCACGCGTTGGTTACGTGCGATCTATGATTTTGGATTTCAAAATGCTGTCTAATTTTGGGCTCGTATGATGCTCTACCATACTAGCTTAGTATGAAAGTGTTCTATGGAGTAAAAAGATACCTAATTAATATGTTCGCTGTTACCTCGTTTAAATCGCTTACTGGTGAAATTAATCCTAGTAATTAGTCCTCCTCATATAAAGAGACGTCCTCTAGAATTTTAGTATTACTAAACAACATTTTCATGATCCTACTCAGTAGGGCCGAATAAAATTATCTCAGAGGACTTATATCGGAGAAATAATGCGGACACTACTTTCTGGTAGTACCTCAACACAAGAAAGAAGATTTTTATTAGAAACTCTAGAACAATAATTAACTCGTAGTTACAGCTACCAAACATTGCCACCTTAATACATTCAACACAACTTTTTTTATTTTTTTTTTAACTCCCCTCAAAGACAAAATGTCTTTTTTGACGGAGGGGGCACGCCATAAATAAAAATAAATAAATAAATAAAAAATAATGGGGAGGACGCCCAGGACTCACCCAACGCCGGCCCTAGGGATTAGGGAAGATGAGGAAGGTGGGGGTGGGAGAGAAGGATGAAGGGAAGTGCCTCTATAAAACGACTACCAGTTCAAATATGAGCCGAGCAGGACACGGGTGGTGATACCACAGAGTACGCCTACTGAGATGCCCAACTCGCGCAACTCCGTGGCACTTTTCCCGCACCACACACCGCGCCATGACAAGGTTGCAGCCATCACCCTGATGTTGTTGGGTGCCACTCCTTTTAGTTCTGACACTGCTAGCCATAAATCATTTGTGTCATATTTCCTTATTTTGGCCCGCCAAGTCTGCTCCATGTCCACGCTACTATTGACAACTTGGACATCCAGGATAATGCAAGACTGGTCGGGCTTGACGGCAACAATGTCGGGCTTCTTACCCTGGTCAATTGGCATGTGATACAATCTCTCTCTCTCAACATCCCAGCCGCTAGATGACAATGCACCTGCTATCTGCTTGGCAACTGCATCATGACGTAGGATGCGGCCCCCATGAGTTCGTGGACACTGCTGCACCTCATGATACAGGTGTTCATTCTGACAGGCACGGCAAATGGATAGCGTTGTCCCGCGACTACCTCTCGAACACCGCACCACAGTTGGCAAAGATGCCACGCAGATGGCATGAAGGTGTCGGTAGTCGCGGGCCCCAATGCCCACCAAAGCCCAATCTACCCATTGGGATGACACAAGGCTTTCGGAGCACTGTCGGAGTTCTTTACCATCCACCAATTCATGCAGCCCAGCAGCGAACTCAGCAGACGAACTGGGTTTTGGAGCAGATGGTGTTGCTCGGTCGCACCATGCTAACTGCTGCCTGAAAAAATCAAGATCAGTAGCCGCACGGGCGACCTCCCAGCTCGACCCCTGAAGGGCTAGCAGGCGCTGGCAGCGCAGTGAAGGGATACATGCCGAGAGAGACACAATGCCAAGCCCACCGGATTTGACCGGTGCATGAACATAGGCTCTTGGGACACCAGGTGGGAACTTCAGCCAAGAGCGCACAGCAGAGCGAACTTCTCGATCTAATTGTTGCAGCCTCCCCGCCATAAGCCTGCCAAAGACTAACCCATAGGTTAGCTTTGGAGGAGGCGCAGCTTCTGCTGTGGCTTCAATGGGGCCTTGGTAATGCAAGCTAGCGCTCTACCAAGGTCCACACCGCTGGCAGTGATAGTGGCCACCCCCATGAAGTCAACTCCAAGGTACCGCCAAACCTCCAACACGGATCCAGATGGAATGGGGGATTGTCCTACGACAAAACCCCCATCCACAACTTTCACCTTATGTTGGCGACCCCACTTATCGGAGTCAACCACAAGTCCACACTTGGCTAGCTGCTTAGCAAATGCATTGAGGGCGATCTGCAAGCCCTCACGGGTTTCTGCAAGTAGGATAACATCATCGGCAAATGCCAATGCTCCTACTCGCACCCCAGGGGCGAGATCAAACCCTACTTCAGTGGGCAGCTTACCCAAGGCCGTATCCACAACCAGGTTGAAGAGGAGTGGCGATAGAAGATCCTGGTACAGACAGGCCACATACTCGATTAACCAAGATGGGGCCCCGACACCACGAAGGCAATCGGTCAGGGCAAGGTGACTGACTGTGTCAAAGGCCTTAGCAACGTCCAGAGCGGCGAGATGTAATTGCCGGCGTTCAATTCGGGCCAGCGAGATGACAGTTTGGAGAGCTGTAAGGTTCTCCACTGTGCCATCTGCTGGCTGAAACGCTCTCTGGACATCACCAATGACACCAGCCACCTGGAGGCGAGATGCCAGTACTTTTTGGAAGTGGCGGAAGACTACCGAGGACACAGAGATCGGTCGATAGCCTCCAGGCCCACTTCCCCCTTTCTTGGGGATAAACACGGTCCGGGTATGGGTTAACACTTTCGGGGGTCTTCCCGAAAGGAGGAGAAGGTTGAGGAGCAGCTTAATCAGCAGCTTAATCGTCTTTGGTGCTTTATTCCAGTGTTGGGCAGAAACACCATCAGGCCCAGCAGAAGTGGAGTTCTTGACACGGCACTTGTGTGCCTCGTCAGACAGCACTGGCGAGCACATTATGCTGCGCAAGGAATCCCTGGTGGAGACTGGGAGAACCACACGCTCCCCAGGGTCGTGACAGGGAGCACTCAAATGTGGTTCCCAGAAATCCACATACTCCTGGAGAGGGGGTTGAACTTGATTTTCCCCAGGCTTCTCCAGTACCTCCGCAGCCACACTTGCCGGATGCTTCCTCCACAAACTCTGAACCCGGTGGTACTCCCGCCGTCTCCCTTGTTTAGCTGCTCTGCGACCTCCACGCAACACCACTCTTGGAGGAGGTCCCCCCTGGTGCTGAGTCACGGTCCCATCCCCAACCCGTGGGAAGATTCTCCCTAAATAGGCTGCAACCTCATCTTCCAGGTTATCCAGCCCTTCAGCAGCCCGCCTCACCAGATCCTGCAGGTAGGTGCTTTCATAGCCTTCAATAATCTTCATCATAATCATAGCCTACCGGCCCCTCGAGCCTCAAGACTTCGGTCTTCAGATCTGTAAGAAGACTGGAGGTCCTGGGGGAGGGATACTGAATGGCAGGCTGCTGCTCCACATCAGCAATAGGAGATGCGGGAGAAGCCCCACTGCTATTTGCCAGGATAGCTTCCTGGACAAGCTGCTTATAGTGGGGCTTCAGGCGGATGTTCTTGATGGCGATGACTGTGCGCGTGGGAAAACGTTCATTCAGATAAACATTAATATTACGTACCCCATTGGGCACAGCCAACCCCTCATCTGCCGCCATCCTGCGAAATTCCTCGGAAGCATACCTGTGCTGTATTCGTTCAATATCAATAGCAGCATTAGCAGCAACAGGATGCCTCCGTCTGATGTGGAGACCAAGGCCGGACCTGGTGGTGAATGCCCGCTCACAATGGGCACACTGGTGGTTCAAAGAGGAAGAGGGTTGGGATGATGAGGAAGAGGAGGAGCCTCCCCTAATACCCCGCGAGCCAATGGGCTGGTGGGGGTTATGAGGCATTTCCGGGGTTTGATCCATAACGAGGGGGCGCTTTCAATAAAGGGTCAGGGGACCCGTTGACAGGGGTCCCCTCCCTAATCGCCAGAGGGTCATTCAGCCACCCCTGGAACTTCAAGAGGGGTCCATCAGGGAAACCTGATAGGACCACCTCTATTTAACCCAGGGGGCCCAGGTTGTGCGACGGGTATGCATGACCTTGACTTGGGTAGGGATAAGAAGGGCTCCGAAGAGATAAAAACACCCTCTATTACCCTACCCCAACAACCCGATGCAATATATGCATACCTACCCGGTGGATACAGTAAGTTGGTATGCTATACTGAAAATCGAAAAAACCAAGAATCGTGTAAAAAAAAACTTTCTAAAAGAAATTGCAACACCATTGTTCCTTTTCGTAGCCATACCTTCAACTGAAAGATTTCTTTGAAAATTTGCTCATTAATTCATGCTGCATGAATGGACTTCTTTTAAATGTGTAATCCAGTTACTGTAGAGTCCACCAGCGACACTCGGATGAATTTAGGTTCCTTCTTACCCCCAATTCCACCTAGGCCGTCCCACCACCGCTGTCCTTCGCCATCCAGTAAATGCCCTGGTTTACCCAAAACCGTGATGTTCTTCCCTTTCAGTTCAATCAATGTACCTTCCCATTCTTGATAACCAAAAGTTACCCGCCCGGTAAATCCAATAACTGTATTGCTTTGCAATCCAGTCAAATCCAGAGTTTTACCAGTTGGAACGAGCAAATTCTTGATTACTATATTTTTATCAGGGCTCTTCTTAGCCGCATTTACTAGGTCAAATTTATTCAGGTCAAATCCCGAGGTGTCTGCAGCGAGGATCACCAATGTCCCAAAGAAGAAGGTCGAACACATCGTGTATACCTATGGAATAATCTGGAATGATCACAGCATCTATGAGCGATGATAAATGGGGTGTGCGCCTGTGTAGGAAAAACTGTTTATTGTTATTTTTAAACTAAGGTAAACCTGATTCTGAGAATTTTGGTACCAACCGCGACCTTCTAGCGTGTGTAAATATTTTCCTATGAACTTTTAAAGTTTCGACCGTTTATGACGTTACAGTGGGCTGGGGGGTCCCGCCCAGGCGAGAGGGGCGCGTGACGTCATAAACGGTCGAAACTTTGAAAAATCGTAGAAGCAGATCTACTCACGCTTGTAGGTCGCGGTTGGTGCCAAAATTCTCAGAATGTAGTCTACTTTCGATTAAAAATCTAAAAAAAATCAAGGCGCACACCCCATTATGATTCGTTTATTTAGCAAAATAAATGTTCCAAAGTGATTCATTTGTTGTCTCGTGATTGACAACTATAAAATAAGGAGAGGATAAGATATTACTGTTACTTCTACTATAAACTCGTTGTTTATTGTATCAAAACTATAAACTCGTTGTTTATAGAACTTTACAGTACGTAATCTTTTTTGGGTGGATAATGTCAGTTTTGCACCTCAGATTCGAGCTATCTCAGTTTTTACTTAATTCCTTTTTTGCATGAGAGATGGTTATAATAGTACGTACAAGAAGATTCCCTACCTTTAGTTCAGTTGATGAAACTTTCAACGATTAGAAATGAAATCAGAGCCTACAGTTGTTCAATTTCTCAGTCGAAACCGATCACTGCGAAGATTGGCACAGAACTATTCATCAAAGAACATTGCTCGAGTTCAATGAGCACATAATGGAAGATTTAAATGACATAGGATGGAAATTTTCCATTAGGTAACATTGACTAATATTAGCTTCTTTTGAAAGCCGACCCAGTTCCATAATTTTATTCCTCTATTGTAAATTACAAACGCTCAACTACTGTTCCAAAAAAACTACTAGCTCCAAAAAATCTTTCAAAAAGAAGACGCACAAGTACCGAAAGAAATAATACTGAATACCTACTGAATTTATTAATTTCTCTACATTTTAATTATTATTATCTAACATATTTGTTAAATAAATGTATGACTGTAAGTTTTTGAAGTGTGGGAGATGTATGTAGTTATTAGGAAGGGTAAATGATTCTTTTCTCACGGCATAGTATTTATTCAATCACAGTGTTTCTAAACTTTTCCACAAGGCATGTTAACTCCTGGAGGAACTCCTTTGCAAGAGAGACGTCTCTTTCCACCAGTGATGCTGGAGTTCCATTTCCAGTTTTTGGGACTACCTGGATAGACCCAGACTAGAATATTGGTAGCTTTCCTACCGACAGTACCATGAACATTGTCAATTGTCAAGTTTTCGATGGGGAATGGAGTGGGTTCACTCTTTGGCCCGTTATCTGGGTAATTACCGTGGATGATAATGCCGTATTGCGTCACTCCTTGCAGCTCGACATTCTGGAATGTGACGTCCTTAACAAGACCCGTTTCTCCTTTCCTGGACTTGATTCTTATTCCATTGGTATTCCTGATAACAGTGCAGTTTCTGACGAGAAGCCTTTCCACGGTCTTACCTGCTCCCATGGACCCGATGGAGATACCATGACCACCAGTACAAACGTTGTTCTCAAACACAGTGTCTCGTCCAGATCCTATACAAAAACAGTCGTCTTGATTATGGACTTTGCAGTTCGAAACTGTGACATTAGTCGATCCCCCGACGCCGATTCCATCAGTGTTGTGTCCTCCTTTCTTGTCACCATCCTTGATATCGACGTTCAGGTACTCAATACGCACATTTTTGCAGAAATTGGCGACGAAACAATCTTTTGGCGTGTTCTTAATGTGCAATCCAGATACTAAAGAGTCTTCGAGTGTCACTTGCATGAATCTGGGCTTCTTTTTGCCTCCGTGGCCTCCTTTTCCATCCCACCATCTATGGCCTTCACCGTCAATCAAGTGTCCAGGTTTGCCCAACACTCGAATATTTTTTCCTTTAATCACTACCATGAAACCGTCCCATTCTGCAAAACCGAAGGTCACTTTTCCTGTAAATTCAATGACAGTTCCTGCCTGCAAGTTCGTCAAATCCAGCACTTTGCCTGCAGGTACGAACAGGTCCCGAATAACTATGTGTTTGTCAGAACTTTTTTTGGCGGCATCCAATTGGTCGAAGGTGTTGAGATCAAACCCATTAGTTACGGTTGCTATCAGAAGCAAACCTCCCAGCACGCCAAGAAGCAAATTCATGATTTTCGTCAATGACCTGAAATATAATATGGAAATAGATAGATCATTTTTATAGTAGTCAGTTTTATAGTTTATTTTTTAATACTATGGGAGGCTTGAAGAATAAGTTATTCTAGAGTTCTTTTCAATTTCTATTCGTAATTATCACCTATGAAAATGGGTTTATCGGTTTCAAGTTATTCTGTTTCGCTTCTCTTCAAAACTAATGAAGTATTAGATAGCAGTTAAGTTAATTACGGTATCCAAGTATAATAATACGCTGTGTAGCATATGAATAAGAATAATAATAACATGGAAATTCAAAATTTGAGAATAAAAAATTTTCTGATATTTACTTAAATAGGGTTTTCATTGTTTCGATAATGTATTGCTCATTCAGATATATCAAGATGTTTGAAATTAAAACCATGTGGTATTAATCGATTCATTCAATGATATCGTTTCCTATAACATATCTAGTTTCTAGTCATGCCTCCTCTACCAAGTTGTAAATTCAGTTGATTGAAGACGTGATTTCATAAGTATGAATTAGTTCGTCTTTACCTGATTTCCCGATTTAACGAAAATTGTGCTGAAAAATTATCATTTTTCACACAAAGGTACTTACAAGCTACGCAAATAATGACTTCAATAATGCCAAAAATTAGGTATGGTATTGTACCTGTCGGTTTGTGGTTGTGGACAATAATTGCCACAAAGTCATCAAAAACACACGGCACTATGATCCATATTCGTTTTTCAGTGCTTTTAAGGTGACTGATCTATTGATCTTTTTGAACAAAACCATATGTCACGAATAAATAATGAACTCGTTGTAGAGAACCCAAAAAAACCGTATTTGAGATGGTGCTAATTGAATGTTTGATCAATACTCAATTAATCCTAATTGAGTATTCAATATCTAATAAGTTCTAAGGTTGAAAAAATAACAGAATGTGCCCATATGATTACGACAAATAACATGAACGTACCGTTTGAGAAATGATCCTCCAATCTCAGCCGATAGATCTCAGCCAGGGGTCCAAATTATCATTGGGGTTAACAATTTTGAATGAAATGCTCACGAACAACTGTGAGCAATTGTGTTCGAATCACAAGTGGCTCTATATTTCGGTTTCCTGAACCCAAACTTTCAAATTTAGGAAATATACGCAATTCAAATCTCTAGATAAATCAATAATTTTCTAGATTATCTGCCGGTAGTGCATTGTTGGTTTAGTAAATCTAGGATTTTAAAATGCCGTTTACAGTATTTACGCGTTGGTTACGTCCGATTTTGGATTTCAAAATGCTCTCCAGTTTTGGGCTCGCATGATGCTCCAAATTGTCGTACTTCACTTACATGTTTTCGTGCTAACATACTAGCTTATATGAAAGTGTTCTATGAAGTAGAAAAGTACCTAATTAATATGTTCGCTGTTACCTTGTTTAAATTGCTTACTGGTGAAATTAATCCTAGTAATTAGTCCTCCTCATATACAGGGACGTCCTCTAGAATTTTAGCATTACTAAACAATATTTTCATGATCCTACTCAGCAGGGCCGAACAAAATTATCCCAGAGGACTTATATCGGAGAAATAATACGGACACTACTTTTTGGTAGTACCTCAACACAAGAAGTGAGATTTTTATTAGAAACTCTGGAACAATAATTAACTCGTAGTTACAACTACCAAGCATTGCTTCCTTAACACATTCAACACAACATGATGCAATTATTACACAAATGTTTATTATTTTTCTATATAGATTACTCGTCTGCAAAGAACAGGGCTTTGACATTGTTACCATCAACCAACATGAAGAATAACATCGATTGTATTTCGGCCAGCTAAAATTTGAACGGACATTAGGCCTCTTTAGCGATTCACACTCGTGTTTCTGATTTATCGTAAGTCCAACCCTTAAATTCTCGTAGGGAGCGAACGTTCTGTCCTACAGAGCTTCGCGTGGTCTCTAAAAATTCTATACTATCTTATTTTGATGAAAAAACAATACCTTTATATCAAAATGTTTTGAGTTAGGGCGTTTTCAAAATTTCAACACATATTTTCAACCCTTAGAAGTGATCTAGATCAACCAAAAGCTTCGGGGCACAATTAGACCCCAAATGGAGCCCACTTACCAAATTTCATCAAAATCGGTCAACAATGTTTTCTTCTATGTCCCTTCATCTACCACAAATTATTTACTTAATAAAACCATCCATAGAGGCCAGAGATCCTATAACAATGTAGTTGCACACAATCATTTTGATTTATTTATTCAATCAGCTTCATCAAGCGAGCATTTCGTTAAGTTTTCTTTTTTCTTTCTCCTACATTTTTTTATATACCTAATAAAAAAATATATATATATATATATAAAAATATTATAAATATATAAAATTTTATAATAGTCATTTTATAATAACTCGGCGCTGCGCGCCTCGGCGGGGGCTTCGCCCCCTGCACCCCCGGATGATTTCCGCTTAGAGCCTAATGGCTAAAATACGCTACTTTCCTGTCGCTTTTTCCTGTCGCTTTTTCCTGTCGCTTTTTACTGTCGATATTTCCTGTCGCTTTTTACTGTCGATTTTTCCTGTCGTTTTTCGGCGGGGGGTCCCATCGCTAAAACCTTTTCAAGGTTAAAATTTTATATAATATATAAAAAAAACTGATATATTATATAAGTTTTTATTTTAGTATACAATTAGAAGGTACTTTGATTCCATGGGAGTAAGAAATTTTTTATACATTTAAATACTATGCAATTGGACACTTAGACCGTGTATACAAAGTAAACAAATAAACAGTACGTCCATTAAATATCCGTTCAATATTACTTAATTCTAGTTGACGATAATAACTGTGTGAGATGAAGGGAACAAAAGGAACATAATTTCTGGAATGAGGGACAATGTGTATTTCATAATTGATATAAATTGTTATGAGATGAACACCTTATTTTTTCCCACAGCGGCTTGTCTGGTCGTTTGGTACACCTTTACACTGTTGTTCTTTCAGGCCGCCAGTGATTTTAGTGTTCCAAAACCAATTGATCGCACTCCCAGGGGCTACCCAGACGAAGATATTTGTACCTGATCTGGCAACGTGACCGCGCACATTTTTAATCACCAGATTCTCAATCGGGAAGGGAGTGGGGTCTCCTCTTGGTCCACTGTTGTAATAGTTCCCCTGGATGATGATCCCGTACTTGGATATGTCCTTAATTTCTATATTTTCGAACGTAACATTTCTCACAGCACCTGTTTCTTCTTTTCTGGTTTTGATACGAATGCCATTGGTATTGGCCAGTACTCGGCAATTTCTAATGACTACTCTTTCAACGACGTTTCCAGAACCCATTGATCCTATAGAAATGCCATGTCCTCCGACACACTTGGCATTTTCAAAGATAGTATCACTTCCAGATGTTGTCGCAAAGCAGTCGTCTTGATTGTAGACTTCTGAGTTAGAAATTGTTACGTTTCGTGAACTGCTGACTCCAAAACCGTCGGTGTTATGTCCACCATGCTTGGCCCCATCTTTTATGTCAATAGTAGTATTCTGCACTCTGAGATTCTCGCTAGATTTAATCATAAAACAGTGTCTTGGACTATTTTTTATGTGCAATCCAGTTACTGTAGAGTCCACCAGCGACACCTGGATGAATTTAGGTTTCTTCTTACCTCCATTTCCACCTTTGCCGTCCCACCACCGCCGTCCTTCGCCATCCAGTAAATGCCCTGGTTTACCCAAAACCGTGATGTTCTTCCCTTTCAGTTCAATCAATGTACCTTCCCATTCTTGATAACCAAATGTTACCCGCCCGGTAAATTCAATAACTGTATTGCTTTGCAACCCAGTCAAATCCAGAGTTTTACCAGCTGGAACGAGCAAATTTTTAATTACTATCTTTTTATCAGGGCTCTTCTTAGCCGCATTTAATTGGTCAAAGTTATTCAGGTCAAATCCCGAGGTGACTGCAGCGGAGATCACCAATGTCCCAAAGAAGAAGGTCGAACACATCGTGTACCTATGGAACAATCTGGAATGATCACAGCATCTATGAGCGATGAAGAATTATGATTCGTATATTTAGCAAACTAAATGTTCCAAAGTGATTCATTTGTTGTCACGTGATTGACAACTATAAAATAAGGAGAGGATAAGACATTACTGCTACTTCTACTATAAAACCGTTGTTTATAGTATCAAAACTATAAACTCGTTGTTTATAGAACTTTGCAGTACTTATCTATACAGTACTTAATCTTTTTTGGGTGGATAATGTCAGTTTCGCACCTCAGATTCGAGCTATCTCAGTTTTTACTTAATTCCTTTTTTGCATGAGAGATTGTTATAATAGTACGTACAAGAAGATTCCCTACCTTAAGTTCAGTTGATGAAACTTCCAAGCCTTTGAAATGAAATCAGAGCCTACAGTTGTCCAATTTCTCAGTCGAAACCGATCACTGCGAGGATTGGCACATAACTATTCATCAAGGAATATTGCTCGAGTTCAATGAGCACATAATGGTAGATTTCAATGACATAGGATGGAAATTTTCCACTAGGTAACATTGACTAATATTTGCTTCTTTTGAAAGCCGACCCAGTTGCATAATTTTATTCCTCTATTGTATATTACAAACGCTCAGCTACCGTTCATCGATGAAAGACTAGCTCCAAAAATCTTTCAGAACGGAGACGCATCTTTCTCTTATTAAATTTAATAATTTCTCTACATTTTCATTATTATTCTCTAACATATTTGTTAGAGTAACATATTGTATGAGTATAACTTTTTGAAGTATGGGGAATGTATGTACTTATTAGGAAGGGTAAATGATTCTTTTCTCACGGCATAATATTTATTCAATCACAGTATCTTTAAACTTTTCCACAAGGCATGTTAACTCCTGGAGGAACTCCTTTGCAAGAGAGACGTCTCTTTCCACCAGTGATGCTGGAGTTCCATTTCCAGTTTTTGGGACTACCTGGATAGACCCAGACTAGAATATTGGTAGCTTTCCTACCGACTGTACCATGAACATTGTCAATTGTCAAGTTTTCGATAGGGAATGGAGTGGGTTCACTCTTTGGCCCGTTATCTGGGTAATTACCGTGGATGATAATGCCGTATTGCGTCACTCCTTGCAGCTCGACGTTCTGGAATGTGACGTCCTTAACAAGACCCGTTTCTCCTTTCCTAGACTTGATTCTTATTCCATTGGTATTCCTGATAACAGTGCAGTTTCTGACGAGAAGCCTTTCCACGGTCTTACCTGCTCCCATGGACCCGATGGAGATACCATGACCACCAGTACAAACGTTGTTCTCAAACACAGTATCTCGTCCAGATCCTATACAAAAACAGTCGTCTTGATTATGGACTTTGCAGTTCGAAACTGTGACATTAGTCGATCCCCCGACGCCGATTCCATCAGTGTTGTGTCCTCCTTTCTTGTCACCATCCTTGATATCGACGTTCAGGTACTCAATACGCACATTTTTGCAGTAATTGGCGGCGAAACAATCTTTTGGCGTGTTCTTAATGTGCAATCCAGATACTAAAGAGTCTTCGAGCGTCACTTGCATGAATCTGGGCTTCTTTTTGCCTCCACTGCCTCCTTTTCCATCCCACCATCTATGGCCTTCACCGTCAATCAAGTGTCCAGGTTTGCCCAACACTCGAATATTTTTTCCTTTGATCAATACCATGAAACCGTCCCATTCTGCAAAACCGAAGGTCACTTTTCCTGTAAATTCAATGACAGTTCCCGCCTGCAAGTTCGTCAAATCCAGCACTTTGCCTGCAGGTACGAACAGGTCCCGAATAACTATGTGTTTGTCAGAACTTTTTTTGGCGGCATCCAATTGGTCGAAGGTGTTGAGATCAAACCCATTAGTTACGGTTGCTATCAGAAGCAAACCTCCCAGCACGCCAAGAAGCAAATTCATAATTTTCGCCAATGACCTGAAATATATTATGGAAATAGATAGGTAAATCATTTTTATAGTAGGAATACTATGGGAGGCTTGAAGAATAAGTTGTTTCAGAATTCTTTTCAATTTCTATTCGTAATTGATCACCTATGAAAATGGGTTCATCGATTTCAAGTTATTCTGTTTCGCTTCTCTTTGAAACTATTGAAGTATTAGATAGCAATTCAGTTAATTACGGTATCCAAGTATAATAATACACTGTGTAGCATATGAATAAGAATAATAATTACATAGAAATTCAAAATTGGAGAATAAAAAATATTCTAATATTAAATAGGGTTTTCATTGTTTTATTAATGTATTGCTCATTTATATACATCAAGAAGTTTGACGATGTGGTGTTAATCGATTCATTCAATGATATCGTTTCCTATAACATAGCAAGTTTCTAGTCATGCCTCCTTTACCTGGTTCTCAATACAGTTGATTGAAGACGTGATTTCATAAGCATGAATTAGTTCGTCTTTACCTGATTTCCCGATTTAACGAAAATTGTGATGAAGAATTAGCATTTTTCACACGTCGGTACTTACAAGCTAAGCAAATAATGACTTAAATGATGCCAAAAATTATGTTATTTTACCTGTCGGTTTCTGGTTGTGGACAATAATTGTCACCAAGTCATCAACAACACACGGCACTATGATCAATATTCATTTTTCAGTGCTTTTATGGTGACTGATCTATTGATCTTTTTGAGCAAAACCATATGTCACGAATATATCAAATAACCGAATAAATAATGAACTCGATGGAAAGAACCCAACAAAAACCGTATTTGAGATGGTGCTAATTGAACGTTTGATCAATACTCAATTAATCCTAATTGAGTATTCAATTTCTAATAAATTCGAAGGTTTGAGAAGATAACCAACCCCCACCCCCACCCCCATGAACGTACCGTTTGAAAAATGATTCTCCAATCTCAGCCGATAGATTTCAGCCAGGGGTCCAAATTATCATTGGGGCTCACAATTTTGAATGATATGCTCATGATCAACTGTGAGCAATTGTGTTCTAATCACGAACGGCTGATCAGATTTTTAGAAGACGAGAAGGAAAATAATTTGAAACATGTCATTTTAGATTTAATAAATACGAGTACATAAATCACGTTGGCTATGTATGACGTGGTCTCCTGAACAAACGCCGACTAATTACTACATTTCTTCGCCCTTACTTCTCGCAATGTACAAATATTGACAATTTTCTACTCATATGCATGAAACAACTTTTGGGTCGTAACACCATTGTCAGAAAGACCTGTCACCAGAACGCCCTACGCGACTATCATAGTCATTTGTATTCGCCCGTTTTCCTTGAAGGTATCTATAAAATTATTTATTATGAATTATTCAAATACGAACATCCGCATACCTAAAAACGGAGTTGAGTAGAACTTTGTCTATTTCCACGAAAATATTGAGTTACAAGTTATTTCGATTTCGACGGTTAGGTCATCATCAGTAACTGATGATGACCTAACCGTCAAAATCGATTTAACTTGTAACTCATTATTTTCGTGGAAATAGACAACGTTCTACTCAACTCCGTTTTTATTAAAATGGCTTTCCACAATCTCATCGCGAGTGATTTTATTCGTATCCGCATACCTGGTTGAGCTCCGCTATTAACTTTATAATATCAAAGAAATTAACATATTAAATTAAAGAACGTACAAAATATTACACAACTAGGTACTGCCCATTATTCTTTTTATTGACAACCATTTCGCAAAGAACACGGCTTGTAGATCGGTTAATTCAGCCGTCAAATAGATATTAGACAGAACTGTCCTTTTCAGTTATTAAGATTAATCGTCAACAATATTATTGTTCGAGATTAACAATCAAATTCATTTCGACGAAAGGCCCTATCTGCATTATGATCAATGGCCGAGGGTTCTGGGCTCTTTCTGAATGAAGTATGGATCCGATCTTCTGTTCCTCAAATCCTTCTGTTGATGCTACCTAGATTTGGGGCGAGCCATTTGCATTTGTGATTAATTTACGAACGGATGGTCCTACAGAGCATTCTAAAAACATTAAAAAACTATTTTCACGTAATTAAAAACTTTATATTGAAAGTTATAGTGAAAAAACTTTATATTGAAAGTTTAAGAGCTAGTGCATATAATAAATTGCATCAAATGGTTATAACCATAACCCTTTAGAATTGACAGAAAACAACCTAAAGTTTTGGGGCATAACTAGACCCCACTTGAAGCCCAAAATGCAATGTCACCACTTTTCTTAAGGACCAAAATTGATGAAATTGTGTATGTAGGCACCATTTGAGGTCATGTGGAACCCTAAAGCACTTCTTTATAGTTAGTCAAAAATAGGAGTTGACATTTTCAACCACCGTAGCTCTAAAACTCTATGGATATAGGTATTGTAGCGTGTCGTTTTTTTAGTAATTTTTTGCGCTGATTTTATTGTTTAAAACGTACTTTTTCGGGCATAATCTTGTGTATTCAGCCCACACCCCAATTCCCAACCGATTTGCGTGTTTCTTTTTCTATTCACTCAGATATCTTACAAATTGCACACTATTTCACCCGAGTATCCAAATTAGCATGGTGAGGGGGTGAGTGGGGGGATGATATTCACAAAATATCCGATTTTTCATTATTTCGGTTCCGTTATAACCTACTAATTGTACTCAAGCTCTGAAATTGAGGAACAATTATTCTCAAAATACCTCCAAATTTTCATGAATTATTCTCTGTACCACTATAAAACTAATAGTAGTGCCACCATGGTGCCAGGACATCATAAACCGCATATTTCGTGGGTTTTTGTATGTTTCACCTTGAATACGGATGTGAACTTCGAAGGACTGCCTACCAAAATTAACTTATGAAAGTTCAACGTTACGACGTATTACCGCTTTGGTGCCAGAATGTGGGGGGGGGGGGGTGAACTCGATTTCACAAGTTGGGCATCGTAGATCATGGAGTTTTATCGCTTACCTACTGGTTTAAATTGACCTAATGCTTATCCAATGGGACGTCCCCTGGAATGCATGCATTACTTACAATACGTTTTTTCAATGCCCACGCTGTGTAAGTCTTATGATATTCCAAAGGTGTACTGGTGTTTCACGATGTACCTAACACCTAATAACCTTTTTCAACAATTTTGAGTCTACAAAAAAAAAAATAGTAAATAAAAAAACATGTGGGTGTGGCACATAGCTTCCTCGTATCCATAACCCTTTTGTATAGATGATCCGATGCATAGTAGTTGATTTCAAAACATCAATCTCTAAGTACCTTCCACAACTCTCATAGGTGACCATCTGCACGCTAGTCTGAACAATCCTGAGAAATTTCATTGAAATCGGATGGAAAATGTAGAAGTTATGGCTATTATAAGGAATTCATGTTAGCGCATGCGCAGCAACTACTATTAGTCTGGGGGAAATGATTTTCATTGGGGACCATTTTGCAACCTAATCGGCATAATCCCTGAAAAATTTCATCGAAATCGGATTGAAAATGTAGAAGTTATGGCTGTTACAAGGAATTCACGTTTGCGCATGCGCAGCGGCTACTATCGGTTCGGGGGTGATGATTTTCATAGGGGACCATCTTCACGCCAACTCGCACAATTCTTGAAAATTTCATCGAAATCGGACAATAACTTCTAATATAGTTATGCCGGTTACAAAGATTTCATGACAGACAGACTCGGAACCAGAATTTCGATTTTGGAAAACTTTTTTCCAACCTTGAAAAGTGAAAACAAAGCTTCCGCTACCTTGGTAGACTCGGAAGCAAAATAGGACAAAAAGATCTTATTGACATTCTATTACTTGAAGGGTTATATGAAAATACATCCATTAGTACTCCCTATATAATTAAGAAAAGTAGGAATAACCTCTCACATTCTTCAATAACCTCTCTACATTCTCACATGTTTTACTGCTTCCTCTTGGAAAAATCATCATGGCTTTTATTAAAAACGTATAAAAATGTATCTGTGCAAATAGTGTAAAAACTAATTAGCGACTTGTACCTTCAGATTCATTTATTTATTCTGATGTGAAATTATTTACCATTTCCAGGTTTTGGGTCGTGGCTGAATGATGGTTCTAAATATTTTATCATCTATCGTGTGTGTCTTCCTGCTCGGAGTTGCAGTTTCCGGATTCGATCTTACTAACTTTGATCAGTTGGATGCTGCGAAACGAAGCCCTGACAAGCTCATTGTCATTAAGGATTTATTCGTACCAGCTGGGAAAACTTTAGATCTCACCGAATTACAACAAGGAACCGTCATTGAGTTCTCAGGACGTGTTACATTCGGGTTCCAACATTGGGACGGATTTATGGTAAGGTTGAAAGGAAAGAATATTAGAGTTGAAGGAAAACCTGGAAACTTGTTGGACGTCGAGGGACATCGTTGGTGGGACGGCAAAGGGGGAAACGGCGGGAAACAAAAACCACGTTTCATGCAAGTGACTTTGGATGATTCCATCGTGGTGGGGCTCAACATCAAGAATACGCCAAAAGATTGTTTCATTGTGAATTGGAGTCATAATCTTCGTGTGGAGCGAATCAACATCGACATCAAAGATGGCCATACAAAGGGAGGACATAACACGGACGGATTTGGTGTAAGTGGTTCTAAAAATGTCACAGTTTCTAACTGTCAGGTTTACAACCAGGATGACTGCTTTGCCACAACCTCTGGAAGTGACACGATCTTTGAAAATAGCAAATGCACGGGTGGCCACGGAATTTCCGTTGGATCAATGGGAGCAGGAAAAGTTGTTGAAAGACTTACAGTGAGGAACTGTAGGATTTTGTCGAATACCAATGGAATTCGAATCAAGACTAGACGTGGGGAAACAGGGGCAGTCCGTGACGTCACTTTCGAGAATATCGAACTGAAAGGGATATCAAATTATGGTATAATAATTCAAGGTAACTATTATAATAGTGGACCGAAAGGGGACCCAACACCTTTCCCCATTCACAACTTGGTTGTCAACAACGTGCACGGTACTGTGAGCAGAAAAGGAACCAACATCATGATCTGGGTGGATCCTGGGAGCGTCAGTAATTGGAAATGGAACTCAAACGTGTCCGGAGGTCAGAAAGTTCGCGGTTGCAAAGGAGTTCCAAGAGAACTGAACATCCCTTGTGGGAAGAAATAAGCTGCAATGTGTAGAGAACACTATTTTGTTAATACACCTACCGGAATCTTACTATTTATTATACCTTCCTTTTTATACCTTCCGCTTATTGGTCAGAATCTTTGCGCTTCAACTCCAATTAGATGTCTAGGTAGATAGACAAGTAACTATAATGCTCTCATTATCAGTTTCAATTCGTAAGTAAGCATTCGACGTGTTATTATACCTAACTATAATGCAGTTGGAAACGGACTTCTCAGTATTACTCAAAAGACGAACGGCATGCGATATCTAAGCGTTCAGTGGCGGAGAACAACGCGGGGTGGCCTTGTAGTCCAGTCGACATGTACTTAGGGCTTGCAAAAAATGTTATGTTAATAAAAGTTAATGGGGAGTTGTTTGAGACTACCCAGTGGTGGTAAACTAAGTTTTCCTCTTCCAAGAACCTGTGCTGAGTTCAAAAGACCACACAAAACCGTGATTTTTGTCACTTTTTTGGCTTTTGTGGTTTTTTAATGCACTTCAGCATAAAATTACGCATTTTTTGCTCATTTCCATTGTAAGGACCTCAAAAATACAAGTAAAGGACTGAATTAATATTTTTTGTCTCCTACATCCACCAGCAACATTTTATAACTTTCACAAGCAAAATGATGGCTGATTTAAATATTTAATTTATTTACCTTATAAAAAAGATTCATTAGAGCCAACCAATGCTGTTTTACCGAATCCCAAGGTGACCTGTAGGGGAACATTTCATTTTTCTAACCAAAACGAGAAAGATGTAAATTCCATCCATTATTTTCATTTTCAGGGTCCTTAGAGTGGAAATTAGTTAAAAATTTGAGAGAAAAAAGTTCCCCTAGAATAATGGGAATTGGAGAGTTAAGAAGAATTGTTATCTTAGAATAAGTGTTAGGGTGTAAGGAGTGGGAGTTGTAAGCTATGTGAATGTGAACACCGTTAATACTATGGATGAACGCAAGGTGGTGATGGTTTGCAAGTTGTGAGGAGATTATCGGCCGTGAGCAGTGTAGGGGTGTTGCTTGGGATTGGTGCCTGTTTGTTGGGATTGATGCCTGATGAGTCAAAATTCATTGAAACCATCGATAGCTTTGCAATGTATACTATGAACGGCGAAAAACTGCGTTAACTGCGTTGACTTTTGGTCATTTTGGGAAATTTCGTCCTATTTTGTGACCATTCGGTCTAAAAACAAAATTAACTAGTAAGATTTGAAGGAAATCTAATCCTCTAAATGATTATTTTAGTCTATTTAAATAAATAGGAGTCTATTTTTTAAAAAAAATTAAAAAAACTTCCAACAAATCGTGGTTTTTCGGAGGTTCTTAAGTTAGCACATGGTCTCAGAGAGTGGAAAACTAATTTGAGTTTTCAAAAAATGTTGCAAAAAATGTGGAGATACTTAATCTTTGAGGAGTTGTTTGGGACTACTCAGTATTGGTAAATTTGTACCAATACTGAGTAGTCCCAAACAACTCCTCAAAGATTAAGTATCTCCACATTTTTTGCAAGGCACGGATTTACGTGATCCAGGAATCTCAACAGGAGTGCTCTGTTGCGCGTGAGAAGAAAGAGGTACAATGAATTCACTACAACTTGAAACTTTGAAAGCTCTGAGAAAATACCCCTTCTATCCTATGGTAATGCGACTGGTATTATAACTTTGATTGAGGATGATTAAGGAGAACTTTAAGCTGACGTTCCTCGAATCAGGTGAAATATAGAGAACCTGAAGAACAAAATGCCAGAAAGAAATTCTCTAGAGCTTGTACCTATTTTCTCAAACTTTTTTACTATAATATAGTAAAAAAGTAGTATATTATACTACTTTTATATATACTATTTCAGAACGATTGAACAAATGATTCAGCGTATAGCAAAACATGCGATAATAATAACCAAAACAACCAGAGTTAGGTTCCTGTCAGCGACAGTCCACAATATATGGAGAATCAAATGTTATTTAGACCGTGATTATGAAACACGAACACAATTTTAAGGATAATTATTTAGGAAAGCGAAAATTCGAAGAAAATAATATGTCAGATGTTACATAAGTTTTCAATATCCATCGTTACTCGATCCCATAATAATGGGTAAAAACAACGATAAAATGCACTGGATTTCATTATTGAGTGTTTGCATCACCCAGCAGAAGGGGATGAGAAACAAAATTTTCCCGTTTTCTTAATACATTATGAAAATAAGTTCTGGGAAAATAATACTGCTTCATTCTTTTTTCATAATCATTTTATCTGTACGACTTAATTTTCACTTTTTTCTGATAATAATAATATTATTCAAATAATACATTATTAATATAAAATTAATATATTACATCAATATTAATTTATTTGTTCGAAGATTTGAAGTGCATCCACCTATATAATGGAATATTGTGTAATAGAAATTTCAAATTAACTATAAAAATCGTCAACTTCTGTATTTTGAAAATAACCTTGGAGCCTGATAATGGACCTATAGAAGTTGGATGCAATGTCAGTGATTCAAAGTTGTAGGTTTCTTATCGGTGGAGCGGCTTGAGTCACGTGAGGAATTAAACGGAAAACTATAGAAATTATGTTGCGTCAGAAAACTGTGCATGTATTTCTTCTAAAGCCAATCTTCATATCATTGGATATCTGCTCACGCCAGAGTAATTGAGGCGTTGGCAATGAAAATTAGGTAAGTGCCAAAATTAGAATTTTACAGGAGAAGCAAAATAAGTTTTCAAGAGCCAATACTGGGGGAGAAGATTTACTCTCTTGGATGGAAAACCGGTTTATTTGTGCAAAACAAAATATCTGTAGACCAGAAAATGAGTACATAAAAAATGTTTATACATTTATGGGAAAAAGTGTAAATATAAATAATTTTCTTGAATTTAAATCCAATTTAGATGAAAAAGAATAAGCAAGCATCCAAACATAAGACTGATAATTTTAGGTCAAAAAAGAAGGAAGCCATTTGAATAAATTCGTTAAATTTCTGCTTCTTGAAGATTGTCTCGCTTCCCACGCTTCCATCTTGTTGACAAATTTTTTGGTGCGAATGAGAGGAAGTGTTTCATTTGAGACTTGAATCCACGAAACTTCAAAAACGTTCAGAGAAGTTGTATTCAGATACAAATCGCAAACACGTCCTACACCTAGAAAGTCCTCTTTTTCCATTGGAATAACATCAAACGGATTTTCGAGCCTTGCACACCTGGCCATTTCTTGAACTTCTGCTGACACCATACACGGCATGTAAGAATGGCCGGAAACAACGCAGAACGAACGCCGTTTTTCGTTTCGGCATTTTTAAATCACAAACTAGGTACGAGTATAACTTGTCACTTCAACAATCATGTTGATTGTAGTCGCAAGCGTGAACATAAAAACAATCAGGGGATAACATCAATAAGAGGTTATCTCACGCCGGATCACATGATTTTCAGCTACCTCAAATTCAACGCCAAGAGTTCCGGAGTTACCTCCTACACCATCTTCCGGCGTCGATGGAAACTCACCGAAGCGGGATAGGAACTTACCTCTTTTTCAAGGCTATTGGTGTTGGAACATAGATTATTTCCAGTGAAAAAACGAGTTTTCGAACATTTTGACACTTACCTCATTTTCATTGTCAACGCCTCAATTCTTATAGATGAATCCAACGAGAACCATTTAAAAGTTGGATGGTGGCTAGAACTCTATTCATAAGCAAAGACACACTTATGTTGTTTAATTGTGAGATTGATGCCACAATTTACGCTGCTTCTTTGCCACAATGTGATGGAAGATCATCATCAAACTTGGAATGTGAATTCTCAAATAATGTAGAGAATAATACAGTGTCACATCTTCAATTACCTTACATACTTTTCGAAGTCAAAACGACATTAAGCATATTAGATGCGCTTTCATCTGAATTCGTTGTGGAATCCATTATTGCAACGCCAAGCTTACAATATATTCAAAACCATTGTTAAGAAAGATAGATTCTGTTACAGATATGAAGAAAGGCTATATTGAATGATGCTTCAGAACCATCGTTAGGAAAGATAGATTCTGTTACAGATATGAAGAAAGGCTGATAAGAAATAGGGAAATTACCACAGATTAGGTACGAGATAGGATTATATTGAATGGTGCTGAACAGTGAATAGCTTAAAAGACATTGATAATAATTTATTGAGACAAGGAGAACATTTAGAAAAGAAAAGTGCTCATTTTTTTCCACATGGGATGTTGATTCCTTGAGGAACACCTTTGCAGGCAACTTCTCTTTGCCCACCAGTGACGCTTGAATTCCATTGCCAGTTCTTGGCGCTACCAGGAGCAACCCAAACTTGGATGTTGGTACCTTTCCTGCTGACAGTTCCTCTCACGTTCTTGATGACGATATTTTCCATGGGGAATGGAGTTGGATCTCCTTTGGGACCACCGTTCAAGTAATTGGCCTGGATGATAATACCGAACTTGGAGATATCTTTAAGTTCAATATTTTCGAAAGATACATCCCTAACCAAACCAGTCTCTCCTTTCCTTGACTTGATCCTGATGCCATTGGTGTTCCTGATGATTTTGCAGTTCCTCACGCGAACTCTCTCTACTTTTTGTCCATTACCCATGGATCCGATGGAAATACCATGTCCACCAGTGCATTCGTTGTTTTCAAATACAGTGTCGCTTCCAGACCCAGTGCAGAAACAGTCATCTTGGTTATGAACCTTGCAGTTTGCCACAGTCACGTTCTGGGATCCTCCTACACCGAATCCATCGGTATTATGAGCTCCTTTAGTGTCACCATCTTTGATGTCAATGTTGACATACTCGATACGAACATTTTTACAGTAGTTGGCGACAAAACAATGCCTGGGAGGATTTTTGATGTTCAATCCGGTCACTAGTGAGTCTTCCAAGTTGACTTCCATAAATCTTGGCTTCTTCTTACCACCATTTCCTCCTTTCTTGTCCCACCAACGATGTCCTTCTCCATCAATCAAATTACCAGGTTTGCCTACAACCTTGATGTTTTTACCTTTGACTTGAATCATAGTGCCATCCCATTCCTGGTACCCGAAAGTCACGCGTCCTGCGAATTCAATTACTGTTCCGTCTTGTAAATTGGTCAGGTCAAGTTTTTGGCCAGCTGGAACTACAAGGTTCTTGATAACAATCCGCTTGTCAGCACTTTTCTTTGCCGCAGCGAGTTGGTCGAAGTTATTGAGGTCGAAGGAAGATGCGACTGCCGCAATTAGAACTAGTCCTCCAAGGGAGGCTGTAGCGAACATCATTCTCGCAGTTGAAATTACCTGAAAAGTAATAATTCTTCTCATCTTTGGAATATCTTGAGCAAAAATTGAACTACATGTCCATTCAGACAAGAAAAATTAGACTAATTGTAATCTGAAATCTATTCTTTCCTAATCAATAACTCCCTTCTTGTCCTGCTGTTAGCCGTTATCTGATGAGCCATTGAATCAAAGTAAAATTAGCCCAACGAAAAAATAACGGTGTCTCTATGTACATACACAGATAAACCACTTTCCAAGAATCAAACCCTAAAAAATAGTTGTTTTCATTCTGTCAATTTTTTTAAATCTTCAATGAAAAATTTCTTGAAATTTATTCAAGGGTTGTTTCATCAATACCTAGTTGAAGAGCTCAAACC
Organism: Apolygus lucorum; assembly: GCA_009739505.2. NCBI lineage: Eukaryota > Metazoa > Arthropoda > Insecta > Hemiptera > Miridae > Apolygus > Apolygus lucorum. The sequence continues at coordinate 9,359,830 of CM019178.2, read as the reverse complement.
ACAGTAACCTCAGTTGTAGTTATATTTGAACTAAATTTATCGAATCAACGAGTTCATCAATACTACTAGGCAATAAATTAGCTTTAGTTAGTCAGTCAGTTAAAATAGCTTCTTCTTCAATAGTACAACTTAGGCAATAAATTAGCTTCAGTACTAAAGATGAAATTGGTACGTAGGTACAAGGTGTAATAAATTTGATCGTTAATTTAAAAAATGAATCAATATATTTGGGATAGTAGCCCACCAAAACTTTCCGAAGTCTTATTGTGTATAAATATCACTCAAAATAAAGGAATTTGGTACCTCCAAAATCTTTTTTTTCCGAACGTATTATCTATGTGTAGCGAAGCTTTTTGAACAATTTTGGTTTTCAGTCATTGGGTCTGTAGGATTTTGTAAATTTTCCACGGTTACCTCGAACCTGCAGGTTACCTCGAAGAATTTCATCATCATCGAAATTTGCGAAAATGCAATTTTCCCTAATCATAAATTTGTAAAGGTCTATTTTCCCGATTTTTTCAAATATGTAGGGTGGTATGCGACTTGTCCCATTATAATTTTTAGTGCATTGAACACGTGCTGATCAGTAAAAGCCCCGTTGTGAGCAGTGTTTTAATACAAGAAAAACTTACCAGAAACGTTAGTGTTTTTCAATTTGAAGAATATCAAGATGATAATAATTGAAAATCATGATTCATATTGCTGCTTGATATGTGCTAGGTAGGTACAATCCATCATTTTTATTCAGCCAAATTATTGGTTTATTATTTTCAATCGATCAAGAAAAAAAAAAGTTAACACCCCCTCAAAATTTGATGGTTTACGTTTCAAGGTACGTAGAATCCAAAAATCGAATAAAAATTTGTCCGTCCGTCCGCCGTGCACCGTACGCCGTGCGCCGTACGCCGTACGCGGCACTTTTGCCACTTAGCATTGACCGATTTTGATGAAATTTGGTATGTAGGCTCCATTTGGGGTCTAGTTGTGCCCCGAAGCTTTTGGTTGATGTAGGTCACTTCTAAGGGTTCCAAAATCAATTTTGAAATTTTGAAAACGCCCTAACTCAAAAAATTTTGATATAAAGGTGTTGTTTTTCCTTCAATTTTGGATTCTTTAGAATTTTTAGAATTTTTTGAGACCACCCAGAGCTCTGTGGGACAAACCGTTCGCTCCCTACAAAAATTTGACGGTTTATATTGAAATATATATATATATGAATCAAAACACGAGTGTGAATCGCAAAAGAGGCCTAATCTCCGTTCAAATTAGAGCTGACCGAAATGCGATCGATAGTTGGTGATTTTGGTTTTTTTTCTTGATTTTTTTCTATTTTTTTAAAATTTTTTTTTTTAATTTTTTTTAATTTTTTTTTCATATTGGATGGTTGGTGATTTTGTAGACGAGTGATCTATATAGAAAAATAATAAACGATTGTGTAATAATTTGCAGCGTTTTTTATGTTCAAATGAGAAAGCTATACTTTTTAAGACAATGTTTCATCTTTATAAATGTCGTTTTGATCGCTGGATTATTGCCGTTAGTTGGTGATTGCACACGATATTTATCAGATAGGTACCTATTTCAAATACAGTTGAATTAATCAAGGCTAGAACTTACGTCTTTTATCCACTCTTGATGTCAGAAAATGGTTTCATATCATGTCTTTCTTTTTATAGTCAGCTAACTATGTCCTAATATTTGTTTTTGCTACATCGGTAACTATCAGGTGGCATTAAGATGTGCGCTAATATTAATTCATACTGATTGGAAGTAATTGTTTCTCATCCATTGGCATTTGATTACATCGTACCTAATTTTAACCTAATTAACATTGTTAATGAACTCGTTAGCAGATTTACTGAAAAATGAAGCTAACCTAAAATGATCGAGCGCTGGAAATGGTGACAATTTCTAATTGAATTCTGTTATGGAAAATTCTGAAACGATTCAAGAAGTTTAACCATTTTTAAAATTATTATTATATAACTCTCTATCTAGGTATGTGACACTTTATCTTTGCAAAAACTATAGTTACCTATCTTGCAAAATTTAATCTTGAAAAAAAATCATACTACTTAACTGAAAGACAAGTTTGTTAGTCAGGAATTATGGCCCAGACGACTCAAAATTTCTGACGTGTTTAGGGGAAATTACCAACTTAATCATAATATTCATAATGGTACATTATATTCGAAATCAGCGTATAATTTATGATTGACGTACAAATCCTGATTTCTAAAATATTCCAAAAACGAGTGAAAATTGGCCTTTTGTGTATACTGACCATACGCAGAACCGGGTTGGACTTACGATAAATCAGAAACATGAGTGTGAAAACCACGCGGGTATAATGAGGTATGTGCCTTGTACTGGAAACTTGAGTATTCATAAATTTGTTGCCACATTCTTCACAATTTTGCATCCATAACATCTACTCTCGCATCCATAACAATACGAATTCCTCATCGCAGTAACTATCACCAGCACTATATGGCCTTCACTTACGTATGAAAGCAAACTGTCAATCCTCATTATTTTCTTTATTGTTCGAAGTACTGCCTCTAATGCTTCCTCTGCCGTACCGTGGAATGGAAAGTAGTGTACCCTTAGGGTACCCCACTTTCCATTGTTTAGTACTTTCCAGAAATGAACAATCATCAGTCTGCAAGGGTCAGTAAATTCCTGCTGAAAATTCTCGCATTTAAACACTTTCCAACTCCTGTTGATGTATTTTTGCATGTATGACGAAAATGAACAATCGATCATTGGTAAGTTGACTTTTATCTCTTACTTTAATAAATACTATGTTTTTCACCAAATTCAAATTAATGGTATTCTGAATATTATTTTGCAGAAGAGATGAGTTAACCCATTTCCGGCCATTGATGCATTTTTGCATCGTCATAATAATGATTTTTTTAAAATATTGAAATAGTGGTCTTTGTTCAAGAATTTTTTCTCGTTCATGCTGTTCCTAAACTTTTCAAAGAAAAATGTCTTCAACAATCGGGAGCTCAAAGCGATTTAGGAATTTTTTGTGTGAAAAGGAGGCCTTTCGGCCGAAAGCATGATTATGGTTGCTCAAATTTGGTCCTGGGAGAGTGAGCGTTCTGGGCCATGAGTCAAAACAGATTCCGGTTCATAAAAATAGATTTTTAGATTTTATATAGATTTTTATTTACAATTTTTGACAATGAAATGGATGAATCATTTTGATTTGGAAAACTGAGACCTCTGAAATCCTATTAAAATGTAAAATTCATAAAATTTGGAGCATTTTTGCTCTCGATTGGTGAGCCCCCCTCCCCCCCCATTACTCTGTTATTTCTACCCTCGGCTTGAAATGGGTTAATATACATTTACTTGTTGACACATTTTGAAATGGCTAGTGTTCTTTCTTCGAATAGAATTTCATCTCACTCAGTTGTGCTTCCTTAGCAACCAAGAACCACATTTCGATATGAATATGGGGCTCCCATAATTCCCCAATAACGTAAATATGTTGGGCTTCCTTATCAAACAAGTACCAAACATTTCGTGTGATGGCACTCACAACTCTCGGACAACGATGTTTTACTTATAGGTACTTTCTTGCAAAATAAAGTTTATAGTGAAGGTTTCATCATGATAAATGCTAGGTACTGATAAAAGAATAACAGTAATCTACACAGAAAAATAATAAATCGTTGTGTAATTATTTGCAGCCTTTTTTTGTACAGTCATACAATTGTTACAATTCGCGTGTTTGTGCTTTTCACTCAGCAAACAGGATATTAGTCATGTGCAGGAACTCGATAAGTAAAGATAAGAATACTGGAAGTAAGAGTATTGTTCGTCTCCCGACGTCAATGCACTACTTTCTATCCCCATCTTCATTTTCCACTTAGCACGCCGATTTCGCATAGTTCGATAATTTGTTGAAGGAGCAAGAAACATCAATAATGCCCAACTCAGACCAAGTGAGACATTTTAAATAACTTTTCTTTCATAAATGAAAACTATCAGGCAACTTATCCGAGCCTACTGTGCTCGAAATAACCTCATTTTTTTCCTTGTATAATGCTGAAAATTATGAGTATTCCAAAACGGGTTATTAGTTTTCTGTATAGATAATCCATTTGGAAACAACTTTTCCTTTCGTCAATGAAGTATTTGTGACTAATTATAATTTGTCTCGTATATTCCTCTGCATCGATAATGATACTTACCATTCACATTCATCACGCGAGGTTAACAGTCAAGTTTATTTGGGCAGGAAGTGCTGGAAGTGCTTTTATGATAAAATGCTGTTGGTGGGGAAGCTCAACAGAGTTACAAGAATCAAGTATGAAAGAGAATGAAAGGCGAGAATTATTACCTAACTTTAATATTTTCCGCCCAGATACCCATCTTTTGATCAATGTTCTTCCGTGATCAGAACAATTTACCGACATGATTTTTCTGTACTATATAAATATACCTCTCTATTTTACTCGGAACTGTACATAGCAGTAATCCTTCAATAAATATAAAATCCAATTTGAAGGAGCACTAACTCGAGTCAACAATTTCAATAAAAATGAAAATAAAACACGCTTAGTATTTTGAATAAAAATAAAAACAAACATTTTTATTGAATTTGTTGTCCACTTCAGGGCGGTGTACAGTTCTATCCCCCGTTTTACTCTGTTGATTTGTTTCCTAGAACGCTGAAAATTAATACACGATGGTTTATTATTTTACTGTATCCAGATCACCCGTCTACTTAAAACGCCGCTTTACCAGGGATAAAATCATATTCCGAGAGCTTTGGGTGCCTTCATTACGAAATTTGGTTCTTAGTTGCTAAGACAGTTCAATTAAGTACACATACACATACACGTACATTTTGGGCGACAATTAGGCCTATTTCCGTCAATGAAAACTCTTTTACGATTCACGAACGAGTTTCTGATTGATAGTAAGTCCAACCAACCAGTCCTCAAAGGGAGCAAACGGTTTGCCTTACTGAGCTGTGGGAGGTCTCAATCAATCCTAAAATTCAATGCTATTTGAAATTTACGAACTAAGGGTTTTTGAAAATGAAAACCCCTATTTGTCACCCCTTAGAAGTGACAGACAACAACCAAAAGCTTAGGGGCACAACTAGACACCAAATGGAGCGGATTTACCAAAATTCAACTGGATTGGCCGATAATAATTGAGGAAAGGACCAAGTGGACAGAATAGTTTGGTTTATTATTTTCAATTTTGGCCTCAATTTTCAAAAGTTTGGCCGTTCGTCCGCCGTACGCCGTCTGCCTTACGCGGTACTTTCCTTAGTTACCGTTGACCGATTTTGATTAAATTTGGCATTTGGGCTCTATTTGGGGTCTAGTTGTGTCCATAAGCTTTTGGTTGATGTAGGTCACTTCTAAGGATTGAAAAATGAGGGCTGAAATTTTTAAAACACCCTAGCTCAAAAACTTTCGATATAAAGGTATTGTGTTTTCTTCACTTCAATATAGTATTGAATTTTCAGAATTGAATGAGACCACCCAGAGCTCTGTAGGACCAACCGTTTGCTCCCTATGAGAACTTTGGGGTTGGTCTTACGATAAATATGAAATACGAGTGAGAATCGCAAGAGTTTCGGACGACAATCACACCATGATTTGAACTTCAACCTATCTGAAAATATACGTTATATCAACTTGTTGAAAACATCGATTTGATATCACATTACTTATACTGTTAATTAATATTGTACTGTGGTTTGTAAACATCAATGATGAGGTTTTAAGCTTAATTTAGGTGAAAAAACGCTGCAAATCATTGCTCAACGGTTTATTATTTTCTGTATAGATCACCCTTCTGTATAGATCACTGGTTCTCCATCAATATCACCTACCACCATCTGTATTCTCCCTTGACCTTCCCTCTCAAATTTCAGATTCCTGCGTTCAATAGGATTGAAAATGGCTTCGGAGCTCACTCAGCTGATCAGTGATCTGAAGAGTGAAGAAGATCTCCTCGAATGCTGGAGACGCCTGGAAGAGCACTTCCATTCAATAGGAGTAAAAATGGTTTTGGAGCTCACTCAGCTGATCAGTGATCTGAAGAGTGAAGAAGATCTCCTCGAAAGCTGGAGACGCCTGGAAGAGCACTTCCATTCAATAGGAGTAAAAATGGCTTTGGAGCTCACTCAGCTGATCAGTGATCTGAGGAGTGAAGAAGATCTCCTCGAATGCTGGAGACGCCTGGAAGAGCACTTCCATTCAATAGGATTGAAAATGGCTTCGGAGCTCACTCAGCTGATCAGTGATCTGAAGAGTGAAGAAGCCTTTGAGCAATGATTTGCAGCGTTTTTTACCCACCAACATTTTTTTTACCTACCAACTTTTTTTTACCTACCAGCTAGGTACTACCTACCACACCATACTGGCTTCACACCTTCACAATCAAGTTTATTAGAAAGAACTAAACGCTTCACACTCGATTGGAAAAATAGAAAGCTTCATATGGAAATTTGATTACTGGTTACGCAGAAGGCAAAACTGTATACAAATCGAAGAAATGAACAGCGATCGCATTTTAGTGCGATAAAATTTGAATGGAGATTAGACCTCTTTTGCGATTCACACTCATGATTCTGTTTTATCTAAGGAAAACCTTCAAGTACTCGTAGGGACCGAACGGTTTGTCCTACAGAGCTCCGGGTGGTCTCAAAAATTTTTAAAAATTCAATACTATTTTAAATTGGTGAAAAAACGATACCTTTACTTCGAGAGTTTTCGAGCTAGGGCACTATTGAAATTTTCAACCCTTAATTTTTTTCACCCCTTAGAAGTGACCTACATCAACCAAAAGCTTCGCGGCACAACTAGACCCCAAATGGAGCCCATATACCAAATTTGAACCAAATCGGTCCAGTGTTGCTAAGAAAAGTGCCGCGTACGGCGTACGGCGGACGGACGGAAATTTTTTTATTCGATTTTCGTATTCTACGTACCTTGAAACGTAAAACATCAAATTTTGAGGGGGGGTTAAAATTTTTTTTTTCTTGCTCGATTCCAAACGCTTATTATTGAAAATAATAAACCAAAAAATGCGAGTTAAACCTTTCACTTCAAAAACGGTGGGGAACGGTTGATCCTACAAACCACTGGAAGGTTAATTCCCTACTTGGATAATCACAGACAGCGGCCAAACAACAGTCTATGTAACATTTTCCAAACAAAATATTGCACAGATTTTTCGCGAATGGGTCGCTTAAAAGCATAACACAGACAGTTGTCCATTATAAAAAATTGTAACATCGACGACTGTTCGGCCATGGTTTTCATTGTATCCCACGGCCAACTAATCTTCAACCATGGAACAAACTGATACCTGCCTACTTTATTTCCAGAACCTAGGATCAACTATTCACCCAGCGGCTAACTTCGATGCCAGAAAAGATGCTGAACGTATCAAAGCAGCAACGAAGGGGCATGAATTCATTGAGATTATCTGCCACAGGAGTAACATTCAGCGTATGGAAATAGCCAAAATGTACAAAACTCTTTTTGGGGAGGTAAGAGAACAATTTTGATGTGATAAAACTGTGTTAGTATCAACTGTAAAATTCTTTTTCTTCAAATTACTTGTAAAGTCTATGTCAATTATCACACCTATCTTCCCGGTGATCAAATATTTTAGTGACGGTGTTCACTGAAATGAAAAGGAACCTACGGTATTCCAAGACTAATAGGCAAATGTCTCTTCCATTCCAGCTTTAGAAATTGATTAGGTTTGCAGTATATTGAGAATTTTGATGTGAATTCCTCAGTATAGAGACCGCTACGTTGTTTTTTTTTTTTTTTTTTTTTTTTTTCTTTTTTCCTCAGCAGCCAGTACACCCTGGGCTGAGGGACTTTATTCAACATGCTCCCATTTGCATGACTACATGTATTTCACAATTACAATTTATCAATTGGTATCACAACAACTCAAAGTCCATACTATTAATGAATGTGGAGAAAGGGTCGAGAAATCTCCCAACCAACATTCGCGCAACAGGAGGCCACAGCTCACCCGTCAGCATCACTTTCCGAATGAGTCTACTTCGCTCCTGCTCAAACAATTGGCAGCCATTGATGAGGTGGTCCCACGTCTGCTCAGTCACTCCATCACATCCGCAAAAAGGGTCCTCGGCCTGGCCGAAACGGAAGAGTGAGGCCTTATTCCTTCCATGGCCAGTTAGGGCCTGGGTCATCTTGTCTGAGTCACCGCTACGTTGTGTCGACCCCCGGGAGGTGATGGCTCCGATTTCAGTGGGTGATATTGCTCAACGCAGAAGAACCCACTAAAGCATTCCTGCACGCCATTCTGCTGTTGGTTTTCGGGGCATCTGATGAAATTAAAAGAATTATTCTGACTTTTATAAATATATTGAACCTGTTTCAGCCGTTAGAGAGGTCGAGTGAACCCTATGAGTACGTGTAGATGCAAGGGAGTTTCCCAGTAGATAGTCGTAGAGATTTGGAATTACCACCTCCCTCTGAGTCTACCAACTGGAATGTTTCCACTTCTCAAGGTTAAAAAAACGCTCTCCAAAAAAAAAATTTCCACTCGCTTTTAGTTTATTGCTTTCAATAATGAACCTTTGGAATCGATAAAAAAAGAAACATTGTAACCCAATTAAATTTGGAGGTTTACGTTTTAAGGTACGTTGAATCCATAAATCTAATGTTCCCGTCCGTCCGCCGTACGCGGCACTTTTCTTAGTTACCATGGTACAATGTTGTTGAAATTTGGTAAGTATTTTAGCTCCCTTTAGGGTCTAGTTGTACCCTGAAGCCTTTGGTTATGACAGGTTTGATAAAAGTGAGGAAAAATATTTTCAAAACGCCTTAGGTTGAGAACTTTCGATATTTAGGTATGTTGTTTTATTAAAGTTTCAAAAAAAGCTAAGCAATTGGACTCTTTTTTGAATTTTTTTTTCACTGATATCTGTTATGAAAATATAAAACGATCTCTGAAGTAATCCAAAAACCAGATATGTATAAAGGTATATAATAAACAATTTATGTATAATTAGAAAACGTATATTCGTAGTACCCAAAATGCAATACCCGAGACAAATAAACATGAATATGAACTCTTGACGTCATTAAAACATGCCCTGCGCATACAGTATGTTGGTGTAGTAGATATAATTAAAATAGGAACAAATTACGTAAGGTAAGTTTGTCGCGACGAGGAGAGTATTTTTTGAGGTTTTTTTAAAGGGGTTGTTTGTATAATTTTGACGATTCGTGCTATGTGCCACATCCGCAAAGATGACATTTTTTGACACAACACAGAGCTCACTCGGCCCAACGTTCGAAACATATGAAATTAATTAATTCTTCACTGACATTTTTACATAAATTTATGAAAGTTTCCAAACGAAAGGGATCATTCAGAGCTCTGAAACAAAGTAATAATTACTTTGTTTCAGAGCTCTGAATGATCCCTATTAACAATTATTGTTAAATGAACGATGATTGTGAAATTAGTTGGATTTAAACTTGACTACATTACCCCCGCTTAGAGCGTACCTTGGGGTTCCTCAACACTCTTCCCCAACACACTTCCCAGAGTTTTCTGGTTCCTCTTTATAGGTTCCTTCTTTGAATAGAATTCCAATGCTTTAGTTGTGCTTCCTCAGCAACTAAATTAAAAATTTCGTAATGAAGCCACCCTCAAATTTGGGATAACAATGTTTGGCTGAGAGGAACTCTATCAAAATAAACTTGATTATTAACGTTTCGCGATAATATGGTTGGGAGGTTCTTTCAATGGAAACCCCGTGTTCTTTGCAGACGCGAGATCTTAAAAAGCAATGCATCCTCTACCTTGGTAACCTAGGAAGCAAGATCAGTAAACAGTTACGTAATAATTTGCAGCGTTCTACGTTTGAGACCTTCCTAAACTATTTGCGTTTCGTGTTCGTCTGTAAAACTGATCTGCGCACCCTAAATCCTTGTAATTGGCTGAACTATACGAAGATATGCTCCAATTTCGAAGAAGTTGTCTTGTAGAAGGAAAACATTCCCCCTGGATTGAAAGTATTCTCTGCGCATGTGCAAGAGTAAAATCCTTGCAACAGCCATGACGTTTGTATTCTTGCCATCTGAATTCGATGAAACTTTCAGGGGTTGTGCGGGTATGGATGGTCTCCTCTGAAAAGCATTGCTCTCGGACAGATCGGCCTCTGTCAATATGCATATGTAAAATCCTTGTTACAGAGATAACTATCTTCTACATTTTCACTTCAAAATACACCAAGTACATTTGAGCCCTAACATTTCAGTCCTGTGATACGTGTTCAAACCCTCGTTAGTTTTCCTTTCATTCCAAAATTTCTGCCATGAGAACTTTTTGTTGAGAATTCTTTGAACGTGGAGCACTTTGGAAACTTCCTTAATCTGGAAAGTTTCCCACAGTACTGTTCAAACACTTATTCCTATGAAAAATTTAAATTTTGTATAATGTGAAAATAGCTGAAAATCACGAAACACGTGGGTTTTTGTGTTACATAAAAATCATAGCAACAGCTTTCTTACTAAAATTTCAGGAAATGATTGAGAGATTGAAAAACAAGACATCAGGGAATCTCGAAAAATTATTGGTGGCACTGGTCACTCCACTGCCAGAGTTCTACGCCAAAGAACTCCACGATGCGATGGCAGGAGCTGGAACCACTGAGTCGACTTTGATAGAAATTCTCGCATCTTTAGACAACCGTGGAATTAAAACTGTCAGCCAAAGTTACAAGAAGCGTGAGTGAATACATTTATACCTTCTCAATGAAGCAGTTGGACATACTTGTTGTTGGCACAGCAGTTAGCGCCATCAACACTACACAATTTCCATTTTGATTCTTCCTCATCCCCACGAATTATGGAACCATTCATTGTAGGTTACAATTTAGAAAACAGTGCCTACCTATCTAGGACTCTAAAATTCAAATTTCCATAACTTGTTAGCAACGTCCAATTTTTCAACCTAACTTGTTTGTCTTTTATCCTAATGGCAATTTCTTCTTCTTGTAATTTCATCATGACGTTCATTCAGTTTGAAAGGTGATATGAGTGGCTCATTTGAGGTGGGTGATTTGATTTGAGGGTTTTACAAACCATTTAAAATATTGAAAAATCCTAATTTTTAGTTTATGGGAAAACTCTGGAACATGACATCACGAATGAAACCTCAGGGCACTTCAAAAAACTTCTTGTATCTCTGGCTCAAGTGAGTACCTACGTGCCTACTTTGTGATTTAAAATATTCATGTAATTGTTTCTTTTTACAATAAATAATAAAATTTGAATTAGCTTCGTCGTAGTTCAAATATCAATTCCTCAATAGGTATAAAATTTATACCTATTTAATAAGGTCTACCTAAGCGGTAGCTTCTTAAAGATATTTTCCACTTGAGGAGTAGGTCATAAATGTAATTGGTGTAACAAACCTGGATGAACACATTTTTCAGGGTAATAGGGAAGAAAATTCAACTGTGACTTCCAGAGCAGCCGAGGAAGACGCAGAAAAACTTCTGGAGGCTGGTGAGAATTGAACGTTCTTTTATTTGATGTATTCTCAAAAAGGTACTTATTACACACTTGGTTGTCTGCACAAATAAACCCTTGCATTTTCCGTTAATTCAATTTTCTATTGTTTCTCTTTCAGGTGTGAACAAGTGGGGTACGGATGAGGAGGTCTTCAATGCGTTGTTAGTGTCGAAAAGCTACGAATACTTGGAACGGGTTTTCGTTTTCTACAGCAGTAAGGCTGGGCAGACGGTTCAAGAAGCGATAATGAAGGAGTTTTCCGGTCACATCAAAGACGGACTTTTGGCAATTGGTAAGTATATCAGGACGTTGATAAATTGTACAGATAGAAACTGCAGATCATCGGGTGCGATGAACGGAGTATCACAGCCGCCAATTTTTACACGGAATTATTAGTGGAGGTTGAGACCAAATACATGGATTACAAGGCAACTTTTTTTTTGTTATAGTCCAGTGTGTGCAAGGGAAAACATCATACCTCGCCACAAAGCTACACAAGAGTATGAAGGGATTCGGAACGGACGACAAAACCCTAATTCGCATCATTGTAGCTCGATCGGAAATAGATTTGGCCTTCATTCGCAGTGATTTCCATACCCTGTTCGATGACACTCTCGAAAATTTTATTCAGGTGAGTGCTTTTATTTAAAATTCCTATGTAAAAGTATATTATATTCAATAATACAATTCAGTATGTCACTGAGTGTGGGGACTCAATCTCTCCGTTGAACTTGGAGTTTTCTTATCCATACGATACTTAAAGGGAAAGTTTGTGTGGGTATGGAATAGGTAGATGTCGCCAAGTCACAAAGGGAAGTTGTGGTCTAGCCCAACGAAGTTAACTGAATACCCTTCGACATGCTGCAAAACTTGACTCGTAATAATCACGTAGTATGATGAGAACCCCATTTTGGTTTATTATTTTCTATAATGACCCTTGGAATCGACCAAGATAAAAAAAGTTAACCCCCCCCCCTCAAAATTTCGAAAATCTAATACAAATTTTGATGAACTTTAGTGTATCTTCTCCTTTTGGGGTCTAGTTGTGCCCCTAAGTTTTTGGTTGATGCCAGTCACTTCTAAGGGGTAAAAATTAAGGGTTGACATTTTCAAGAGTGCCCAAACTCGAAAATTCCAAAACTCCAAATGGAGCCCATTAGAACCACAATTAATCAGAATTGGCCCATGGTCACTAAGAGAAATGTCGCATACGGTGTACGGCAGACGGACGGCAAAATTTGTATTCGATTTTTGGATTATACGTACCTTGAAGACTTCCAAAAAACGCTGCAAATTATTACACAATGGTTTATTATTTTTCTATATAGATCACTCGTCTACAAAATCATCAACCATCCAATATGAAGAGAAGAAAAAAAAAATAAAAATAAAAAAATAAAAAATAAAAAATAAAAAAATCGAAAAAAATTAAAAAATTAAAATCACCAACCATCGATCGCATTTCGGTCAGCTCTAATTTGAACGGAGATTGGGCCTCTTTTGCGATTCACAAGCGTGTTTTGATTTATATATATATATTTCAATATAAACCCTTAAATTTTCGTAGGGAGCGAACGGTTAGTCTCACAGAGCTCCGCGTGGTCTCAAAAAATTCTAAAAATTCTATAGAATGTTAAATTGAAGGGAAAACAATACCTTTATATCAAAATTTTCTGAGTTTGGGCGTTTTCAAAATTTCAAAATTGATTTTGGAACCCTCAGAAGTGACCTACATCAACCAAAAGCTTCGGGGCACAACTAGACCCCAAATGGAGCCTACATACCAAATTTCATCAAAATCGGTCAATGCTAAGTGGCAAAAGTGCCGCGTACGGCGGACGGCGTACGGCGGACGGCGGACGGACGGCCATATTTTTATTCGATTTTTGGATTCTACGTACCTTGAAACGTAAACCATCAAATTTTGAGGGGGTGTTAGAATTTTTTTTTTTTCTTGGTCGATTCCAAAGGTTCATTATTGAAAATAATAAACCAAAATCAACAAATTTTGAGAGGGGGATTAAATGTTTTTTTCTTGGTCGATTCCAAAGGTTCATTATTGAAAATAGTAAACCAAAATCATTGTAAATTGGCTTTCGAATTTACAATGATTTTGGTTGTATGTGTGTATACCAGTACTTACAACCCCTATGTGTGTTTTACAGGGTGACACTTCAGGAGACTACAGGACTGCTCTGCTCATCCTAACAGACAATTGATGATATTAGGAGGATTGAGCCTTTCCGTGATTTTTAACTAGCCTACAAAGAATATTTGACAATTTATTTCATATTCATTCGTTTGTAAAAGGTACTTCAATAAATTGCTTCTTCTTCTTGCTTCTTCTTCTTCAAACCATAAGATTTCACGAGTGATTTGAATGATCCTTCTCTGAAAGAAACATGATATGACTGACGACAAGCTCCTGGCCAAAACAAAAGGATATTGAATTATATTGCACATTATTTGTAAGCTCTACTGGTAACAGCTACTTGGAATAGTGGTACTTGCGTATAACGTAACCACGCGCTAGCATAATTTGAATCAATAATCCCATACAATTAAAAGCTTAGTTTTCTTCAACACAGATTATCAGAAAAATAGTAACTAATGTCTGTAAGATGACTTATCAAGCTCGATAATACCAAAAAAACGTGCCAAATAATGCATTACGCAAGTTCTTATTTCTTCTCCCGGATCAACAGTTTCCACGATGACAACTGATTAAATAATTTCGAATAATACGCTCGAATTATCATTCTACTGTTTGCATTTTTTTTCCCCAGAAGAATTGTTTCACAACAACAGCACACATGTGTTTACCTATGTCTGCGTTCGGAATATTGAATTTTTTTTCATGACTAAAACATTTCCCCTATGAAAAAGAAAATTAGCAACCATTGTTCGTTTTTATGGGGACCAAACACAATGATATAAATAGAAGAAGAGGTACAGCTACACAATTTAGACTTTTCATCTCACCAAGATTCATAGAGTGAGTACCATGAGACTTGATAAACTAATTATTACGATTAATTTACGAATGATTTATTATTATATGCTAATCCTGAATTTCGATGATGTCTGCCAAGTTGGGTGGGCAATATCTATAGCTTCTTCACATGGAATAATTGGTGAGAAAATGCTTAGGTTTACCAAATCGAGAAGTGCCATTGATAGGGTAACTGTTATCTATGAAATACCTTTACCTATGAAATTGAATCTTCAATGAAGTGGCTGACTTTTAGTGAACACAAACAGCAACAAGTATGAGAAGTTATTTGCTGTTAAGTTGATCCTACTGATCGGATCACAATGAAATCATTTTTCCTTATCTTATGGCACAAGGAGTGACCACATATAGACGAAGCACACAGACTCTGGTTTGCGAGGTGAACCTTGTGTTTCTGGTTGCAACTGCTTAACTAGTGTCCTAATTGCAACTGACTTCGGCACGGTGCCCACGAAATTATCCAGCAAAACCTAGGTCATGGAAAAGATGGGTATTCCAGAAGGCTGTAATAAGTATGAGGTAACAAGTTACGGGTATGAGACATCAGAGAAGATTCATTTTAAGGCCGTGATCAAGTAGGTATGCAGGGAGTAATGAACACGATGCTACAATTGCCATCTTCCGGTAATGTGTTCAACTTTACTTGCAAGTACCTACTCTTATAATATGAACAAGCGGCTATGGGGACGACAAAAGTGCGAGTGAAAGGGAAGATTCCAATAGTTGTAACAATTCAGAAGGACTCCTATTTAAGACTGCTGATTCTGGATAGCAAACTGAACCTTGATCAGCTGGGTGAGCTGAATTTGCATCATCTGGTGGCCGAAACAAGCTGAAATTTCGCAGGGCACTTATTTAAAGACTGCTGAATCTTCATTACTTAACTTAAATCCTTACCTTGAACTGATATTTCTGCTATTTTATTAAATCAGTAGGTAGATTCCATAAGTTGACGTAGACGGATGACAATAAATATTTACAATAAGTTGGGCCCCATTGAATCAACCAGGTGAAAACTGACTTCTCAAATGATGAGCAGGAATAGATGGTTGGTGACTTGATATTGTTAAGATAATAGTATAATACGAGTTTAGATGGGAATTGCCGAGATAGATTATACGATGATAAATAATTAGACGGCCAGGGGCCTATTGCACGATAAGCTAATAATATTAGTGAATTTTACAACTCTATTAGTTCTAATATTATTAGTACTGATATTTTCTGTTGCACATTGCCTAAGAACTCACTAATAATATTAGCGAAGTTTTACAAGTCTTTAAACAAAAAATATTAGTCGGCTGATCGAAATTGCTAAGGTAATTTGAGCATCCTACTCAGGTTATTGTTTTCTATTTTGCTAATCTTTTTCCTACTTGTTGCCGATCCTACTTACTTCACAAAATGAAAGGGGAAAATAAGTGAAAATTAAAGTTAGGTGTTTTTAGCGGCATTAATTCGATGAAGAGCGTTTTGTTCGGCGCGTTTTCGGAGCGGCTTACATACATAAGAAACGCCAAGTGTGGGATGATATTTTTTATAGCTAAGGTGGTTCTAACTGTCCACCACTGCCTAACCAGTGGAAAGCTACTATAGCTTGCTGACGCACCCTTTTTTTCGAATTCGATGAGCGAGGAAGGGTCGACTGATGACATACGGAATCTCTCCTTAAATTCGAATTCGGTCAAGAAACCAAAATGTATGCTTGATTTAAACACTTTCCGTCGTCGGTTGCTTGGAAACTGGATGTCTTCTTCTTCTGAAGAAGACGAATTGAAAAGCAAATCCTCCAACATGGCAAATTATGTTTACTAATAACTTTATTTACAAGAGAACTTGAACTGATCAAAATAATATCAGTGTTTACTAATATTTAAGCTGTCACTAATATATTAGTGACGATTGTGCGACAGAGTCTAATAATATTAGCTCATAATTCCAGCGATTTCACTAATATTATTATCTCTTGTATTTTTTGATTGTGAAACAGAAATTACAAGTTATTAGTAATTTTACTAATAGTATTAGTTCATGAAACATTGTGCAATAGGCCCCAGGTAGACAGCAGAACACGAAATCAATCTTTTTATTGGAAACCAACATTTCATAGTATACATCAATCACCTGTTGCAATATCTTCTTGAAGCAAGCATAATGTACTTGATATTATCAAGTATGACATACTGCAATAGATATGCCTTGATGTGCACCATAGTCTGGTTATTGGAGCCGGTAAAATTTCGTGAGTTGTGAGGCGTATGGACGAAATATTTTGTTTAAAAATCATCTCTAGCCAATTTGTATACTTACCTACCTATCAATCTAAACTTTTACATCACGGGCTCATGAAAATACTGATTAGTCGAAGCTGCTGTTGGTTTTCATAGAAAAATTTTCTGAAATTGGAAGGCTGGGGGTGACTTGTCCAGGAGAGGACATAGAAGGATGGGTGAATGAGTACACTCAGACATAACTCCCTCACTACCTACCAAACTGTCAAATTTCGCTTAGAGGTTAAGTTTCTAGTTTGTAATTGATTATTGATGATTTCGTATGTATTGGAGCATCTAAAAAAAGTATGGCAGATGACTGATTTTTTTTTCTACATTCAACCAGATCAAACGAGATGAAAACTAACGAAGCCTTCAAGAGATGGCTTCTGTTATCGGCTGTCATTGCTATTGCTTCCGCTGTGGATATTACTGACATCAAACAACTGGATGCTGCCAAAAAAGGAAACGACAGAAGAATAGTCCTTCAAGACATACATGTACCAGCAGGATCTACGTTGAATCTGGAAAATTTGAAGCCACATACGACCGTAATCGTGAATGGGAAAATTACTTTCGGTTATAAAGAGTGGAGGGGGCCGCTAATAAAGATCTCAGGAAGGAACATTAAAGTAGAAGGAACGAAAGGAAGCTTGATCGACGGCGATGGGGCTCGTTGGTGGGATGGGCGAGGAGGAAACGGAGGTAAGGTCAAACCAAAGCTAATTACTCTAAGGTTGACTGATTCAGAAGTTTCGAATTTGAATTTTAAGAACTCTCCAGCCCATGGAGTGGCTGTTTTCAAGTGCAGAAATGTCAAAATCCACCACATCACATTTGACGATAAAGATGGACACACAAAAGGTGGTCATAACACAGACGCTTTTGATGTTGGCAATTCGGATCGAGTAACTATTTCTGACTGTTACGTCGATAATCAAGATGACTGTTTGGCTGTTAACTCAGGTACTCGCATCGTATTTGAGAAAAACACTTGCATTGGCGGTCACGGTATCTCCATAGGATCTATCGGCGGTAGGTCAAACAACGTCGTTGATGATGTCCTTGTTAAGGACTGTAAGGTAATCAACAACGACAACGGAATCCGCATTAAGACAAAATCGGATGCTACAGGATTGGTGAAGAATGTCAAATTTATCAATGTCGAACTCGAGAATATCAAAAATATTGGTATTTCCATTCTTGGTAACTATGCTAACGGTGGACCCAGCGGTCAACTCACTCCTGGTATCCCGATCCAGGACTTGGTGATAGACAATGTCCATGGAACTGTGAACCCCCAAGGAGTAAACATCAAAGTTTGGGTGGTCGATGCTGCCAGGTGGACCTGGAAGTCGAACGTGACTGGTGGAAAGAAAACCGATTGGTGTCAAGGAATCCCCTCTGGCGTAAATATAGCTTGTGGCGTATAACATTCAAAATGTATATCCCTCAAATAAATATTTTATGAAATTTCCTGTACCTTTCAATTATAAATTAAAACATCGTTTAGTTATTTTCCATATTATCCGTTTCTATGTTAACCTTATCATTATTACTTGAATTAATTTGACGTTGTACTGACAATGATAGTAAGAGTGAGCTGCATATATGCTCTAGAGTGAGGAGTCTTCACAAGAAGTCGGTATAATAATATTACTGTTGCTACTGCGTTATTCTTCACTTAAATATCATGTCTTAATGGTATCAATTTCCTGGCTTCAAATTGCTTTTGAAACCATAGTTGTACCCATTTGTAATCAAAATCTAACTCTGGATTCTAAAATTACTTCGGAGCACTTAATAGTTAGAGCACTCGTAATGAAATTAGACGGAATACGATCAATCTCTTGACCGACTAAAAACTTACAATCTTGAAGAGCCCTACGCCAGAAACAAAAATGTCAAGCCTTTTAATCCCGACGAGGAAACTAAACCATGATATTAAATCTTAGTTTAAAGGCGTATTACATTATTATTTTCCTATCGTTTTTATTGTTGTCCTACGTTACATACTTAATTTGTTAGAGAGGCCGAAACTGGGCACTGTTTTTAAATCCTAAGGCATCGATAAATACCTAGCAGATGTTTTGGAAAGAAAACTGTGTTAGTTAATAACCAACCTGAAACAGGAATGATGCAATCCAAATTTTAATTTTTAATTTTGGAAAATCTCATTATTAAAAAAAATTAAATGTTACGCGAAACACTCTCATCTGTGCCGTGAAGAAAATTTAAATCTTCCGCCACTTTTGAAATTGAGCGGTGACGGCGCCCCTGGCCACTGCCTTCTCCTTGGGTCCGGAACCAAATGACATATTTTGGTGATACATTCTCTTGTTTAGTGAGAAAGTTAATTTCTTTATTTTATTCGTATTATTTTCAAAAATTTGGAATTGATTTGGACCCGCAAAATGGAAAAAGCAAATTTGAAAAGCATGGAAAGCACGTGTATGGTTCGGAGCTGCTGCCGCCTGCTGGAAGAAGTGGGAAAATTACGTTTCCTTTGTTCTCTCGTTCGCCGTTGAATGCCATCTCAACTCTCTCCGTTCTATCGTCCGTTTTTTTGCCGTTTGTACAAAATTTTTCGAAAGAAAATTTTGTCCGTTCTTCTTCAGTTCGTGAGGATCATCTTCCTGGATACCGGGGATAAGACGTCCTACTGCGGCCTCCTCCATTCTATACTGAAAAGGGTAAGACCTACCTACCTGTTGCGCTGTTGGTTACTCCTACTCAAAAATTTAATGAAAGATCCATAAGTATTCAACAAAGGTTTCGTTCGTTCTGTATCAGATTCAACCTTTCGTCTACTTGATCGCCGAAGGAATCCAGCATCATTCGGAAACCATCGTTCGGATCTTCGCATTACTTCGGAAACCATCGTTTTGGAGTCAACCCAAAGCTAACACCGCCTATCCAAGGATTCAACATTATCGTACCGGTAGGCGCATAATTCTCGTCAAATGTCGAATGTTCTTGATTTGTACAAGCGGTAACAACGAAACTATAATGCAGTATGGTTCGTTGTTCAGTTTCAGGTACCAGACCTGACCAGCCAAGATCGAGGCGAAATTTTTGTTCCTGGGACTCCTTTCCCCTTCTCCTTCTCGAGGACTGATCTGCTTCTGTTCCGAAAATAAGTCAGATTGTCTAAGTACCGAATATTCGAACAAATAGTATTAAATTCCACGGCCGTTGGAGTAAGTCTCAGAACTATTATAATTGATAGGATTCTCGTTGATAGGTAGGTAGAAAGTTAAGTCTATATCGTACCTACCAATTATATCTGTGATTCCCTGAGGATTAAATTTTATTTTATTCATTTATGTTTGGGAGTAAACCAAACGTTGGTTTAATAAACCTGAAAATTTCAGTTCAGAATTTTGTTAAAATTTTTTTGTACTCCTGCTTCATTTTCCGATTGAGCTCTCCTTTCTGTGGGTTCAACCCCACAAAATTTTTAGTTATGTATCACAGATATAATTAATGGCGCCCAACGTTTTGCTAAATTTAAGAACATTTACAATTTCCTGTTTTAAATATATTATCTGAAAAAAAAAAATTTTCAAAAATTTTTTTTTCGAAAAAAAAATATTTTTTCTTGTTTTGAGCAAATTTGTCTAAAATGACTGACCAAACGGCAATATTGAAATATCAACGTTCATTAGTGGCAGAAAGAGAAGAATTATTCTCTTCCTTGAATGATTTATATAATAGATTTAAGAAAATTTCTGTCGAGAATGTTGAGCAGTTTAAAACTAAATATGATCGTGTTTTGAAAATAGAAGATCAGTTATTTTCATTGAACGTTAAGATTAGGCAGTTCAATGTTGGTATTACCGATCCTAAGATTATAATTGAACTAGATAAAGTAACTTCTTCGTTTAAGGATATCATAGATACTATTCAAGATACCTATTTTAGATGTTATAATGAACATCGTAAGACTATAACGAAGAATCCTCAACCCCCTGTTATCAACCTCGATTCCTCTAACCAACTTCCTCGTATTTCCTTACCCTCCTTCAGTGGTAAAATCGAAGATTGGTTGGGATTTATTGCGCTTTTTGAAAGTTTGGTCAATTCCGATAAAAAGTTGACTCCAACTAAGAAGTTTCAGTACCTACGATCTAGTCTGAAGGGTGAAGCGTTAGCAGTGATATCTAGTTTCACTTTTGATGACGTTAGCTATCCCTTGGCTTTAGCTGCGCTCAAATCTCGTTATGATAACAAACGTAGGTTGGCTAGTCATTTCATCAGTGGAATTCTCGAATTCAAACCCATTCGAGAACCTTCCTTGGCAGAACTCAAGCGTTTCTTGACTACTCATCAACACAACTGGAATTCCATCACTACGCTAGGTCTCGCTGATCCGTTTGACTTTATGAAACTTCAAATTGCGTTGAACCATTTAGACTTGTCTACTCGTAGTAAGTTCGAGGACCAACATTCGTCAAATAATATTCCGACTTATGATGATTTGATAAAATTCATTGTGGATCACGCTAGAAAAGAGGAGTTATTAGCTGTAGAAAGTACTGGTCGTTCCAGTGGTAACAGTAAAGAATCTCGCTCTAAATCCGGAATACAAAGCCATTCCACTGGGAAAAGGTCATCTACGTTGATTCCTGAAGTTCATGAACTTTATAATGTTACCTGTAAAGAACCTAGTCGGAAATTTCACGAGGTACCATCTTCCAGAAAAATTGTTTCTACCGCCAAATCCGCTAGTACTAGTAACCTTGTGTCTTCTAGTCCTCAACCCATGTGTTGGAACTGCGACTCCAGTGGTCATGTGTTTTCCCGTTGTTCCGTTCCTAGAACTCGTCAATTCTGTTTTCGCTGCGGATTCAAGGACGTTAATGTCGCCTCTTGTCCGAAATGCAATTCGGGAAACAAGAACGGGAACCAGTTTTGAGGGTCACCTGTGTTCCCACATCTATGAATGACCCAAATGATTCAGAACCTACCGCATCTTCTCAAATTGCCTCGTCTGTCGTATCGCCTGTAACCTCTCTACCGTCTACTTCATCTCAAGTTCTTCAAATACCGTCTATTGTTCCGTCTAGTTGCACCTTACCGTCCAACCTATCGTCTACCGTATCTACCACCCCAACTCTATCGTTATCGACTATCGTTTCGTCATTTTGTCGAAGTCCATGTACTTCGAATAGTATTGATGTTTGCCCAAGTGCAAATCAAAGAAAAGATTGCAGTTTGTGGATTTTGCCGTTATCGTTCTCGCTACCTCATAGCTCATCAACCTTTAGTGAGCCAACTGTCTTATCTGGACTTTATGACACTGGATCATCTCTCTCATTTATAGGAGACTATGGTTTAGAACTTTTGGGATTAAGTGACAGTAAGGGACAGCCTAATCGATCCAATCTTGAAGTTCCCATTTCTGCTCAAATGGCAAATGGAAATCTTACTACAATTTCCTCCCGATATCAACTTCAGTTCTCACTGGAAAACAAAACCATTGATTTTGTTTTCTACCATTTAAGCTCATTATCGTTTCCTATCGTATTGGGATTGAACTTCATCCGGGAAACGGGTATTGTGACGGATGCCTTGAACAATACCTGGCACTTTTCTGAGAATCCGGCTCTCAAGTTCAACTTCGTACTTCCCAGTTCTTCACATATCGATAATTCTGCAATTGATCTCTTCACTTGTTGTGGTATACAGGAGATGTCTGAGGCACAGAGAACCCTTTTGGACGGAATAATTTCAGAAGGTTTAGCTAGTCTTGTAAATTCTCCAAGTCTGACTTCGAGAATATCACATAGAATTGATGTTGGTTCGGCTATTCCAATTAAGCAACGAGCATATACCTATTCCCCTAAAGTTCTGGAAGCAATGCACCAGGAATTGGACAAAATGCTCAATGCTGGTATTGTCGAGAAGAGTCACTCATCTTGGGCTTCCCCAGTAGTGATGATTCGCAAACCAGATTCTAGTTATCGGTTTTGTGTGGATTTCCGCCGAATTAACTCCGTAACCAAGAAGGATTCATATCCTTTACCGAATATGAATATGCTCCTTGATAGTCTACGTCAAGCTGCATACTTGTCAAAATGGGACCTTAAACAGGCTTTTTTCCAAGTACCTATTGCCGATGAAGAAAGCAAAGATATTACGTCGTTCATTGTCCCAGGTCGAGGGTTATATAGATTTCGTACTATGCCGATGGGACTTACTAACAGTCCCGCAACATTTCAACGTCTTGCTGATTCCGTATTTCTGGATTTATATCCACAAGTTATAGTTTTCCTGGATGACATTCTGCTTTGCACACCCGATTTCGAGAGTCACTGCTCCTTATTAAGAGAAGTATTCAAACGATTAAAGGAGTCAGGTCTTCAAATAAATAAAGAAAAGTGCGAATTTGGATGTACCGAGGTTCGCTACCTTGGTTATCGGGTCAATTTCGAGGGAATCAGTGTAGATCCTGGAAAAGTTGAAGTGGTTATGTCCTACCCTCCTCCCAAAAATACTACCGAACTCCGTCGCTTTTTGGGTATGGCCGGATGGTATCGTCGCTTCATTCCTCAATTTTCATCTATAGTGGCTCCATTGACTTCGCTTCTGAGTAAGAAGAAGGCCTGGAATTGGTCTAAAGAACAAGTTACCGCTTTCGAGACTTTGAAAACAGCTTTAACCACAGCTCCAATTTTGGCCCGCCCAAATTTCGATTTACCTTTTATTTTGCAAACCGATGCATCCCAATATGGTATTGGTGCAGCTCTGGTCCAAATACAAGATGGAGATGAGAAAGTGATAACTTATTGCTCCCGATCCTTATCTGCTGCGGAACGAAACTATTCCGTTACGGAAAAGGAATGCCTTGCCGTTATTTTTGGAATAGAGAAGAATAGGCAATATCTAGAAGCTAGTGAATTTCGGGTCATTACTGATCATTCTTGCTTGAAATGGCTTCTTGAATTGAAAAACCCAACTGGTCGACTAGCCCGTTGGACGTTGAGGTTACAACCCTATAGTTTCCAAATCGAATATAGGAAAGGGAAACTAAATTGTGTAGCTGATGCTTTATCTCGATTACCGCCTCAAGTTGATTTAGCTACCGTTTCTATTGAACAATCTGGTGACAGTACTGAGCATACTCATTCTGTTAAAAGTAATCATCTAGATGATGAATGGTATAAGAGGAAAATGTATAAGGTAAAAACCAATCCTGAAAATCATCCTGATTGGAGAATTGAAGGTAATCATCTTTATTATTACCGTAAAACATTTCTAAAAGGTGAATTGGAAGATCCCAGTGAGGACTGGAAATTGGTGGTTCCCTGGCGAGTTCGTGCTCGGATTTTGAAAGAGTGTCATGATGATCCACAATCAGGCCATCTAGGAGTTGCCAAAACCCATTGGCGAATTGGAAGGCTATATTACTGGCCCGGGATGTATCATGATATTGTTCGCTACGTTCGTGGTTGTGACACTTGTCAGCGTGTCAAACCTACCAATTCGGCTCCTCGAGGATTAATGTTCCCTCGTTACCTGTGCACACCTTGGGAAACAGTCTCGACGGACATCATGGGTCCACTTCCTCGTAGTAGTGCTGGAAACACTCACCTTCTTGTTTTCGAAGATTTATTCACTAAATGGGTAGAACTCATTCCCATAAGATCTACTACTTCTGCCGTAATTTTGTCGAAATTTCGTTCATCTATCTTGAATCGCTATGGAACTCCAACTGTTTTGATTTCGGACAATGCATCCAATTATGTTAGCGCCGCTGTAAGTTCGCTAGCCAAATCTTGTGGAATTCAACATAGAACTACTCCGCTATATCATTGCCAAGCGAATCCTACGGAACGAGTTAACCGGAATATTCGGCAATTGATTAGGAGCTATATTGACCAGTCCCGTCACACTCAGTGGGATATATATATTGGTGAACTTCAGTTCGCGTTAAACAGTGTGGTCCACGGTTCCACTAAATATTCTCCTGCCTTCTTGAATTTTGGACGCGAACTAAGAGCATGCAATTCTTTACGTTCCAGTTTGAAATCAACTGATTCATTGCCTCCTGACGTCTCGGATCTTTCTCAAGATGAGTGGGCTCTCCGCCTGAAGAAACTGGATGAACTGAAGCATCTTGTTGAGAAACATCTTCTGAAGGCTAGCACTGATCAAGGACAGCGTTACAACCTCCGTCGGCGTCCGGACAAATTCAGCGTGGGAGATCTCGTTCTGCATAAATCCTTCAACTTGTCATCTGCGGAAGATCGGGCTGCAGCGAAGCTCTTCCATAAGTATAAAGGCCCTTTCTCGGTAATGCAGGTTACTTCAGGAGGAGTATGTAAGCTCCAAGACTCTGCGGGTAAAGAAGTTGGAATGTGGCATCCTTCGTTGCTCAAACCGTATTTTCCACCTTCACCGCTGAGAGGGGTGTGTGCCGTGAAGAAAATTTAAATCTTCCGCCACTTTTGAAATTGAGCGGTGACGGCGCCCCTGGCCACTGCCTTCTCCTTGGGTCCGGAACCAAATGACATATTTTGGTGATACATTCTCTTGTTTAGTGAGAAAGTTAATTTCTTTATTTTATTCGTATTATTTTCAAAAATTTGGAATTGATTTGGACCCGCAAAATGGAAAAAGCAAATTTGAAAAGCATGGAAAGCACGTGTATGGTTCGGAGCTGCTGCCGCCTGCTGGAAGAAGTGGGAAAATTACGTTTCCTTTGTTCTCTCGTTCGCCGTTGAATGCCATCTCAACTCTCTCCGTTCTATCGTCCGTTTTTTTGCCGTTTGTACAAAATTTTTCGAAAGAAAATTTTGTCCGTTCTTCTTCAGTTCGTGAGGATCATCTTCCTGGATACCGGGGATAAGACGTCCTACTGCGGCCTCCTCCATTCTATACTGAAAAGGGTAAGACCTACCTACCTGTTGCGCTGTTGGTTACTCCTACTCAAAAATTTAATGAAAGATCCATAAGTATTCAACAAAGGTTTCGTTCGTTCTGTATCAGATTCAACCTTTCGTCTACTTGATCGCCGAAGGAATCCAGCATCATTCGGAAACCATCGTTCGGATCTTCGCATTACTTCGGAAACCATCGTTTTGGAGTCAACCCAAAGCTAACACCGCCTATCCAAGGATTCAACATTATCGTACCGGTAGGCGCATAATTCTCGTCAAATGTCGAATGTTCTTGATTTGTACAAGCGGTAACAACGAAACTATAATGCAGTATGGTTCGTTGTTCAGTTTCAGGTACCAGACCTGACCAGCCAAGATCGAGGCGAAATTTTTGTTCCTGGGACTCCTTTCCCCTTCTCCTTCTCGAGGACTGATCTGCTTCTGTTCCGAAAATAAGTCAGATTGTCTAAGTACCGAATATTCGAACAAATAGTATTAAATTCCACGGCCGTTGGAGTAAGTCTCAGAACTATTATAATTGATAGGATTCTCGTTGATAGGTAGGTAGAAAGTTAAGTCTATATCGTACCTACCAATTATATCTGTGATTCCCTGAGGATTAAATTTTATTTTATTCATTTATGTTTGGGAGTAAACCAAACGTTGGTTTAATAAACCTGAAAATTTCAGTTCAGAATTTTGTTAAAATTTTTTTGTACTCCTGCTTCATTTTCCGATTGAGCTCTCCTTTCTGTGGGTTCAACCCCACAAAATTTTTAGTTATGTATCACACATCTGAAAAATGACGTATAAAATGAGTATTATTCATATGGATATAAGAAATCAGAAATATCTACAAGGAATTTTTGTTGTTGTTACTGAATAAGATACTCATTCTTTTGTGTTCCGCGATTCGAGACTCAAGATTAACAATATAAACGTTATGTCACAAAAGTTTTGTAATTTCTATAGAAACACCAAAGTAAACCGCTAGGCAAAGAGAGATTTTGATGATGAAAACATTTAAAAAGGAGGAAAACACACAAACTGTCAGATAAGTGAGTCAACGTTCCTTAAGATTGAGCAGTACCCAGTCCAATGCAAGGACTATCAGGGCAATGCGACGGTCGTCCAGATTGACATGAGAGACCTAAACCACACGAACAACCACAGTTTGTTGTGCAAATTGGTTCGCACTATGCGAAGCTTTGTTTAGTTAGAGGATGAAGAAAAGTACAGTTTCACAGAGGTGTGCTACAGAGTTGGACGTTGCCGAGCAGCCAGAGGCGTGCTGTTGATCCTCCAGCTTTTGGTAAATATGAAGCCCTTGTGGCTGAGCTGAGATGAAATTTTAGTACTGTTAAGGTGGAAAGCAAGATAAGCTGGCCAAAATGCAGCTAGGAGAAAATAAACCATCAGACTTTCTTGCCCAGATGCAGGCCTAATGCCACGATCTGGTTTTTTTTTGTGTGGGTACTTTGAGTAACTTGAGGCTGAGAAGGTTTCCTGGTCCACTTTGTACTTTACTGTCAGCCAAATGAGCCATTGGTAGTGTTGTTCTCTAAGGCAGGATGAACTCGCAGCGCTGGATAACTACCGTAGTGTTGTCAGCCAGCAAGATGTTGGAACGACTAGATCTTTGATTAACGCAAAAGGTCAAATGGCAAAGCTGACGGCTCAGGTAACCACCCTGGGAATGCAAGTACCGAAATTTAAAAATAGTTGCCGCGTAGGTGTCTCCTAGCCGCCAGTGGTATTAATTTGATCATGATGATACATTAATTGATGAAATCTGGAGGACACCCCGAGACCCTCGGATTGTCAATGCTTTGATCAAGGACAATGAAACTGTTGTTTATTTAAGAGGATGTAGAAAATCTAAATCCATAGAAAATGTAAATCTACGATATCACAAATTCAAGTTTTTCAATATTTCTCGGAGTCCTGGACGATGATGTCTCACATGATGGGACTCGTACGCGGATGCGAACATTTTCAAACAAAAACAAAAAAAAAAATCTCCGTAGAAACACATTCTGTGTTAGAAGCAGAAGGTGAAGGAAATGTTTTTAGATTATTGTAGGTTCCATCGACAGTTCAAAAATAAGATACTTCGATGCCTACGTACATATTCATTTAGAAAAAAAAAACACCTAGGAGGGCTGATTCAATATCATGGGAGTAGTCCTAAACCTGATTCAAAGTAACCATGTTCAAAACTGCTGCTGTCAAAGTTAAAGTCCATCTAAGATTGATTTTCGTCCAACTGCCATTCCTGGCGTCGCGGACGTCATCAGCTCTCTTCCAAAGGGAAGATCGGTATTAAATCTGATGGTTTCGCTCATGTCTACTTAATGTCTCACCCGCTTATGTAGAGCGGGGTTCACCAACGGTCCAACCCGAAAAATTATCAGGACCTGCGATACTACCCTCGAGCGGTCACCAATCCAGACAATCTCCCTGACCGACTGGCCTTAATCCATTTGGAACCAGCGGTGCCGTATGGTTTCCTCGAAGGAGGAAACCTCCTTCGAACATCATTTAGAAGTAAACTTTTGACGTAATTGTTTACTACTGCTTATTTTCTTGATCTAGAATATTCACCTCAAACCCTACCAGCGTTAGTTTAGTTCAGAACGTGATTCAGTACAATTGTTTCTCATTTGAAAATGGACCAATCTGTTGGTGTTGAATCACTGCTGAATAACTTGATGTGAATCAAAACATTTATTTTTGTCAGTATTTTTTTCATTTCCTTTTTACCAGAATGTTGATTTATGGGATAAAATTGTTTTGTTGGAATTTGTTCAAGTTATAACTTCACAAGAAGTAGTTTTACATCAGCGATGCCATATGGCACCGCTGGTCTCTCAGGGGCTCTTAGTTGCTGTCTCATAGCCTCTACATTTCTTATCCGATTTCGAAGAAATATTCAGAGATTGTGTGGGTAGTTGATGTTTCGAGATCAACTACTATACATCGGATCATCTATTCAATCGGGTTATGGATACGAGGAACCCATGTGCCTCACCCACTTGGCAGACTTTTTTTCATTGCAGGCCTGAATTTTCTGTTCAAGAAGCCCTTGATGTAGGTACCAATTGGTGATATCCCTGATGGAATTAACCAATACACCCGATGGAATGTTGAACCACCTGAGCCAAATGTACTGACTGATGAAAAGTCAGGTGATTTAACAAGGTGCAGTTGCTGGCCACAGCAAAATTATTCAGATTTCTGACAATCGCTGCTACTGGGATCTGAAATCTGACAAGAATTGCGAAATTTTTAGCAATGCTAGGTGACGAAAGTTTTTTTTTTCAATTATACAACGTCAAGGAGACATTCAGAATCGTTTGTGAGGTACCTACCTATAAATACCGTCTTCCTGAGTGTTGGACGACATCCTGTTTGATCGCAGGGACCATTATGTCGTGAACACCTATCATAGGTGTCTTTTCGTCTTTTCATAATGAAAAGAAGAAAAGAAGTGGGCTGGCTTCAACTGGAAGTCCCAGACTAGAACAATGTGCCACAAGTCCTATGTGGGCTTATAAGTGGTTTGTTCTATGTTATTTTATCGAAAATTTGAATGTTCCATAACAATATTTCTCTCATAGGATTTTCAAATGTATCGTTTTGTGGTAAAAAATACAGAATTGACTAAATTATGTTATTATGTTCATGTGAATATTGCTATTCCTTCTATTTACTACCAGGTAACAGTTTATTTTTGTTGAAAAAACTTATATCCTTGGTCTTCACATGCACTCCATCGGACGTGTCATATCTTACCAGCGGTGCCGTATGGCACCCACCAATTTCAGTAAATTGGCTATTGGCAGAATTTTTTCAATATTTTTCCCGTGTTCCTGAGGTCAAAATTAGTGAACCTACAAAGTTTTGTGTAAAAATTCGATCAAAAAAAGATTCGGTTTCAAATGGGTTAACTTGGGTGATCACACTGAGATTGGTTCATTAAACCAGCTTACAGCCGTTGGTGGTACACTACAATAACCTCTTCGGTGTTCATGAATTGAAACGGCTAAAATAGTGTGCCACATGGGGGAAAGCGATTTGTGTTCCCTAAAAACAACTCCCTTCAGTTTCCCTCCGTTATTTTTATTTCAAGCTGAAACGATGACAAATATCCGTAGTGCGATGAGGTTAGCTCGTTAATTGAATTTGTGACTCAATTAGTCACACGTTTTTTCCTAATGGATAATATTGTGCTGAAACCTTCTAATTAAGGTAAACAATGGAACACACGACGGCTCAGTGTACATTTGTGAATACAAATAGCACTAATTCAGAATAGATAATGGGTGCACGGTGATATAAAAAGACCTATGAATTAAGACATACTTCATTCGAGGTGAGATAACTGGTTAGTATTGTACTTTTCTTTGTTTCTCTGTAAGTCAAGCAGTTTGGAAATTGCGTATGGTAAATTCCAAAGAGTTTTTTTGAAATTTTATTCCAAGATCATGAATGGGAATTTATTTTCCGTTAGCATCTCATAAAATTTTCTGCGTTCTATATTATACTATTTCAAGGCCAAAATAGTTGGGTACTCACCCAAAGTTTGTAATTCAGAAAAGTTCAATAAATTCTGGGTGCAGTAATTGTCAAATATCAGAATATTACTTTTCTGAGAAAACTTCATGTTTGAAAAATTATGAAAAAAGAATAGAGTGAATAAAATTTTAAAAACTCTATCAATTTTAGCATAAAAAGTGCTTTAAAATTCCCAGTGAAGGATGTTTTTTGTGTTTTCCTCTCTCATTACGTTTCTCTTCGGACAATATTTAAAAAATTAAGCATTAAAAATTGAAATCTCTACCAGATTGTAACAATTAAAGGAAGAGTCAGTTTGTTGACTAACATTTATACACAGTTTTTAGGAGTAAAACTTCCTTTGGAAACTTTAAAACTTCAGAAACATATAATTGAATTACGTGGGATCGAAATTCAGAACCATAGGAAATTGAAAGAATTTTCGTAGTTTACAAAACGGCTAACAATCAGTCCTTTTTGGGTCTAGCGATGAGAACACTCATCGGCAACACCAAATGTACGTAGTAAAAGCTTTGTAACTAGAGGCGCATGCTGACTACGAATATAAACGGATCGGCACGCAGAAAATCGGGAGAACAAAATTTTTTAAATAAACTCATTCTCCATGACTTGGTTTGTCTTTAGGACGGTTAGAGATGTAATAATAAGTAAGCTGTATCCCTGAAATTTGAAGAAAATTTAATTGTTTGATTTTCCAGATTGTGCAGCTTACAGTCAGCCAATATGGCGTCAAACATTATCACGTTCGGAGGTGTCTTCCTTCTCGTCGCTGTTGCATCAGCATTTGACATCTGGAGCGTGGATCACATCCCAAACGCAAAAAAAAGCAACGATCAGGTCATCAGAGTGAGAGATATCAACGTTCCCGCTGGAACTGCACTTGACTTCCAAGGTTTCGACGGAAAGACCATAGAATTCCATGGACGCGTTACCTTCGGCTACAAAGAATGGGAAGGCCATCTGATCATCATCAAGGGTAAGAACATGAACATTAAGGGGATGCCTGGTCATTTGATCGATGGTGAGGGACACCGTTGGTGGGACAAGTGCGGAGGAAACTGTGGAAAGAAGAAGCCCTTCATGATCTACACTCAACTTGAGAACTCCTACGTTGATGGGCTCAAGATCAAAAACACGCCAGCATGGTGTTTCGCAATCAACCAGTGCAGCAACGTTCACTACTCCAACATTGACATTGACAATCGCGATGGACACACAAAAGGCGGCCACAACACTGATGGATTTGATGTCCACAAGAGCAGAAACATCAGGATCTACAACAGCAAGGTCAACAACCAGGATGACTGTTTGGCTATCAACTCTGGATGGGACATTGTCTTCGAAAACAACGTCTGCGAGGGAGGTCACGGTATCGCTGTCGCTGTTGGAGGCTATGATGTCAACGAAGCTAAGAACATCTTGATCAAAAACTGCAAGGTTATCAAGAACAACATTGGTATCCGAGTGAAAACACTATTGAATGGCAAGGGCATCGTTGACGGCGTCACCTTTGACAACGTCGAGCTGAAGGACATTTCTGAAACTGGAATCGTTATAATTGGAAACTACCTCAACTCCGGTCCCAGAGAAAAACCTACTGGCGGCATTCCCATAAAGAACCTCAACATCAGGAATGTTCGGGGTAACGTTCTCCACAATGGTACCAATGTTCTGGTCAACGTAGCTCCAGGCAGTCCATCTGGTTGGATTTGGGACTCTAACGTGTGGGGAGGCAAGCCGAACAAGAATTGCTTGGGTGTCCCAAACACAATTGCCGACCCTTGTGCGAAATAATTAATTGTTTTACTGTCATAATAAAGTTAGATAACGTCTTGTTTAATTCGAGTGGTCATTTATGAATGAGTGAAACTAACTCAAACGTTCCCTTTGAATCATCCTATGCTGTTCCCTAACTACGAGTGATGAGGAGTTTTGTATTCCATGAAATTTGTGTCTCTCGTGACGACCAATTCGGGGAATGATTTCTAGATTGTACTAACGTTGATGCTCGCCGTATGTAACGTATCAAACCCCCGACCTGAATTGAACTAATCGTGAGCATTTATGCGCGTTAAGTGATCAAAACTGTTGAGCTATTACTTAGAGATTGTTCAAGTACCTAAGAATAGTTGCAGAAATTTCATAGAGCTAGGTAAATACTGTTATTGTTATCATCTTATTATCGTTGGGATTCACGTCGTTGTTGACGAGTTCAAAAATAAGCGTCCGCTGCGATAACCTACAACTAATCCCTTCAAGGTCACCGGAGTCGACGCCAGTCGTCCCAGGCAGCCGATTTTCTTCATCAAGCATCTTCATCAACTCTCTTCTCCTTCATCGAACATCATCATCATCCCGACACCATCCCCTCATTTTCTATACAGAAACATTCAAGTAGGTTCCTAGGTACCTTTTATTTTTAAATTTCATGTTTCATCTTTGGTGGAGCGTTCCCTTCAATATAGTGATTTGACCGCGTTTTTTTCGTTTGTTATTTTCTATTTCTAACCTAAAGCCAGTAGGTAATTCTCAACGTTCTCAATTGATGATTGATTCTCAAACAACCTATATCCAAATTATTTACGGTGTCAATTTTCACGACCCAGAACTTGCAAAAAAAAAAAAAAAAAAAAAAAAAACACCTAGGAGGTCTGTTTAATTATTATGGGAGTAGTCCTAAACCTGATTCAAAGTAACCATATTCAAAACTGCTACTGTCAAAGTTAAAGTCCATCGAAGATTGAATTTTCGTCCAACTGCCATTCCTGGCGTCGCGGACGTCATCAGCTCTCTTCCAAAGGGAAGATCGGAATTAGATCTGATGGTTCCGCTCATGGTTACTTAATGTCTCACCCGCTTATGTAGAGCGGGGTTCACCAACCGTCCAACCCGAAAAATTATCAGGACCAGCGATACTACCCTCGAGCGGTCACCAATCCAGTCAACCACTCGGACCTTAACTGGCCTTAACTTCGGTGATCTCACTGGAACCGTTTCATTAAGCCAGCTTACGGCCGTTGGTGGTACACTATTGTAACCACTACGGTGTTCATAAATTGAAACGGCTAAAATAGTGTGCCACATGGGGGAAAGCGATTTGTGTTTCCTGAAAACTACTCCCTCCATTTTCCCTCCGTTATTTTGATTTCAAGCTGAAACGATGACAAATATCCGTGGGACGACGAGGTTAGCTGGCAAAGTGAATTTATGACTCAATTAGTCACGCGTTTTTTCCAAATGGTATGAACAATATTGTGCTAAAACCTTTTAATTAAGGTAGACAACGGAACACAAGAAGGCCCAGTGTACATTTGTGAATACAACATTTGTATACTATTTACTAGTATTGGTTCAGCCATGCATATGTTATCATAATTATCTTCCTAACGACACTCACGAATAGATAATAGGTAGGTGCACGATGGCAAATATAGGGTGATATAAAAAGACCTATGAAGTAAGAGGTACTTCATTTGAGGTGAGATAACTGGTTAGTATCGTACTTTTCTTTGTATCTCTGTAAGTAAAGCAGTTTGGAAATTGCATATGGAAAATTCCAAAGAGTTAATTTTTGAAAGTTTATTCCAAGTTTATGAATGAGATTTTTTTTTCCGTTTGCATCTCATGAAATTTTCTGCGTTCTATATTATACTATTTCAAGGCCAAAATAGATAGATACTCACCCAAAGTTTTTAATTCAGAAATCTTGATAAATTCTGGCTGCAGTAATTGTCAATTATCATAATATCACTTTTCTTAGAAAACTTCCCCCAAACATTTGAAAGGCGACAAAGAAAAAGTTGTTTTGTGTTTCCCGCTTTCATTACGTTTCTTTTCGGACAATATTTAAAAAATTGAAATCTCTACCAGATTGTCCAAAACAATTAAAGGAATAGTCAGTTTGCTGACCAGAATTATGCACAGCTTCCAGGAGTAAAACTTCAAAACTATAGAAACATATACCTTTTTGAATTACGTGGGAACAAAATTCAGAACCATAGGAAATTAAAAGAATTTTCATAGTTTTCAGAACGGCTAAAAATTAGTCCTTTTTGGGTCCAGCGATGAGAATACGCAACACCAAATGTAGCAACTAACCAAGCTTACTAACCAAGTAACCGACTAACTTAGGAACCAAGTAACTAACTAGAGGCGCATGTTGACAACGAATATAAACGGATCGGCACGCAGAAAATCGGGAGAACGAAATTTCTTTCATAAACGCATTTTCGATGACTTGGTTTGTCTTTAGGATGGTTAGAGATGTAATAATAAGTAAGCTATATTCCTGAAATCTAATGAAATTTTAATTGTTTGATTTTCCAGATTGTGCTGCTTACAATCAGCCAATATGGCGTCAAACATTATCACGTTCGGAGGTGTCTTCCTTCTCGTCGCTGTTGCATCGGCATTTGACATCTGGAGCGTGGACCACATCCCATACGCAAGAAAATGCAACGATCGGGTCATCAGAGTTAGAGATATCCACGTTCCCGCTGGAACTGCACTCGAATTCCAAGGTTTCGACGGAAAGACCATAGAATTCCATGGACGCGTTACCTTCGGTTACAAAGAATGGGAAGGCCATCTGATCATCATCAAGGGTAAGAACATGAACATTAAGGGGATGCCTGGTCATTTGATCGATGGTGAGGGACACCGTTGGTGGGACAAGTGCGGAGGAAACTGTGGAAAGAAGAAGCCCTTCATGATCTACACTCAACTTGAGCACTCCTACGTTGATGGGCTCAGGATCAAAAACACGCCAGCATGGTGTTTCGCAATCAACCAGTGCAGCAGTGTTCACTACTCCAACATTGACATTGACAATCGCGATGGACACACAAAAGGCGGCCACAACACTGATGGATTTGATGTCCACAAGAGCGGAAACATCAGGATCTACAACAGCAAGGTCAACAACCAGGATGACTGTTTGGCTATCAACTCTGGATGGGACATTGTCTTCGAAAACAACGTCTGTGAGGGAGGGCACGGTATCGCTGTCGCTGTTGGTGGCTATGATGTCAACGAAGCTAAGAACATCTTGATCAGAAACTGCAAGGTTATCAAGAACAACATTGGCATCCGAGTGAAAACACTATTGAATGGCAAGGGCATCGTTGACGGCGTCACCTTTCACAACATCGAGCTGAAGGACATTTCTGAAACTGGAATCGTTATAATTGGAAACTACCTCAACTCTGGTCCCAGAGACAAACCTACTGGCGGCATTCCCATAAAGAACCTCAACATCAGGAATGTTTGGGGTAACGTTCTCCACAATGGTACCAATGTTCTGGTGAACGTAGCTCCAGGCAGTCCATCTGGTTGGATTTGGGACTCTCACCTGTGGGGAGGCAAGCCGAACAAGAATTGCTTGGGTGTCCCAAGCACAATTGCCGACCCTTGTGCGAAATAGTTCATTATTTTGCTGTCATTACATATGGTTTGAAATAAAGGTAGATAACGTCTTATTTTATTCGAGTGGTCATTTATGAATGAGTGAAACTAACTCAAACGTTCTCATTGAATCATCCTATGCTGTTCCCTAACTACGAAAGATGAGGAGTTTTGTATTCCATGAAATTTGTGTCTCTAGTGACGACCAATTCGGGGAATGATTTCTAGATTGTACTAACGTTGTTGCTCGCCGTATGTAACGTATCAAACCCCCGACCTGAATTGAACTAATCGTGAGCATTTATGCGCGTTATATGATCAAAACTGTAGAGCTATTACTTAGAGATTGTTCAAGTAGCTAAGAATAGTTGCAGAAATTTCATAGAGCTAGGTAAATATTGTTATTATCATCATCTTATTATCGTTGGGATTCACGTTGTTGTTGACGAGTTCAAAAATAAGCGTCCGCTGCGATAACCTACAACTAATCCCTTCAAGGTCACCGGAGTCGACGCCAGTCGTCGCAAGCAGTCGATTATCAGCGTGCAGTCGCACAAGATCCTCTGTTCGCACAAAATCCGAATTCCCGTGCACGTGCACCCGGTTCGTACCTCGAATAATCTCGAATTTACCTGGAGATTCAAAGGAAATTTCGGTTTTTAAGTCGTTGAACTTGGACGGAAGCTTCGAGGCCTTCTTGCGGACTTCTAACTTCGAAGCCTTTGGTTGGATCCTGTCAAAACGGCGATTTCATCTGCCATCTTCATCAACACCTGTATTTTTATCAAGCATCCTCATCAACTCTCTTCTCCTTCATCGAACATCATCATCATCCCGACGTCATCCCCTCATTTTCCATACAGATCAAGTAGGTAGGTACCTTTTATTTTTAAATTTCATATTTCATCTGCGGTGGAGCGTTCCTTCAATATAGTGATTTGACCGCATTTTTTTCGTTTGTTATTTTCTATTTACAACCTAAAGCCATCTCTCATTAAATAAATAGGTCTTTCGAAACGTAATTACTTTTTCCAGCCCTATGGATTATATTTGATAATAGATATGTTGACTGAAAAGAAACACATTAGTTACCTAACAGAGATATTTGCAAAAACAGGGTTCCTTAATCAGATGTCAGAATATGGCAGACAAGATCACTGAATATGCCCTACTACCTGCAAAGACAATCGTGTTCTTCGTCCTCGTTTTCCTACGAGTATTATCCAATGGCGAGGATACAGCAGTTATAACATACTGTTATAATTTGACCATCTTCCTGACTTTTTGATGACATCGCTGTTCTACTTCCAGATTTTGACAGTGTACTTCAAATCAGGTGATTATAAGTACGATCACCGATCAACTGCATCAGTTTGATTCTTCTTCTTTTGAAGTGATACAACATGGTAAATGTCATACTATAGCATCCAGTAAATATTTTATCATATTTTTGAATGAAATAAAACTATTGTAACGTTCTCAAAATTTCAAGTATGGAAAATGTTTTAATTAATTAATGTTGTTTCAAGTAAATCCCTTTTGGCACATTCTAAAGTGTTTGCGAAAGTTTCGCACCTCTTTTAATACTTTTTAAATGTTCATTCATATTGTTGTGACAGTGGTAGCTAATTCTCAAAGTTCTCAATTGATGATTGATTCTCAAACAACCTAAATCCAAATTATTGACGGTTGTAAATCCAAATAACTTGCACTTGTTATTGCGATTGAAATCGTCATAATTTATTGGAAACTACCTCATCTCCGGCTACTGGTGGCATTCCCTATAAGGAACCTCAATATCGCTTATATCTCGTACAATGTTCTCAACAACAGTACTAATGTTCTCGTGAACGTCGCTCCAGCTAGTCCATCTGGCTGTATTTGGAAACTTTTTTGGAAGCCAAACCAGTAATAAATGGGTGTTCCAAGCACCTTTTTTTGAGATAGTAATTTGAAATATTCATAATTGAAAGCCGTGGTTTGAGATCCAAGTAACATTCTTATTTTTGTATATTGCAATAAAAAAGTTCTGAAGATAAAACAAACATTAAATTAAGTATTTAATCTGGCTATATTTTTAATCATAATCCAATCACAATTTATCAGAAGTTCGTTGACTTCTACACAGTACTTTTTTCCAAGATTGGAAGATAGTCCACGAAGCATGAAGTTGGGAAGATTTCATTAGACTCCGGAATTGAGAATGAACTGATGAAAGAAGGAGCTGCGAGAATCCTTGATACCCCCAAGCTCTTGGAGGCGTATTGATTCAATTACTTACCCTGATGACAATATGAAGACGAAAGGCTTAGAAAGGGAGGTAATCCACTTTGAAATATCCACTTTCTAATCTCTTCACCACGGTAAGCCCTCGGGGCAATCAGGGTACCTTGATGATAAAAGTGAACGAGCTGAGTATTGACTTCTTACCAAACTATTTAAGAGTATATTGCAGCCGTCGAATACAAGTGAGCTACTGCAGCGCCAGAGGCCGAGTACATGAACATTATGAGCATTATGTTGACGTATTAGAAGTTTAAAATTGAATATTTTAGTAAGCAGATTATTTAAATACTTATCTTCCTCAATTTTATGTGCACCACCTTTGAAGTTCGATTTGCCAATGCACGTCATCAAGTTTTTCAAAAATCATGCCAATAAATGTCAGACCTAATTAATAAGAGAACAACTGACATGAACCACGACCTAATGAGCGACTTTATTCAACAAATCATCTCCTTCCTGCCTTCTTGGGGGAAGGGGAACAAATTTGTGAAAAAATTCAAATGTTAGTTAATTATTTTCAATAAAACATTTATGAATCCATCAAAAAAAGTATAACCCTCTCCCAAAATTCGATGATTCAAGTAAGACTTACTTAGTATACTTAGTATAGTTTAAAACGTTTTCTTATTCAAAACGAAGTATTGTAAATCGTTCCATATTCAATATGGATGCCGAATCCGAGAGTGAACGAGAATGAACGTTAAAATCATCGAAACTTGTTGGTTTGCTCGAGAGAAACGACCACTTCAAAGTCTTGTTTTCACCTTCGATTGTTCGAAAAAGTCGAGAATGAACGTTAAAATCATCAAAACTTGTTGGTTTAATCGATAAAAACGACCTCTTCAAAGGCTTGTTTTTACCTTCGATCGTTTGATCCCTGATACCTGGAAATTTCATCGAAATCGAATGGAAAATGGGGAAGTTATAGCTGTTACAAGGAACCCACGTTTGCGCATGCGTAAAATATGGTCAGATATCATTATTTTACTCTGACAAAAAATGCGGGACGTTGTTTATTATTTGGCCACTTGGAACGCCTTGAGTGTTTGTTTTATGAACGAGTTGACTTCGTTTCGTCCTTGAAAGGAGCCCACAGTTTGGCAGCCAGTCGTGAATGCCAAAATTTCTAGCGTCCATTTTGTGCGGATGGTTTTATATCATTTCCAAGCGTCTGTAATTTCTTACTTATTGGAAAGAACGCTCATGGCTGGCAGGTTTTTTTTTCTTCTAGTTACCACGTATTAATCGATTGTAGTTTCTCCTCAATTCCTCTTTGGCCCTTATTTCATGACGAAGAAGCAAGTAACATAACATCTTACTCTCTTATTTCTTAAGGTGACCTACACCAATCGTTTCTACATTGCCTAAAAGTGGGGAGAAGGCTATGTCAGCCCTTTTTAGTAGGCTAACATAGTCTGGAGGCCCTCCAAAATAGACCTCGTCAGGTAGCAGTGGAAGGAGTTTGTGAATAAACTCATTAAAGACCTCCTACTTAATAATAATTTAAAACAAGTGGGTGTGGCACATAGCTTCCTCGTATCCATAACCCGATTATATAGATGATCCGATGCATAGTAGCTAATCTCAAAAAACCAATCTCTAAGTACCTTTCACTACCCTCATAGGGGACCATCTACACGCTAATCTGGGCAATCCTAGAAAATTTCATCAAATTCGGACGAAAAATGTAAGTGCGGTAGTGATTGGAATCAAAAAATTTCATTGCAAGACTGGGAATCGAACCTGGAACTACTGGGTGTGAGTCCAGAACTTTGCTTACTGATCAACAGAGGGGTAAGTTGAAATGCTTTGAGATCCTCACCTCAGACGCAACTGTTACGGCTGTTACAAGTATTTTACGATTGCGCATGCGCAGAGGCTACTGTAAATTTTAAGGCCTTGATTTTCATTGGGGACCATCTACAACCTAATCCGCGTAATCCCTGAAAATGTCATCGAAATCGGGTAGAAATTGTGGAAGTTATGGCTGTTACAAGCAATTCACGTTCGCGCATGCGCATCGGCTACTATCAGTCCGGGGGTAATGATTTTCATAGGGGACCATCTAAACACTAATCTGTAACATCCCTGAAAAGTTCATTGAAATCGGATGGAAAATGTGGAAGTTACGGCCGTTACAAGAAAATTAACGTTTGCGCATGCGCAGTCGCTTCTATCAGTCCGAAGGTGATGATTTTCATAGGGGACCATCTAATCACTAATCTGTAACATCCCTGAAAATTTCATTGAAATCGGGTTGAAAATGTGGAAGTTATGGCTGTTACAAGGAATTCACGTTTGCGCATGCGCAGTCGCTTCTATCAGTCTGAGGATGATGATTTTCATAGGGGACCATCTAATCACTAATCTGTAACATCCCTGAAAATTTCATTGAAATCGGATGGAAAATGTGGAAGTTATGGCTGTTACAAGGAATTCACGTTTGCGCATGCGCAGTCGCTTCTATCAGTCTGAGGATGATGATTTTCATAGGGGACCGTCTACACACCAACCCGCACAATCCCTGAAAATTTCATCGAAATCGGACAATAACTTCTTATAGTTATGCGCGTTACAAGGAAATCATGACAGACACACAGACAGACAGACACGGAACCAAAATTGTTCAGAAAGGTCTAAAACGCAAAACGCGAGTGAAAATTTTGATTTTGGAGAACTTTTTTTTTTCGTCCTTGAAAAGTGAAAACAAAGCTTCCGCTACCTTGGTAGACTCGGAAGCAAAAAACGCAGAACTCAGAACTTTCAGTGCCTCAAATCGAACAGTTTGTTTTTCTATATTTTTTCCCAGAAGTTTCATTTCTTTTCGTTGGTTTCCGTCAACTTGATTCCTTTGTTTTTTGCTTCCGAGTCTACCAAGGTAGCGGAAGCTTTGTTTTCACTTTTCTAGGTTGAAAAAAAAAGTTCTCCAAAATCAAAATTTTCACTCGCGTTTTGCGTTTTAGAACTTTCTGAACAATTTTGGTTCCGTGTCTGTGTGTCTGTCTGTCTGTCTGTCATGAATTCCTTGTAACGCGCATAACTATACGAAGTTATTGTCCGATTTCGATGAAATTTTCAGGGATTGTGCGGGTTGGTGTGTGGACGGTCCCCTATGAGAATCATCATCCCTGGACTGATAGAAGCGACTGTGCATGCGCAAACGTGAATTCCTTGTAGCGGCCATAACTTCCACATTTTTCATCCGATTCCAATGAAATTTTCAGGGATGTTACAGATTAGTATTTAGATAGTCCCCTATGAAAATCACCACCTCCTGACGGATAGAAGTGACTACGCATGCGCAAACGTGAATTTCCTTGTAACGGCCATAACTTCCACATTTTCAACCCGATTTCAATGAAATTTTCAGGGATGTTACAGATTAGTATTTAGATGGTCCCCTATGAAAATCACTACCTCCGGACTGATAGTAGCCATTGCGCATGCGCAAACGTGAATTTCCTTGTAACGGCCATAACTTCCACATTTTCAACCCGATTTCAATGAAATTTTCAGGGATGTTACAGATTAGTATTTAGATGGTCCCCTATGAAAATCACCACCTCCGGACGGATAGTAGCCATTGCGCATCCGCAAACGTGAATTCCTTGTAGCGGCCATAACTTCTACATTTTCCATCCGATTTCAATGAAATTTTCAGTGATGTTACAGATTAGTATTTAGATGGTCCCCTATGAAAATCATCATCCCCGGACTGATAGAAGCGACTGCGCATTTTTTTGATCTAATCACATACACCTACTCACTTAATTTTTCATCCGAAGTTCATGAAATTTTCTAGGATTGTCCAGATTAGCATGTAGATGGTCCCCTATGAGGGTAGTGGAAGGTACTTGGAGATTGGTGTTTTGAGATTAACTAATACCTATGCATCGGATCATCTATACAATCGGGTTATGGATACGAGGAAGCTATCTGCCACACCCACTTGGCAGACGTTTTTAAATGTAATAATGTAATTGGGTTCGCCCGTACAAATGAAAGTAAATAAATAAGTAATTAAATTTAAAAAAATATATGTAAGATCGGAGGTAACATCAAAAACTTGGATTTCATTTTTTTTCTAACTCTTTATATTCGGTATTTTTTTCTAAATCAAAGGTTATTTTACATAAACACAGCCAGGGTGACATGAAATTTCATCAATTATGCAGGTTTGCCACATTTGATATCCATACCGGCTGGTACTCCTTTGCAAGGAAGTTCTCTCTTGCCGCCAATTATTTTCGCGTCCCAGGTCCAGTTGCTGGCGTTGGCCACCCAAACAAGAATATTAGAACCTTTTTTGTCCACATTACCTCGAACATTTTTGACCACCAGATTCTGGATGGGACAGTTCGTGCTGGGAAGCCCCGTGGGGCCGGAATTCTTGTAATTGCCTTGAATGATTATCCCCGTTTTCTTGATATTTTTCAATTCAACGTCTTCGTAAGTTATGTCTTTTATTAGACACTGCTCATCTTTCTTGGTTTTTATTCTGATACCCAAAGTACTTCCAACTACTCTACAGCGTTTCACCAAAACGTTCTCCACAACCGCTCCGCCGCCCACTGATCCAATTGAAATACCATGGCCTCCAGCGCAGGTGTTGTTTTCGAAAACGATATTCTTTCCAGAATTAATAGCTAAGCAGTCATCCTGATTATAGACTTCGCAGTTGTTGATGTTAACTCCGTCACTGTTCGCTACATCGAAAGCATCAGTGTTATGTCCTTTCACACGTCCATCTCTATTGTCCATCTTAATATCTGTAAGTTGGACATTGTAACAGGCATTCACTGCAAAACAGTGAACTGGCGAATTCTTTATCCTCAGACCAGTGATGATAGAATTCGATGCTTGGAAGTAAATAAATCTAGGCTTCTTTCTTCCGCCGTTTCCCCCTTTGCCGTCCCACCAACGGGCACCATCTCCATCAATCACATGCCCTGGTTTACCTTCTACTCTGATGTTCTTTCCAGTGATTTTGATCAGAGGACCCAGCCATTGTGTGTATCCAAATGTAAGCTTACCCGCGAATTGAACTACCGTGCCGTCTTGCAGGCCGTCTAAATTCAGTGTTACTCCGGCCGGGACTTCCATGTCCTTGATAGTTAACAGTTTCTCTCCATTTTTCCTGGCATCCGCAAGCTGCTGTAAATTGTTCACTTCAACACCGAAGACGCCAGCAACAAACAATATAGCTCCAGCCAGAACAGTGACGATTGACCTCATCGTTGCTGAGCTGCAAGAGGAAAAACACAGTATTACCTATGTTTAATGTTTCATAAAATTGTGATTTATTGTAAATCGAAATAAAAAACATCCTCCATTAAAAATGTTGGAGCACCACCGATCAAAAATCGCCATTCTCTAAATTTCAACTATTTCAACTCTTAACCCATTAGTGACCGTAATTATTTTTTTATAAAATTTCTGATGGAACTTGGTAAGATGTACGTTGTTCTAGAAGCACTAGAAAAATAGTATTAAAAATTTTGGCGAACGAAAAGGTGGTATGAAGGGGTGTGCCCAAATTAGCCCTCTGGGCACTCAGCTAAGCAGTTCTGGGAAAGTAATACACAGTCATGTACGATCATTTTTTAAAAGTTTATTGAAGTATATACAACCAAAAAAACCGCAAAAACAGTATATTTGTCGAATAAATGAAAAAATTGGGTACTAACATATCATCTCAAAAATGTTGAGTGGAATGTATCGAAATAGTCGATGCAAATTCCTTGCTTGAACATCTTGCACACATGGCGCAAACTCAGGTTGTTGTTTGCATACGTCAGTGCAGTTTATTCCTGCGTATCTCTTCATTTTCTTCTCCTCCGTATGAAAAATGTGGTGGTCTATATTACCATTGCATTGCTGACCCTAGATGTAGACGTACATCTTCCAGAAGTTCCTGGACGTCTCCGGGCGACAGCATAAGCGTCTGGGCCAATTCCGTGGCGCAAAGTGCTTAGAGGGCTAATTTGGGAACAACATGATACAGTTCAATTGTTCACGGATCTACCATGGGATATTTATTCAGTTATGAACTGTTCTCGTTGGGTAATAACCATAATCTAAGACAATGCAAAGAAATACCGTCAAAATAAAATTTTGAAGTACTAATGGCAATAAATGCCGCAGCCCGTCGACGACCAGATTGTCACTCATCTTAGAGACTGAATAAACCACACTGAGCAACTGATTCATTCAAACTGAATGCACTTCTAATATGGTAGAGAATCTCGGTAGCTTGTAAGACCAATAAGTAAGCAATAGAATCAAAATTACACCAAGAATTGGGAGAATTGTGAGACCAAGTTTGTCGTTCCGCTACTAGCCCGCTGGGCACTAATGGGTGGCAATTAATAATGGTCCGAACGTTATGCGGCTGGAGGCTGGAAATTTTTGTTTTTTGAAATTTTCGTGTTATTAAATCGTAAAACGAAAATTTCACGGGGAGGAGGTTGAAGTATTTATCTTTCTGTTCAATTCCAAAGGTTCATTCTGAAAATAATAAATCAAGAACTGTATTCTCCAAGTTTGGAAATCATGTTGACTACTAATATTTAATATTTGCTGGAAACACGTTTTTGAAGTAGTGACAATACCATCGACA
This sequence comes from Apolygus lucorum, assembly GCA_009739505.2. Taxonomy (NCBI): domain Eukaryota; kingdom Metazoa; phylum Arthropoda; class Insecta; order Hemiptera; family Miridae; genus Apolygus; species Apolygus lucorum. The sequence goes on along the minus strand of CM019178.2, from coordinate 9,315,221 downwards.
AGACTATAATATAGTCTATATATTATAATATAATTTTGTATTTGTATTTTGTATTGTATAATGTAATATAAAATTATATTATAATATAACTTATGGACAAAATTTGTACTTCACCATAAAATTATTTAAAGCATATTCAAAATATGTTTTAACAATAATTTTCCTCGAAAGACACACATGATAATATCATCGTGCAGTAACGTGATAGTGAGAGTGATAATGTAATATACCTACCTGAATAATATTGGTGTAATAATAACATTTACCTATGTTATTATTATTATACAGCAATATTATTCAGTTTGTGTATTTTCTCTTGGCACTTCTAACTATTTCCGGAAATTTTCCTCAAAACAGACAGTTGAAAGTAGGTATTTTTCATAAAAACTCGTATCTATTTTCATATTACGAAAACTTTTTGAACTTTCGGATTTGTTTCGAATTTTTCACAACTAATTTCTATTGTTGGAAATTTTCAACATTTCATTTTTGAAAACACCGCCAAAAATCTGTAAAAACGTGAAGAGAATATTACGCGAAAATACGCGAACTGAATGTTATTATTGGAGTAATACATTTGTCATTAATATTTTATTACTATGTTATGGAGGTATTAGTAGTATGAGGGAGGCTCACTTTGCGTACACCTGGACCACTGCAACGTACACAAACGAAAAATAATTAGTCCTAGATTCGTTTTATACCTTGATTGTTTGCTCTATTACATGTTTGTTCAATTAAATATGATGGCAAAGTGAATACGATCGAGACAATGAGATAATGACGGGGGAAAACATCCAACGTAGAACGTCCTTAAAGTTGACAGTAATTAAAATATTTGAAAAAGACCCAACTCTTTTATGTTTCAACCAAGGCTAAACCTTTAGGTACCTGAAAAGTGGTTATTAACTTTTTTAATTTCGCTAATATATCAAGGTTCCTAGTATTATTTCACGCAAAAAACAATAATAAAAAAGTTGAAAATTGTTTATTACCATTTTTTTAATAATTTATATTTGTGTAGGTATACCCTTATTTTGGTTTATTATTTCTAATAATAAGCCTATGTGATCGTATCGCAAAAAATTTTTATAACCCCCCCTCAAACTTTGTCACTTTACGTTTCAAGGTGCGTAGAATCCAAATTTGCAATGTCCGTCCGCCGTCCGCCGTCCCCCGTCCGCCGTCCCCCGTCCGCCGTCCCCCGTCCGCCGTCCGCCGTCCCCCGTCCGCCGTCCGCGGCACTTTTCTTAGCAACACTGGACCGATTTGGTTCAAATTTGGTATATGGGCTCCATTTGGGGTCTAGTTGTGCCGCGAAGTTTTTGGTTGATGTAGGTCACTTCTAAGGGGTGAAAATTAAGGGTTGAAATTTTCAAGAGTGCCCTAGCTCGAAAACTCTCTAAATAAAGGTATCGTTTTTTCACCAATTTTAAATAGTATTGAATTTTTAAAAATTTTTGAGACCACCCGGAGCTCTGTAGGACAAACCGTTCGGTCCCTACGAGTACTTGAAGGTTTTCCTCCGATAAAACAGAATCATGAGTGTGAATCGCAAAAGAGGTCTAATCTCCATTCAAATTTTATCGGACTAAAATGCGATCGCTGTTCATTTCTTCGATTTGTATACAGTTTTGCCTTCTGCTTAACCAGTAATCAAATTTCAATATGAAGCTTTCTATTTTTCCAATCGAGTGTGAAGCGTTTAGTTCTTTCTAATAAACTTGATTGTGAAGGTGTGAAGCCAGTATGGTGTGGTAGGTAGTACCTAGCTGGTAGGTAAAAAAAAGTTGGTAGGTAAAACAAATGTTGGTGGGTAAAAAACGCTGCAAATCATTGCTCAAAAGCTTCTTCATTCTTCAGATCACTGATCAGCTGAGTGAGCTCCGAAGCCATTTTCAATCCTATTGAATGGAAGTGCTCTTCCAGGCGTCTCCAGCATTCGAGGAGATCTTCTTCACTCCTCAGATCACTGATCAGCTGAGTGAGCTCCAAAGCCATTTTCAATCCTATTGAATGGAAGTGCTCTTCCAGGCGTCTCTAGCATTCGAGAAGATCTTCTTCACTCCTCAGATCACTGATCAGCTGAGTGAGCTCCGAAGCCATTTTCAATCCTATTGAATGGAAGTGCTCTTCCAGGCGTCTTCAGCATTCGAGGAGATCTTCTTCACTCTTCAGATCACTGATCAGCTGAGTGAGCTCCGAAGTCATTTTCAATCCTATTGAACGCAGGAAGCTGAAATTTGAGAGGGAAGGTCAAGGGAGAATACAGATGGTGGTAGGTGCTATTGATGGAGAACCAGTGATCTATACAGAAGGGTGATCTATACAGAAAATAATAAACCTTTGAGCAATGATTTGCAGCGTTTTTATTAGAATCATCGATAGAAAAAACTCATGAAACGCTGCAAATTATTAGAAAATGGTTCATAATTTCCATATAATGATAACAATTCAGTGTTGATGTTATCCTAACTATATTATTATGCATCTCACCAGAAATCACCAACTCAATATTCAACCTTCAGTAACCATGTGAAGTATAAGAGGTGCATTAAACTCAACGTGGTAGAATTAGGTATTTGTTTGCGTCGAATCAAATGATGCTCGAGTGGCTATTTAGCCTATTTTATAATGAATTATAGAAAATCAATTCACGATTTAGGAAATACTAAGCAAACAAAATAAAATGGAACATCAAAAAATATGTACCTACTACAAATATGTAGTACAGATTACTTAAAGATATGAACCGGACGCGAGAACTCCCTAATGGGTCCCTTTCTTAAGGTAAACCTTGGAAAATTCACTCACAAAGCCGAAGGGACTTCCTTCTGGTGTCCAAGTCCAGCGTGTATCAACTGTCAACTACCAGTTCTACACCTGATCACCGAATGCCCACTATTTTCATATCAACCTTGGAAAACACCAGTAAAAAATATTGCGGAAATGATAGTGCCACACATTTTCGAGGCTTCTTGCAGATCCTAAAATATCAATCTTTGTACTATCTTAGTACCGAGTATACGAGCTTACTACGAACTCTGATTGTGTCATGAAACTTATGTAAACCATTTTATGTACTCAATTCATGATTTTTGATGCTGATGATGATGACTTTACGGTTGATGTCATGTCCAGTCAAACCTGCTTCCATACTTAGTTGAAATCTCAGTCTCTGGAGCTGCTGAGATCAAATGTCATGTCACCTCCGCTCCATATCGCCTAAGAACCTTCTTCATTCCTGTATGCGCTACAAATTGAAATTCTTTTGGGTTCTCGTGAATATTTGTAGAAGGTATACTTATCCGCTGGGTGCGTTAAATTCTTCCCCGATAGTCACCCTGACAAGCTGAAATGTTGCAACCATCAACCCATCGAGGACGGACTTTGTCTAGTATACTAGTATTAGGTACTCAAACAGCTAGAGTATTTCCAATGAAGGCACGTAATTAGGTAACAATAAACTAAGCTCATACGTTCCACTTTCGTTCAAAATGTAAGACAAACTATACAGAGCAGTAAAACAAAATTAGGGTTCGTGTAAAGCAGAGTCATATAAGTTCTGAAGAGTGTTGTTTGTTGTGCGTTTGTAGGTATGTACACTTCCTTCACAAAATTGTCGTTTGAAACAAGTAGCTTTGATGTGGCTCCAAAAATGTCATTCCGCGCGAAGAAGAGATAAAACCAGTCTACCTTCATCAAATAAGTTCACAGCAAAGTTCCCAACTCTGGAGAACCGACTAGCTGCGATGAAACGGGGGCAATAACGGCTTTCTTTGGACGGGACGCCAGAAGGATAAAGAGGATGGGAAATAACAAACTAGCCCAACCAACCGTCCGCCATCCAAAAGCTTTACACCTTCCGATTGCCTCCGGCAATTTTGGAGTTTTCAGGAGAAAGAGTTTTTGAAGCTGGTTAGAAAGGGTGTGGAGTTTCCAGGTAGCTGGTAAGGATTAAAATTTAGATTGACGTGGGAAAGGAAAGGGATTTGAATCTTTGAAGGAAAAGTTGGCTTTGATGTCCGCTTCCTCTCTAAATTAGTATAAGTTTCGTGGGGTGAGAGCGTCCAAGGTCTTCCATTTGGAATTTCATCGCGCGGTTATTAAAACGAGATGCTCATCCTTCTACTAGAGAACATCGTTTCAGCCAGATCTCCCTGCCTGTATGGAATGAAAATTAATGATATCGTTAATACATTATCACCTACGTCCGGTGTGTTTGGAGTGATGTAACAAATACGGGGTACGACTAAATTGGCGATGACTTGAGATTTTACGTAATTATCAAAACCACTAAAGACACCGCATAATTTTAAACTAGTCTTTTTCGTTTATACAAACTCGAACTCTCTATTCTGCTTATGCAGACATAGGAGATGGTCTCAAAAACCGTATATTTAATCAAACTGATAAGTGGGAGAAGTCACTATTTCACAATTTCTTCTTTTCTACACCATCTTTCGTTAACTACGTTTCACTTCAAAATGAAAAACTTTGAAGTCAAAAGGTACCGTTATTTATCTCTTCCTCAGTGTTCAGAATTCATGACATCTTTAGCTGTATTGATGTTGCTACTTCCCTTCGAACTGACGTTGATGATCCCCCAAGATGTTACTCCAATAAGATCTTACTTCCGGGGTTGAATCGCTCTCCAATAATGAATCCACAATCCAGAACAGAATGCCGGATTATTTCTGGAGGGAGAAGCTCCATCTGGTAGAGATAAAGTTCTCTCCCAAATGGGGACACGGTTTATTACATTGAAAAAAGGATTAAGGAAGGATTTCCGCTCAGTTGATCTGGTAGCACGAACCGCCAGCTCGTTACCAGAATCATCCTGAGTCTTTTAGAAAAACTTTGTATCGGAACCAAACTTCCTTCTTCCGCTTGTCGGCAGATATCTGAATCATTAAAACTTCCGGAGATGTCCGAAAATAATGACGACCAAAAAACATCAATTCAGACTTTTTTCATTGATAGCTCGATTTTAGTGGTTTGGGAATCATTTTCAAAAAGATCTTCTCGTTTATATTATTATCCCAAAAGTAACATAAGTCACTTTTACGATACATTTTTCCTACTGTAATTTTTTTCCCAGTTCTCAACAAGATCGATGTTGAACCACACCTGCATGCAAAATGATGGAATATGGGGTTATTTTGGGTGAACACTTCCAAGGGGTCTAGGTAACCTTTTACAACTAATTTCCAACAAAAATGTCTTGGAGCAATTTTTTTAAATCCCTTTGTTTCCATGTAACTTTCAATTTTAAGATTGTTTTCGTGTTCTTGACCTTATACCACTTAAACTACCATACCTACCTTAATTTACCGTGTAAATGTGAAAATAAGGGCACAATTGGGAAGGATGTTAAAATTTCCATGTTTCAGACGCTATACAAATTTTGAGAAAATCTCGTGCGTTAAAAAAAAAGATCTAATTAAAATTTGTGATAATTTTCTAGAATTCAATTTTCTTGTCCGTTTTTAAACCCTTGTTACTTAGAGTTTTTGAGAGACACCCACCAGAAGAAACTTTTGCAAAATCTCAGCTTTTTCAACAGTATAATCAAAAAAAAATTTCAATCGAATTTAGGGTAGAAATCTGTATTTGAAAAAAAAAGCATTCCAGTGACGGGCAGTTTTCTACAGGAAGAAAAAAATAATGTTAATTAAAGTATTATTGGTCATTTTAGGGATATTTGGTCAACAACAAAAAATCTTGATATTAAAAAAAAAAGTTGGAAAAACAACAAAAAGACATTTCGCTCACTCCTTTCAACAACGGCATTTCTCAAAAATGGTTGTTTTTCAGGAGAGCGGTTTTAAAGTTTGAAAGTCAAATGATTCCCTTTAAACGCAAATTCCAAGACCACATTTAATTTTTTTCTTATGCAACATATCACTGTGAATGTAGCCCACACATTATCGCGCTATTTTAAATAAAATTTAGTGAAAATTTTGAAGATTTAAAAAAGTACCTTCCATCTATGACGGTTTTGTTCCAAATTTATATGACGGTGCTTGTAGTAAATCAGAATGTGTCATTACTGTCACTAAGAAAACCCCGTTTTGAATGAAAGACGCTGACGTAACCTGAGCTATGTCATATTTGCAAGGATAATCGAATTTCCTTACTGCTAGTTGCAACCAAATTCGTATTGGCAAAAAAGTATTGGCTATTAATTTCATTACAATTCACATCTGAAAATCATCCAAACAGATTCATTTTATCTTGGAAAAAGTTATAAGCAGCAACAAACAATAATTTTTTATGATTTATTAAAAAAAAAAACCCACCCTAAAAAGAGATAGAGAATAATGATCTTTAGTGAAAAAATACGACCTAGGTATGTAATGCAAAAATATGAATAGATACAAAATGAGCGAAGAGATCAATTCAGGTACAAGATGAAATAAGAATAATTAGGTCTGGCTGGTAAACGCGAAATACAAAATGGACCCAGCCCATCAATTTTATGACCTATCTGTCACAAAATGTAGGTAACATCTTCGAGTAGTGCAAAATTATAAAAACTGAGACTTAAAAAATTGTTGTAAAAACGTTGTAAAAATTAGACATTTTCTTCGAATTCGGTACAGGTATAGGTATAGAAAGAAAGAAATCACGAAATCTTAAATTTAGAGATTTTCATAAAATTGCTTGTAACACTTATGGTATGAAGTTCTTTAGAACCAGTTCCATCAGGTCTTTTTTTAGTTGCAGCTATTTGAGGTTTTCCGCCGAAGGCAGGCTGTTAAGAGATGATTTCACTTGGTCTTTTCCTTTTTATAATAATAGCCTCCATAAGGTCTGATTCCTCAAAAGAATGCTTATGAAAAAATGAATAAGGAGACTTTTGTTAAACTCGCATTACTTTAATATCTTTGAATTTGACAGGCTGACCTTAAATAAACACACAAAACACCTCGCAAAGGACCAATGTCAGAGGCCAAACGTTTTAAATCGACGGAATCCTCGTGAGAAAGTTCATTAACAGAAAATGGTGCACCGGTTCTTCTTGCCGTTCTGACCAAAGAAATTAAACCTTCAGGCGTGTAAATTTGGCCACTTTTCAACGATTGTTCCACTTTTCTCTCATTCAAAGAATGCTGATGAATCTCCTTCGTTCTGTGTACGGCCTTTTAATAGAAATTTATGAATGATAGAGTTGAGGACACATCGACACCTGAGCGCCCAAAGGGCCAAACTGCTTTCGGAACTACTTACTATTCTAAAACGCAAGCGATTGTAGGGAGGCCAGTGTATATGAAGTCAACTAGGTTTTTTTTTTGTAATTGGTCCAAAAATCTATGTAAGATTGAATTCCAAACCGTTTTTGAATCATGGTTCTTCGGACTTCTGACATTGAAACCGATTTCAGTTTGGCCCTTTGTACAAGAAAAAGCAGTTTGGCCCTTTGGGCGCTCAGGTGTCGACATTTACGAACAGCATAAATGTAAGCGGCTAGCACGAACTGATTCTTTTGCTGGCCGCAACAGTCATCCGAATAAAATATCTCATCCTTGTTAGTTCCAATTTGCTTCTCTATGTATTTCAAAACGGACGATCCAAGTTCGTTTGGTCCACGATATGGCCATGTGAGTCATCGCTAAAAGTTAGTCACCTTTTAGCTACCTGGGCTAATTTTGCTGCAATGAAATAGGTTAATGAAAAGGCCAGTATTAGGTAAACTTAATGCCAGAAAATAATAAAAACATTGGGTTCAAGAAAAAATAGAACTATTTTTTCTTGAACCCAATGTTTTAATTATTTTCTGGCATTAAGTTTACCTAATGCTGGCTTTTTCATAAACCTATTTCAACTTCAACTTTGTTCCCTTAATTGGTGAGCACCAATCTAACCATGATTTATCCTCGAGAAGTCATTATTAATCTCTTATGGTCATAAAACTGGAAAAGGGAATGAGTAAATTGCCTATTGAAAATTTCCTCATGGAAATGGATGGATTTGTAGATAAATCAAAGAAATGGTTGGATACTGTTACCTGTTGTAATTCATAAACAGTCGTTCGTAACATTGACAACAATGTCGCATCGCAAAATAGAACTGAATTTTCCCAAAAAGGGTAATCATTTTGTGTGTAATAGTGTCTTAAAACGAAAAAGTCTTAGCACCACTTTCTGCGGAGGAAAATTTTTAGTTGACAATAACGTCATAAGTTGAAAAAGGTCAAACCATTTTTCTAGCCCACTGTGGAAGAATGTCATAAATCGAAATGAAACCTACTGAAAAGATAATAATTTTTTGTGCAATACTAACCTAAAATATGATGACACGTTATTGGTACAAAACTGAAAATGAACAATACACCAATACTCCAGAGCAAAACAGTCAGAATCCGAAATAGAACACTATTACACCAAACGAGAAGAAACTTACTCTTCGACGGTTCAATAGCAACTCAATTGTGACAACCTTGAAATATAAACTTATGGAAAGTTGAAACATGCAAAGACGACACTTCTTGTCTCTAGCGGATCCACATTGAGTTACACCGATGACGTTCTCGCACGGATATAGTACACCCTTAGGGCTTTCAGAAAATGGACTTAACTCAAAATAGCCGATTTTTGAGATATGACGTTGTTGAAAGGAGTGAGCGATTTACTTGTTGGTTGGTACGGGGGGACCGTTTCCATGGTTTGGGTTTTTTTTTTGGAGTTTTGTTCTTTTGAAGTTTCTTTAATTTCTAAAGTGGTACGTTTTTCGACCCTTCTGTGGAATCTTCTTCAGCCTTTATGTCAGTTGTATTTGGGTTCATTCCAGTATTTGTGCTCTTTGGTTCTTAGTTTGATAGTGAAGCAGTCATACCACTGCACATATATACCTGTTATGCATAGTATGAGAATTCATCATCACCCGGTTCATTCTTTCGTAAATTGCAGCAGTTTCATTATGAGAAACTGTTGAGCTTGGTGTTATCATCAGAGTGAAGCCCTGGTCCAGTACAAATCCATTTTTGTTCAACTTTTTACAGTACCTAGGTAGTTGAACTTTCATAACTTCTTGAATTTAGCATAAATTTGGACGAGGGTGTGCAATATATTGAAGAAAAACTGTTCAAATTGAGTTCTTGAAAGCATGGGTTTCTGAAATTAATTAATATGAACTATAAGAGTTCATGACTGCTTCACAATCAAACTAAGAACCAAATATTACAAAAACTGTAATGCACCCAAACACAACTGACGTAAAGGCTGAAGAAGACTCGAAACATGTTCCTCTTTAGAAATCAAAGAAACTACAAAAAACGTACAAGACGGTACAAAAAACGTCTGCCAAGTGTGTGTGGCACATAGCTTCCTCGTATCCATAACCCGATTGTAAAGATGACCCGATGCAAAGTAGTTGATCTCAAAACATCTAAATACCTTGTACTACCCTCATAAGGGACTTTACACGTCAACCGGCACAATATCTGGATATTATTACTATATGGATGTTACAAGGACATATACTTTTGTATATTACCAAAATTCTACTAATCTGTAACATCCCTGAAAATTTCATTGAAACCGGATGGAAAATGTATATGTTATGGCCGTTACAAGTAAATTCACGTTTGCGCATGCGCAGTGGCTACTATCTGTCCGAAGGTCATGATTTTCATAGGGGACCATCTAAACACTAATCTGTAAGATCCCTGAAAATTTCATAGAAATCGGACAATAACTTCGTATAACTTAGATACGCCCGTTACAAGGATTTCATGACAGACACACAGTCAGACAGACACGGAACCAAATTTATTCAGAAAGGTGTAAAACACAAAACGCAAGTGAAAATTTTGATTTTGGAGAACTTTCTTTTTCATCCTTAAAAGTGAAAATGAAGCTTCCGCTACCTTGGAAGACTCGGAAGCAAAATAAGACTCCCAAATTAAAAATACATTTATTGTTAGAAATTAATTTAAGAATAATTGTTCAACTAATTTCCAGCTGATTTCTGATCCTTGAAGGTTGAACCAACCTTAGAAGTCTTCGCCCGGTAGAATGAATTCTTTCGAGTACATAATTTTCACATATTCATAATTTATTATAATTTATCAATAATACCAGCAACTGGATTCCATCGTAATGAGCTGTGTATTTAAGCTCGAGATAATTTTCTCTCATAAAATCATTGTTCGCTTCATCAGAGTTTAAATTGGAAAGGTTTTTACCATAATTCATCATTTCAAAACAGCTTTGTCCACAATAAAGTTAATTTATTTATTAGTCTGGTTGATGAACCCAAATATCGTAGTAAGAGTGCAAAACCGTGAAACATTACAATTTACTTGACTTTTCAAATTGAGAATTACAAATTTAATTTCTTGTTACATTAATAGTAATTATTAATGTATGCTGATGTATGCTGATGAATTTCTAACAGAACTCGATGTATGCTGATGCACAAAGAATGTAACAAAAATCTGAAACAAAACTAATGATACAACGATCCACAATTATTGTGGATCGTTGTATCATTAGTTTTGTTTCAGATTTTTGTTACATTCTTTGTGCATCAGTATACATCGAGTTCTGTTAGAAATTCACTCGCTTCTTCGCCACAGCGCTTAAAGTCTTATTTGTAGTACTGTGATCCATTTTGATGATCACCTCCATGAGAATCTCATCAGGCCTTTTGCGACCAACTGACGACCATTCTCAACAGTTACATATTTCTGCTTGGGAGACTGACTGAGTAGCTCAACCAGACTGCAGTCAGACTGCGGGTAACGTACTTGCCAGGGGACATGCTCCGTCAGCGAAAAAGATCTTTGCAAGAGCCCTGAGAGTAGTCGCTGGCCTTTCCTACAGAAAAGACTGTAGGCCTGTATTCTGCGTTCTTACTGTACCAACGACCTACATTTTGGAATGCCTAATATACAAGTACGGAACCACGTAGACGAATCCCCTAAAGGGAAAATAGGTAGCACTCGTCGAGCGAATCAGCTGGAAATTCCGTTCCTCCGGCTGAGTTCATCGCGCAACTCATCTCACTGGTGGTGCATGAAGTTGTGGAATACCGTTCCCGAAGATTGGCGTAATTGGAAGAAATCTACTGAATTCAGGAAGAAGATTCGATCACATCTCAGTGACCTTGCACCCTACAACTACTATCACTTCTTCGAATCAACTTTCTTCTTTTTTCTTTACTCGACCAATTGCCAAGTAATTTGGAGTATGATTACCTACAATGATTATCTACCTAATAATGATTACCAAAATTGAATGAATTATCTTAATTTCTGTACTGACCTTTGTATATTCTTCGGGTGATTTACAAATTTAAAAAATTTTCAATTCAATTCAATTATCGATATTGGCGATAAACAAATTTGTAAAAAATTGTATTATTTATCTATATTTTGGATAGAGAACGATGCTGTAATTGGAAAGATCAGAATTAATACTTATTTCCCGTCAGTTTCTGCAGATGTGGTGATGAGTGGGTTTGAATACAAGTATAATCAACAACAGAGACTCATCCATCTTCCCAAGAATTCCACGGTAACCCTGTTTGAATTGTTGCTGAGGTCGGTTTAATTGTCTTCGAGGTTCGGGGACTCCCTAGGGCCAATGCTTCGAGAGATAAATGTTGATCAAGGTTGACACTGGAGGTTCGTCGGTTTGTCTGTCTGCCTGTTTCCTCCTGACCCTCATCACCCGCGGGGGAACTTGATCGATCTCGAACCAACTTGTCAGCTGAAGGAACTTCCAACCTTCTAACCCTTCCTCAACTGCGATAGGCCTTTCTGTACGATTCGGTGACAAGTTTTGCCGAGCGGAATGGACTGAGAGGAATAGCGCTGTGAATTGAATCTCAGGGCGACTCAAGCTTCTGGCAAATTTCTCCAGGGATCTGGTTGGCTGGAGTATCCGAAATGATTTCCTGCGTTGGTATTTGAACCCGGCCAATCGTATTTCTTGCATTCAATGATTCAGATTGTGTTTTTTTTTAGTGCTATTCGTTTCAATAACGTTTCGTCCATGGGTTTTCATAGAGAAAATGTTTAAATTAAATGCCAAAATTTGCTTGGCAATAGTTGCTCAGCTTCTAAAATGCGCAGCAACTCGATTCCAGTGTCCTTTTTTCATATAAACGAATTTCCTTTCATGTTCCATATACAAGGTGACTAGCTTCCTAACTCTGCTATGTAACTACTTATGTATTTGAGAAAAATTGCAAGTCCTTTTCAATCTTCAATTTTGATATAAGTAAAAGTTGATGAAAAAACACCCTTCAATCGAATTTTTTTCGTTTTGTGCTATTTTTCTTAAATTGTAATGCTGCTAGTTTAAAAAGGATGATACCAAATCGAAAACGCTGCAGATTATTACACAAAGGTTTATTATTTTTTTGTGTAGATCACTCGCTTGCAAAGGAAAAGGCTTTGCCATTGTCAATACCTATCAGCCATATATTCGCTTAACAATAAACTTTTTTTCGAAGAAAAAGGAACGCTCCACACTAGATTCGAAGAAATAGGGAGTTGTGGTGCTTTCATTAGGAAATTTGATTACTGGTTAATGAGTACGCAAAAACTGAGTACGACTCGAAGAAACGAACAACGATCTCATCTTGATCACCTAAAATTTGAACAGACATTAGGTCTCCTTTGCGACTCACATTTGTTTCTGATTTATCGTATGACCATTGATAAACCATTAGATTCTCATAGGAATCGGGAACTCTGGGTGGTCTCATTCACTTCAAAAAATGCAATACTATTTTTAAATTGAAGAACAAACAATACCTTTATATTGAAAGTTTATTAGCTAGGGCGTATTGAAAATTTCAGCTCTTATTTTTCAACCCTTAGAGGTGACTGATATCAACCAAAAGTTTCGGGGCACAACACTCCCCGAAATGGAGCCCATATACCGATTTTCATCAAACTCGGTCCATGGCAACTAAGGAAAGTGCCGCGTAGCGGATGGACGGGCAAATTCTTATTCGATATTTGGAATTTACTTACCTTGAAACGTAAACCAACAAATTTTGAGAGGTGTTAAAATTTTTTTTTCTAAGCCGATTTCAAAGGTTCATTATTGAAAATAATAAACCTAAATAACATCACCACGTGGCTTAGTATGAAAAAATAATTCAACATTGTCATGGTAGAATTATACACCCATCAAAACTTTACAAACACTGCCGACTGTGTTCCGATAGTAATTCATTTTTGATCAAATCTACCATCCAAAGCTCAGAGCCAAACTTTTGATTTCCTTGGTAATAGAGTGAGTAGGTCGGATTCCCCAGTGTTCGACAAAGAAGTTTGCACTGATGCCACTTCCCTTATCAAACACCACGGCAACTTTGGAAGCTCACTTCCCGACGGGAGTTGTAAGCATCTAATTGGGTTAGCTTAATAACGGCCTATTACTAATTCCCAAGTTCCCCAATTGCTTTGAACGAACTCTCTGAGTTGTTTGAATTAGGAACTGAGTTTCGCACCTAATAGGTGAAAATTGCTTGTATCACTTCCAAGTATCACAATGCAATAACACGGTTTCGTTATCGAGTAACCGGTTCAGCAAACATTGTTCACAGGATTCCCAAAAATTTTGATAATCGAATAATTTATGTTCTCCTTTCAAATCGTGCATGTTACTGTAAGCAATGTTTAGAAATCAAGAGCACAATTTTAAATGATTGGTGTAGGAAATATAATATGTTTCCTGCACCAATCATTTAAAATTCTGCTCTAACATACTTATATTATAAATATGTTATGATCTAATTTTGTCCTATCGCAGAATAGTTTGGATCGCTAAGCGTTTGATTCCAGAGAGGGGTTCAACCACTAATTAGCACCTTCCCTACCTACTCGATGAACTAACTAACTCAATGTACCTTAATGAACCGGAAAAAATTAATCAAGGGGAGAGTAAATTATTTCAGATGAATATAGTATTAATAGGTACAATGTATACTTCCTAAATTTGCTGAATCTTAGAATTGAAAAGTTTCCGTTGAACATTGTGTCATTAACATAACCTCATATATTTAGAGACAAAAAATTTAAATTCAGACGGATGACCAGATCAAGATTCCTTATCCGAAGAACTAAACTGCCAATTTATAAATTAACTCGAGAATACAGCCGTTCACTATAATATTTTGTTGTCTCATGTAATGTAATACAGAGTAATTGGAATTGAAAACGCTGAAAACTGTTACACGAAGGTTAATTATTTTTCTATACAGATCACTCGTCTGCAAAGAACACGGCTTTGCAATTGTTATCACCAACCAACATGAATAAAAACATAAATCGCATTTCGGTCAGCTAAAATTTGAACGAAGATCAGGCCTCTTTTGCGATTCACACTCGTGTTTCAGATTTATCGTTAGCCCAACCCTTAAATTCTCGTAGGGAGCGAACGGTTTGTCCTACAGGGCTCCGCGTGGTCTCTAAAACTTCAATACTATCTTAAATTGATGGAAACACAATACCTTTATATCAAAATTTTTTGAGTTAGGGATTTTCAAAATGTCAACCCTTATTTACCAACCCTTAGAAGTGACCTACATCAACCAACATCTTCGGGGCACAACTAGCCCCCAAATGGAGCCCACATAGCAAATTTCATCAAAATCAGTCAATGCCAACTGAGGAAAGTGCCGCGTAGGTACGGTGGACGGAAGCCAAATTTTTATTCGATTTTTAGATTCTACGAACCTTGAAACGTAAACCATCAAATTTTGAGGGACGGGGGTTAAACAATTTTTTTCATGGTAAATTCCAGAGGTTCATTATTTGAAATAATAAACTAAAAATTGTACGAGTTTCGGCACCAGAAATCTGAGAGCCAGCTGCTGAAGGTTCTACTAGAAACGTCTAAAGATAACACCAATGTTTTAACACCCTTTTATTCTAACTTGACAGTGCGACAGAGTAAATCTTTTCGAATACAGTTTGAATTTACTAGAATCGTTGTGATGAAATAAAATCAGATTGATTATGTATTTAAACTCGTTAGTACGAGACTTGAAATTTAGTTCATTTAAAATTCATGTTGAAGCCGGACAAGGAGATTGAAAATCTTTTCAATGGGTATGTTAAGTAGAAACGAAGGTGGAACAATTTTGAAAATAGTTTTTCTTTGAACGAGGGGTAACGATTGGACCCACCCACAGTTTTTGTAGACTACCTCTGCTTCCTACGAAACTAATGGGGTTAGTCGTTGCGAGTGATATTGAGAAGTTATGAGCAAAAGCGTTGGATAAGAACACGTAAAGAAGTCGTAGGGGACCTTAAAGAATGGATACTACTGAAAGAAGCTCCCAGAGGAGGTAAATGGCCCTTTTTATTTCGTTAGGTAACGGTAGAAGGTAACCTTTTCTGAAAGAGAGAAGACGAATGAAAAGTACGTTGAGGAGATCTTAGAATATGCAGTGTTAGGAGAGGTAGGAGTGGTGGGAAGGGGAGAGGTATAATATCTTGAGCGGAATTTCTTTTTCGTGGTAGGAATGCTTGACTTAGGTCAAACATTGTAAGAAGAAGAGTGAGTTGGGATTGCTAAGTACCTACTACAACAAGACCAACCGTAAGGTTGGCACGATGCCATTTCGAGTGAGCTATCATACGTGAACTGCCTGAATACCGGAATAAGGAAAAAGTACTGTAGGCGGTACTACTTTCCTCAGTCACTGTGGCTTGATTTCTACGTCAAGGTACACGAGTTATTGTCAGTCACTTCTAAGAAGTGGAATGTGTCAGGCGGAATGTGCGGCCTAAGAAGTGGAATGAACGCCCTAGCTCGCAAAAAAAATTATTTTAAACATCAATTCATGTTTCATCTCCATATAACAGAAGCAAAAAACAAGAAGAAAAAACTGAACAAACTTTACAATGTAAAGTTTCATGTCATGAAATATTGTGTTTCCGAGAATACCAAGGTAGCGGAAGCTTTGTTTTCACTTCTCAAGGTTTAAAAAAAAAAAACGCTGCACATTATTACATAATGGTTTATTATTTTTCTATATTGATCACTGGTCTGCAAAGCCACCAACCATCCAACATGAAGAAAAACATCGATTGCATTTCGGTCAGCTAAAATTTGAACGGAGATTAGGCCTCTTTTGCGATTCACACTCGTGTTTCAGATTTATCGTACGTCCAAACCTTAAATACTCGTAGTGAGCGAACGGTTTGTCCTACAGAGCTCCGTGTGGTCTCAAAAAATGCTAAAAATTCTATAGAATCTTAAATTGAGGAAAACAATACCTTTATATCGAAAATTTTTTGAGTTAGGGAGTTTTCAAAATTTCAAAATTCATTTTTGAACCCTTAGAAATGACCTAAATCAACCAAAATCTTCGGGGCACAACTAGACCCCAAATGGAGCCTACATACCAAATTTCATCAGAATCGGTCAATGCTAAGTGGCATAAGTGCCGCGTACGGCGTACGGCGGCCGGACGGCCAAATTCTTATTCGATTTTGGATTCTACGTACCTTGAAACGTAAACCGTTAAATTTTGAGGGGGTGTTAAACAATTTTTTTTCTTGGTCGATTCCAAAGGTTCATTATTGAAAATAATAAACCAAAATGTTCTCCAAAATCAAAATTTCCAGTCGCGTTCAGACCGTCCTGAACAATTTTGGTTCCGTGAGTGTCTGTCTGTCTGTGTGTCTGTTATGAAATCCTTGCCACAGCCATAACTTCTACATTTCGTATCCGACTTCGATGCAATTTTCAGGGATTGTATGGATTGGGTTGTAGATTGCCCCTGAATTGAAAGTATTTTGTGCACATGAGCAATCGTGAAATCCTTGTAACAGTCATAAATTCTACATTTTCCATCCGTTTTCGAAGAAATATTCAGAGATTGTGCGGGTTGACGTGTAGAGTCCCCTATGAGGGTAGTGCAAGATATTTTGAGATAGATGTTTTGAGATTAACTACTATGCATTGGATCATCTATACCATCGAGTTATGGGTAAGAGGAAGCTACGTGCCACATCCACTTGGCAGACGTTCATAGTTTTTAATGGTGTCATTCGTATTATAGAATTTGAAATAATTGCAGTATTTTTTAACTTTCAATATTGTCCATTAATCACCTCACCACCCTTTATACCTTCAAACTACAACTGACAAAATAATGTCATGCTGGTTAAAACGGAGAGAGCAAAGCCTATCGATCGACCTAAAGGCCGTTATTTTATTTGAATCAACCGGTCCCCGATTGGTCTACACTGCCAGTAATCCTAAAACGTCAGATCTACCTCACGCTCCTGCGCTCAATATGGTTGTATGGTGGCCAGATATGGGGATCGGCTTCCAACTTGCAGATTGAGAGGATCCAGACGTTCCAAAACAGAGTTCTCAGAGCTATATCGAACGCCCCGTGGTACGTCAGAAACTCCCTTCTGCACAGAGACCTTCAAATTCCTGAAGTCAGTGAAGTGTACCAAAACGTACTTATAGCTCATATCCCAATCAATCCTCCTCCTCCACGACCAGAACGCCGCCTCAAACAAAAAAGACCACCAGACCTGCTACAAACGATTAAATTTTAATAATTTACCCATTAAACCAGTTATACTGCTCTAGAAGACTCGGCGCTCCGCGCCTCGCCAGGGGGCAAGCCCCCTAGACCCCCGGTTACCTCTATTTACA
Organism: Apolygus lucorum; assembly: GCA_009739505.2. Taxonomy (NCBI): domain Eukaryota; kingdom Metazoa; phylum Arthropoda; class Insecta; order Hemiptera; family Miridae; genus Apolygus; species Apolygus lucorum. The sequence goes on along the minus strand of CM019178.2, from coordinate 9,297,573 downwards.
TACTTCGGACGAAATTATTTCACAAAGAATGTGTTTTAGCTCATGCGTTTCACTTAATTTCGCCACTTTCCTCCCACTAAATCAGAATCTTATATAATCACCGCGTCATAACAAAATATCGCATAGGTTACACGATCCTTAGTTCCGTATCATCAGTATCCATGTTGTCGTCCCAGATTTCTTTATGAAATTTCTTTTCTTTCTTAGTAACCATGGACCGATTTTGATGAAATTTGGTATGTAGGCTCCATCTGGAGGCTAGTTGAGCCCCGAAGCTTTTGGTTGATGTAGGTCACTTCTAAGGGTTGAAAAATAAGGGTTGAAATTTTAAAAACGCCTGAGCAAAAAAAAATCGATATAAAGGTTTTCTTTTTCCATAAATTTAAGATAGTATTGAATTTTTAAAAACCACGGGAGCACTGTAGGACAAACCGTTCGCTCCCTACGCGTACTAAAGGGTTGGACTTACGATAAATCAGAAACACGAGTGTAAATCGCAAAACAGGCATAATCTTCGTTCAAATTTTAGCTGACCGAAATGCGATCGATGTTTTTCTTCATGTTGGTTGGTGGTAACAGTGGCATAGCCGTGATCTTTGCAGACGAGTGATCTATATAGAAAAATAATAATCCTTTGTGTAATAATTTGCAGCGTTTCTAGAGTCGTATTGTTGGTGGACCCCTTACATTTACGAGGGTATGGCAATAAGTAGTCATAAGATAAATCATCAGGAAAAATCCTGATCATCCCTTCGAAAGACAATGAATGACGTCCGTGAAGCTACGAATCGGCTGTCTGACGAAATTCAACCTGAAATCCAGCCTTCAGTGCAGTTCAAAAATGAGTGTATTTGGACGAGAAACAACACTACACAGATGTTCAGCTCCGAATACAAAACATTATTACCAGTACTAAATTAATACATGATGGCTATCCTTACTATCTTATTATTTTCTTGCAATTTATTCTAATAATTAGAATAAATTGTTAGTAATTAGAATTTAGAATTGGAATTAGAATTGCTAGAATAAAACAATTATTGTTAGTTAATTCTGAATTTCTTTACATTTATTATCATTAACAATTCATTATAAATCCGTTAAAAAGGAGTTCCTAACAACTATATTCTTCAATGTCATTTAGATTTAAGTTAATTGGTGGGTTGTGTAATGATGTTGGTTATATCAACCCTAGAATGGAAAGGTCAGCCTTAGGGCTTATTTATAGGAAAGATTGAGTTATCTTTACTCCCACTTATAAATAATCCATTTTGTCAAATTTTTTCGTTTGAAAGTGAGTTTCTACTCTTGTTGTATACTTGTTTGAATAGGTACTAAAAAATATAGACTGTAAACAATTTGACATAATTCGGCTCATTCTAAACTAGTGAGTTGCAAATATGTGGAATTTTGCTGAGGAGAAGGGAGTCGACCCTGCCTATGGCGCTGCGATACATTTAGATACCCGACTTTGAACTTATTTTTAGCCTACTTCCCAATATCCTTTTTAAATAATTTTCGAAGCAATTGATTCAGTACATTGTGAAGATTCATTTTTAAAAAAATAAAAAAATAAAAAAGTATATTTTTTCCCCAAAAAAATTTCTTCTACTTCTGTTTTATACCTGTTTCATCCCGAAGTTTGTGATCCCTTTCCATTGTGTTCCGAGGAAAATTTATTTCCGTACGTATAATTTTCTCGATATAAATAGAATCTATCCATGCATTATGTAGTTTCAATTAGCCCTACGCCTCCATGGTTGCTAGACGAGAAAGGCTGATGATTATTATAGTTGGAGTGGTTGGACGTAGTAGATACATGCGGAACTGTCGGGTAACATTCGTAGGACAAAACCGGTGTTATGTTGTTATAATGGCACCACGGCCTCCGCTATGCAAACCATTCTCGCATCAAGGGGCCGTACTCCGACCGTCATTCCCGTGATAGGAGAGAAGGCGCAACTCTGGGTGAGAAGCGAAGCCCCCGTGTCATCATACAGTGAGCGTCACCATCACATTACCGCTTCCCAGGGAGAGAGGGTATGTTGAGCGCGTCAACTCGGTAGCTCTCTACCCTTATCCGAGGCACCGAGGTAATTGGATTATGAAGGCGCGTGGTATCGGAGAAAGGACGGGAATAATGAAGCTGCCGCTTCCAGGGCGGGGACCCGCGTTTCCCGACAAGTTCTCTCGATTGAATTTAACATCAGTGGAGGGGGTTTCAGCGTGATGTGGGGAGAACCTGATATGGATCGAACGTTTGACGGAGAAGTAGCGATCTTCTTTACCAGAAATTAGCGATGTGCAACGATTTCCCTACAGTAACTGTATGAGTAAACTAAAAACCCCGAAGCCATACGTACGTGATAAGGTATTTCAAATAATTATTCAAATTTTGGTTTATTATCTTGGTTATTATCTTTATATTATCTTTACTATCTTGGTTGTTGTATTGGTTAATTATATTCATTATTACCTTTGGAATCGACCAAAACAAAAAAGTTTTCCCCCTCCCCCTTCCAAAATTTGTTGGTTTACGTTTCAAGGTAAAGGTACGTAGAATCCGAAAATTTAATAAAAATTGTTCTGTCCGTCCGCCGTACGCGGCACTGTTCTTCGCAACCATGTACCGATTTGGTTGAATTTTGGTATATGGGCTCCATCTGGGGTCTAGCTGTGCCCTGAAGCTTTTGGTTGATGTCAGTCACTTCCATGGGGTGGAAATAGGATTGAAATTTTCAAGAGTGCCCTATCTCGAGAACTCCCGTAATAATGGTATTGTTTTTTCACCAATTTGAAATAGTATTGAATTTTTAAAATGTTAGACCACCCGGAGATCGGTAGGCAAATAGTTCGCTCCCTATGAGTACTTAAGGATTCGACTTAGGATAAATCAGAATCGCGAGAGTAAATCATCAAAGAGGCCTTATCTCCGTTGAAATTTAAGCGAACCAAAATGATCGTTATCATCGTTTGTAATCGTTAATATCGCTAATCGTTTCATCGAGTTGTATTCAGTTTTGCCTCCTTAGTAACTAGTAATCAAATTTCCAAGGAATCTAAACTCCCCATTTCTTCGAATTGAGTGTGAAGCGTTTATTTCTTCCAAATAAACTGATTGTGAAGGTGTGAAGGCAGTTTGTTTAGTAGGCTTCGCTTTATAAGTGACAATGCTGTGATATTTGCAGACTAGTGATCTATACAGAACAATAAAAAACCTTTGTGTAATATTTAGCAGCTTTTTTTACTTCAAACCATTAATCTTTCGGAAATCGTCCGAGAAGTAGTTGTACATTTTGGACTTAATGTGTCCAAATTTAATAAACAACATCTAAATGTACCATGGTGAATATTTTAATTTCTGCACCACACCTGAATTTGCCCCTGACTTTGTTGCATGGAGGAAGAGACAATGCGTTCTTCCATAAGTATTATTACTTCGTTATCATGATACTACTATGTCTTCTGGCATCGCGAACACTTTCATATTATAAATATTCATATATTGGGAAGTTTGAGATCACTGTATTCATTCATACAAATGGTTGTGGTTTGTACTCTTGCCGGAGTGTAGTATTGCAAAACTGTAGAATCGCGAGATTGTTTACTGCTAATTCCTTTGGCAGTCGTTACATGTACAGTTTTCAACCCACCATTGGTAGTTATACTACATATTATCCATGATACAACATATATATGATATATACTATCTAACTCTAAGCAGTTTTGTTCTCTTTTTCGCCAACTCTCTTGGCAGTCAATATATTCCGACGTGGGGATCTCCCCTTCCGGTTGACTATTTTCAATGCCTAATAAACCTTTGAAATTTTCAACCCCTCTCAAAATTTGATGATTTACAGTTCAGGGTAGCATCCAAAATCGAATAAAAACTTTCCGCCTGTCCGCCGTACCCCGTACTCGCCTCTTCGCCATGTTCCCAATCATCAATTTCTATGAAATTCTGAATATCGTGTCCCTTTGGGGTCTAGTTGTCCCCCGAAGCTTTTGGTTACTATCAGTCGCTTCTGAAGGCTTAAAACAAACTTATCATTACGGCCTCGTCTTTTGATGATGTAAGGAGAAGAGGCAGATTCTGGAAGAGAGGGAGAAAGAACGATCGTTTGACATTCGGCACTATAAATACTCGGCTCCAGAATCAGCCCTCATGCATTATTACTCAAACCTTCGACTCGACGTATTCAAAAAGCACTCTTGTCTCATCTCTTCTCGATACTTCGTAGGTTTTGCTTACTTTCCTTACCCTCCAGGAGGTTACCCGGTTTCGTGCCGAGCTTTCTCCTTCCCATCTATTACTACCCCTGTCTACTTATGCTTTCGGGTCTAATTAGATAGAATCCTTGTTCTCGAACCAAAAAATTATTATTTACGGTTCGGGCCGGATTTGTAATTTACCTCTCTAAAACTTACATCACCATCCCTTCACTTCAGTAGGTGCTAGGAATTCAAATTAACTTTTTTTCATTTCTAAATTCATCATTTTTCAAGATAGTCAAAGTTAGAACATTGTCAGATTTTTCGAGCAATAAAACTTACCATATAGGTAAAGGTAATGATGGCTATAACACGAAGAATTCATTACAAAATTTGTGCGATTTAAAACCTAAGATAAACCTTTAAATTACAGAATTGGTGGTAATAATGGATAAAAAGGGCAGGTGGGGGAAAGGTCCCGCAGGTTCAAATTAATTTCATTTAGTATGATAAGCGGGTAGGGAAAACGGAAGAACCTTTCCGTTTTTGACACGGATATGTCTTTTGGCTGGGGGTCAAAGAATTTTTCGCGACATTTTTTTTTCCACAAAAAATGCAACGCTGCAACCAGTAAACAAAATCATAGCTACATAATATGTAGCAACATATTAGCAACATATTACATAATATGTAGCAACTATCATGTAGGTACATGATATTATCGGTAGCTATGAAGCAAGGTTAGAGAATACTGCAATATATTACGTGCGATCAAAGAGTTTTTTTTAGAAAACAATTCTGTTTAAATTCATTGAAAAAGTAATAGGTAGGTACATATTATTCAAATAAAGTATTATTTCGACATGTTTTTTCATCATTCTGTTTATCCATTGAAAAAGTAATAGGTAGGTTCACAATATGAACCTACCTATTACTTTTTCAATGGATAAACAGAATGATGAAAAAACATAAGATAAAAAACATAAGATATTAATATAAGATATTAAGATAAACAACAAGATATTATCTTGTGTGTATTTCATTTCGTCATTTTAATTTTCAAATTGCACCTACAACAATGGACATATCCATGATCTATTGTTTTTCCCTCTAAGGGAATTGTTCATAGTTTTTGTTAGAACCTTGGTTACGATCCCTGACAATGCATAACATCCCCTGAGAAAGTAACATAAATTTGACAATTTTGTATTATGCCTTATTACGATTACGAAAGGTGCGGGAACTTTCCGGAACGGGAACTTGCCCCCAACTACCCTACCTATTTTCTATGTATGAAAAGTGTACCTACCTGGAGTATTTTTTAGGAACAAAATGCTCAATACTGGTCTCAACGCTCACCTGAAACAAAGATAAACAACGTACAAGTCATTGGTCGGAAAATTATTCAAACACAACCATAATCTATCCACCATTGTAAAACGCTGCAAATCATTGCCCGAAGGTTTATTATTTTCTGTATAGATCACCCATCTGTATAGATCACTGGTTCTCCATCAATAGCACCTACCACATCCATATTCTCCCTTGTCCTTCCCTCTCAAATTTCAGCTTGCTGCGTTCAATAGGATTGAAAATGGCTTCGGAGCTCACTCAGCTGATCAGTGATCTGAAGAGTGAAGAAGATCTTCTCGAATGCTGGGGACGCCAGGAAGAGCACTGGTCAGCTCCGAAACCATTTTCAATCCTATTGAACGCAGGAAGCTGAAATTTGAGAGGGAGGGTCAAGGGAGAATACAGATGGTGGTAGGTGCTATTGATGGAGAACCAGTGATCTATACAGAAGGGTGATCTATACAGAAAATGATAAACCTTTGAGCAATGATTTGCAGCGTTTTTTACATACCAACTATTGGTAGGTACTACCTACCACACCATACTGCCTTCACACATTCACAATCAAGTTTATTAGAAAGAACTAAGCGCTTTACAGTCGATTCGAAAAATAGAAAGCTTCTTATGGAAATTTGATTACTGGTTACGCAGAAGGCATAAATATACACAAATTGAAGAAATGAACAGCGATCGCATTTTAGTCAGATAAAATTTGAACCGAGATTAGACCTCTTTTGCAATTCACACTCATGATTCTGTTTTATCGAAGAAAACCCCTTAAGTACTCGTAGGGACCGAACAATTTGTCCTACAGAGCTCCGGGTGGTCTCAAAGATTTTTAAAAATTCAATACTATTTAAAATTGGTGAAAAAACGGTACCTTTATTTCGAGTGTTTTCGAGCTATGGCACTCTTGAAAATTTCATCCCTTAATTTTTACCCCTTAGAAGCGACTGACATCAACCAAAAGCTTCGCGGCACAACTAGACCCAAAATGGAGCCCATATACCAAATTTGAACCAAATCGGTCCAGTGTTGGTAAGAAAAGTGCCGCATACGGCGGACGGACGGGAATTTTTTTTATTCGATTTTCGGATTCTACGTACCTTGAAACGTAAAACATCAAATTTTGAGTGGGGTTAAAATTTTTTCTTCTTGCTCGATTCCAAAGGCTTATAATTGAAAATAATATACCAAAAGCATTTTTTTCAAGAACTTATTAAGTAATTTTGAAATGTCGGTAAGGTCATGCAAAAATATGGCCCCTTGAGAATTATCTTATTTACTGACGTTAGGCTCCTGTTTGAATATAAAAAGTAGGTAGGTACTCAAAGCTTTCGCTGCTTTATTATCAAAAGAGCCTTCAATGTGTTTATAAAAAAAGTCTCTTTTCAATCAGTTAAATGGAAGATATTTTATTTTCATTCTACCCTTCTTGTATATACAAAAGATTAGCCGGATTTTAGCTGGATTACCTCATCTCCTCTCCAAAAATAGTTTATTCTCCCTGATGGAATGAAGTATCGTCTACTGTTGCCGCATTCCTGAATACGAAGAGATATTTTCAACTGATGAAAATGCTACGTATATTAAAAGAGTCCTAAAATGAAGAAAATAGCGTTTCGTTTCGTTTGAGATTTGCAAACGGGTTCAACTTATAAAGCACAGTATGATAGTTGTTTAGATTACACCGCAAGTCCGAATTTCGCTGCAAGAGAGAGTCCATGAAACGGAAAAATAAATTACCAACAGAGAGAACGCGAAGGAAACTTGTATAAGGTTATCTCGAAAATAGATTAGATGTCTTTTGAAGAGAGAAATCTCAAGATAAATTAATATTCATGAGAAAAGGAAAAATTGAATTAGAAAAGTACACACTCTGACGATGGAATATAAACCTTTCGAGAAGAAACTTGGCTTATCACGTTTTCTTGATAGAAGAGCAAAAATAGTTATCAACTATTCATAATGCAACTATCTCCACTATCAACTAGTAGTTAGGTAGAGCTCTTTCCTTCTCTTGTCGAGTTGTTTCAGCAAGGAACTAAACTTGAACAGTTTATTTTCTTTTTTCTTTTATTAGTTACTTAGTGGAGCAACTCTATGATGAGCAGAGCGTAAAGATTTTAAGTGTCAAATTTCAAATGACCCGAAATTTAGGCACATTTCATGTATTGAACAGCAAAACATTTTGGCAACGTTGTCTCTCAACGAGATAAACACTATTATTGTGATATAATATAATCCTACTAATAAGATAAGATCGAGATAAAATTCTACTGAATTCTGGAATCAACTTGAAGGAGTTACTGTCACCAATCCTCGATATGCTACTTTTATTGAATTGATTGGAAAATAAATATTTTTGAATATCCTGAAATTTTGGCATTTCAATCCTATCAAATATTTTACTTAGAATGTCGGTCTGTCTGTCATTCTGCCTGATTTTTTTTATTTTAATCGCAAGTAGACCTCATTCTGAGAATTTTGACACCAGCCATTCTCTTTTTGGATGAGTAGATCTTTTTCTATGACTTTTCAATGTTTCGAATGTTTATGACGTCACGCACCCATCCCACCTGGGCGGGACCCCCCAGCCAACTGTGACGTCATAAACATTCGAAACTTTGGAAAATCATAGAAAAAGGTCTTCTAACGGTTGGTGTCCAAATTCTCAGAATGATGTACACACCCCATTCACTACTACACTGCATTTTTTGCGTGTTCCCCATGAGAAGATTATCCTCCAATGGGCCTGAACGGTTTCTACGACCTATTCATTATTAAGCAGACGAAATTTTTTTCTAACCTGAATAGGCAGTTTGTAAATCACCTCATCTTTGGATATACACATAGTTTCTTAGGATGATCATATTTATAGTAAGTTGGATTTAACAATATTTTTAATAAGTAATCAGTCGTTAATCCGAACTTATAAACAACACTGTAATTACTATGATCCGATTATGCTCAGATAAAAATATTTGGACATTTGCACAATATATAATAATAGTTAATTTAAAAATACCGTTTATTATAATATCGCCGACGATATTATTGTTCAATTTTGATGATTCGAGCGGCAATCTTTTAGTTTTTCAATTCCCTCGGCAGATGCATTACTTAATGAATTTCGAAAATCCTTGAAAGTTTCAAATTTAGGTACAATTTTTAAACTTTGAGAGCCCTTTTTCGAGAGAAATACTAACCCGGAACGAGGAACGAACGGCGACCGACAGAGGGTTGGACTTAAGATAAATCAGAAACACGCGTGGGAATTGCAAAAGAGGCCTAATCTCCGTACAAAATGTTATCTAAGCAAAATGGTATCGTTGTTCGTATCTTCTAGTTGTACTCAGTTTCATGTCCAGCAACCAGTAATCAAATTTCTTAATGAAGGCACCTCAATTCCCTATTTCTTCGAATTGAATGTGATGCGTTCCTATTTCTTCAAATTAACTTAATTGTGAAGCAAATATTATGGTTGGTAGGTAGTGACAATGGCAAAGCAGGTGATCTACACAGAAAAATATTAAATCTTTTTTTACTAGTAATTTTTGTAATAATTTGTACTAATTCTTGTACTAGTAAACCTTTTTGTAATAATTTGCAGAGTTTTTTCATATTGTTGATGTCTGCAAATTATTTCATTGGTATAATATACATATTATGTCGCTTCGGGTTTCCAACGCAATCAATCACAATGTTTGACCAAAGTTGGGAATAAATTTTGGTTCTCCTTTCCCCAAACAGTGACTGAATCGTGCTATTTTTTTTCTTCACAAATCCTCGAAACAGCACTCAATCCGGTCCTGCAGAGCTCTTTGCTTCAATTGTTGTTACAAATCCTTGAGGATTCGAACCGGGTTTAACACGTTCCTTTCGGAAATGCCTCCTCCCGAAAACGAGGCTGGCGAGTCCGAACACGTAAAGGCGTAAATCCCGACCCTCCGATTCCCCGCAGTCCTTCGACGCATCAAAAACGTGGCCCGGGCTCCGAATCTCAACGAATCGTGCAACGATCTTGTAAGTATCTGTGTCACAGCCTGGAATCACTTTTTGAAACCGTGATGTACAGTGATAGCAAAGTAAATACATTATAAAACATCGTTTCATCATCGAGGAAGGTAAATGATAGCTTTTCATTTAGGATGGTGCCATCTACTACTTTTTGAGAGGCAGCAACGAAATCATCAATTTTTCATGGATAGTTTTAGCATATCACTTTTTAATATCACCACCAAACATCAAATTTTGTGGATGGATCAAACAAAATCCTTCAATTTGCTCTAATTATAGTTTGTGGATTTTTGTGGAAGGATCAAATAAAATCCTTCAATTTGCTCTAATTATAGTTTTGCATCGTTAGAAAAATCGGGAAGACGCTAGATAGTTCAATAAGGAAGACAATGGCACAAATGTGAAAAAAAGAGTGACATTTTTCCATTACAAAAGATCAACATTCTCGTGGCTCTACGAAGTTTGTTATTGAGCCAATTGAGGAAATTCGACACGTTTTGGAAACTGAAGTTCCTGGCAGTTCTAATAGTATGTATTAAAGTCATTTTATGAGTAGATTGACTGACGTAATTGTGGGTTATGTAAAACCATGTCAATCTGAAAAGTGCCGAACCACTGTAGCTATCCAACCTTCTTAAACCCTCCAGGACGAATTGCTCGGTCCTATAAAGCATCTAGCATCCTATTGTTCTCACATTGTTCAAACTGGATTTAAATTCTGGGTTTCTAGATTTGATTGTAATGAACTTCCGATCTTTTGTTGGTCTCTATTCGATAGAAGGGATGAAGGAGACAGGTCCTGCATAGACAAGGAAGAAAGAGAGCGCACTATGGCTTGCTGGCAAGAGATATGGAATGGAGAATATATAGGACGGTGGACTTCACGGCTAGTGCCAAACATTCAGAAATGGACGGACAGGAAGCATGGAGAATTGAACTTTTTCCTCACACAATTCTGCACAGGACATGGACTGTTTTATGCATACCTGCATAAAATGGGAAAGATAACTGTCTCAACATGTCTGTACTGACTGAAGAGGGAAGACGTTTATGTGTTACAAACCTTTTTCAAGTGCACCCAATGGGCGGCTGAAAGAAACCAGCTGCTAGCAGAGCTGGGGTTAGCTCTCTAAAGTTCAACACCGGAAGCAAAATGCTGGAAGGTGAAAGGAGCTGGAGTCTTGTGGCCGTGTAGTACACAGAGAGTATCCTGATAAGGAATACATTGTTAGAACTGGGGGGGGGGGGGGGAGAGATAAGGGAGTGCCTGGTCCGTCCCACCATCCAGAACTGATGAAGTGCCCCAGGAAGTAAGCCTGAAGTAATGTGTTAAACAGTTCCAGGCTGAGCTTCCAGCTAGGGAGAAAAGGAGGTTTTTTTTTTTTATAGGGTTTGAATTCTATATAATGAGAACCAACTCTACTCGTGGATCTTAGAGATTTTCTCACCTGCCTGCCGGGAAAAAAATCTCTGATGGACGAAAATAATGAAAAAGGTTCCACTGCAGCCATTAGCCATACTGCAGATTCTAAGATTTCGAGTTTGATGAAATTTGGGATTCATACAATTTGGGGACGTTTCGGGTCTAGTTGTGCCGCGAATCTTCCGGTAAAAATAGTTGTAAACTTCAAAAATGTTCTAATTTTCAAATCATCCTAGCTCGGAAACTCTGTATACAAAGTTATTGTTCTCATATCGATTTAAAATGAATGTAATTGAATTTTAAGAATCAAACGAGACCTCCCAGAGCTTTGTAGGGCAAACTGTTCGATCCCCATGAGGTCTTAAGGAATGAACTTACAATGAATCAAAAAACACGTGAGTGAATCACAAAAGAGGCCTAATTTCCGTTCAACGGAAAATATCCTCCTTTGATTTAAATTTTGGAGGAACTAATGGACTACTATCTAAACATTCGAGAAAGAATTCATTCCTTCTTCCAACTTAACAGTTAGCACTTCTTGTTAGTCACATGACCATTTCCAGAATTGGTTCGAACGAACACTCTGCAATGAAACTCGTGTTAGAGAACTAATTCTCTCAGAAGGGAAGTTGGAACACACGCTGGCAAACAGTTCCAAAACCTACAGAAACCATTTCATCAGTCAAGGAACTTTCCATTGAATTACCCTGTTCCTCTCGGCTGAACCTTCTCGGTCAAAATTAGACCCAGTTCCCACTGAAGGTTATCCGAAGATAGAGCAAAACGGAATTTACGAGGTGAGGCACCATTTTCGTTTTAACGGTTAATAGTTTGAACAGTCAGTTTATCGGTGAGGAAGAAGTGCGGTCAGGATGGTTGTTTCCACAGCAGTTTGCCTTCAACCGATGTCTACTCGTCCCAACAACTTGTTGAACTGTTCAAGAAACCCGGGCCTGGTGCGGACGTCTAAATTAATTCTAGTAGTCGTAAAACAATGATGGTTCAAATCGTGAAATTACAAATAATGTACCTTCGCAGAGAAATTAACTGTTTAGGTACAGTTGAGAATTTGTAACTTGAAGGTCTGCAATGAACGTGGATGGTGAGATATTGATTGGAGCCGTGTTTTCAGTTTTGCCTGTAAATGGATGGAATTTTGATGTGATGTTCTTCCGTGAGAAGTCCATTCGATATCAAGCAGACCTCATCACTCATGACGCAAGACTTTCATCAGCTAGACAACGTATCTACCCCAGCATTCGGCACTATAGGCAGCAAACGGCGCCAAAATCACAGCTTTCTAATGATATAGTATTTTTTCATCTTTAAAGTGGGACTTAATAAAAAATAGCTTCCTCGTATCCATAACCCGGTTATATAGATGATCAGATGCATAGTTGTTAATCTCAAAACATCAATCTCTAAGTACCTTTCACTACCCTCATAGGGGACCATCTACACGCTAATCTGGACAATCCTAGAAAATTTCATCAAATTCGGATGAAAAATTAAGTGAGAAGATGTATGTGATTGGATCAAAAAAATACTTAGCCACGGCTGGGATTCGAACCCGCGACCCCTGGGGGACAGTTGAAGTTACGGCTGTTACAAGGAATTCACGTTTGCGCATGCGTAGTCGCTTCTATCCGTCCGGGGATGATGATTTTCATAGAGGACTATCTACAACCTAATCCACATAATCCCTGAAAATGTCATCGAAATCGGGTAGAAAATGTGGAAGTTATGGCCGTTACAAGGAAATTCACGTTTGCGCATGCGCAGTGGCTACTATCAGTCTGAAGGTGATGATTTTCATAGGGGACCATTTAAATACTAGTCTGTAACATCCCTGAAAATTTCATTGAAATCGGATGGAAAATGTAGAAGTTATGGCCGTTACAAGGAATTCTCGTTTGCGCATGCGCAGTCGCTTCTATCAGTCCGGGGATGATGATTTTCATAGGGGACCGTCTACACACCGACCCGCACAATCCCTGAAAATTTCATAGAAATCGGACATTAACTTCGTATAGTTATGCGCGTTACAAGGAACTCATGACAGACACACAGACAGACAGACACGGAACCAAAATTGTTCAGAAAGGTCTGAAACGCAAAACGCGAGTGGAAATTTTGATTTTGGAGAACTTTTTTTTTCGTCCTCGAAAAGTGAAAACAAAGCTTCCGCTACCTTGGTAGACTCGGAAGCAAAATTTGTGTTTGAGCGTGGAAAAAAGGTGAATTTTTCCAACGAAATCAGCGCTCTGGCTAAGACGATCTGAGGGGTTCGTTAAAAAAATTCCAGTTTTTCCTCATTCAAACACAAATTTTTTTGTTAAGTCCCACTTTAAAAATAAAAACGACTAGTTCGTTGGAAAGCAGAGAGTTTGGCGCAGTTTTTTACTTTCTTGCATATTGAAAAATGTTGGTTCTGATAGTTTATTTCCCGATCGAAAAAACTCGTTTACGTGAAATCCTCTTTTCAGAGGGCTTTTTCGTGTCTCAAACCTTGACTGATAAAAGGTAAGGCATCCATCCAATAGAAATTTAATGCTCTTTCAAACGGTATCTTCAAATTTGTTTAACTAGCGAATTAAGGGAGTTGCGACCGATTTACTAATGTCAAGTCAAAATCACGGAAAAAAATCTTAAAATTGAAAAAAATAGAAAAAGAGAGCTGTTTTCTCGCAAATTAGTTGTAGAATTGACTCTTGTAGTATGGCAGATCTGTTAGGCATAAATCGTGTATACAAATAGGCAAAGTTGTTGTGAACTACAGCAGTTATGGTAGAGAATCTGAAATCTATAGATCAGGTATTAAATGTATATCGACACTGAAACTGATATCCCTCAAATGTTGAAGTTTTTAGAAACTAAGCACTCAAGTACCAGTCCTTGCAAGCACACTAGCAATTAGAAAACTGAGTTAGTTCTTATTCTCAGTGATGACTTGAACTTTGATTGAACTTTGAACTTTGATTTTTTAAAACTTGTATGTAAGTGATGGCTAAGATGAAGTCAACAAGCAATACCAAACTAACCTCTAAATTAGAGCAACGTTCGGAAGAAACGGTGTTGAAAAATCTCGTTGCACAAGGGCAGACGCTTTAATTGGTTCGATAGTAATGAAATTCGTAGGAGTCCGTCTAAAACCTAGCTCGCTAAAACCCTGCTGATTTTTATTAAAATCGGACTGAATGTAGTATTGCATGCGTCAGAGTTGACCGTGGACGGAATTTATACGGAACCTAAACTATACAACCCATAACTAACTATAAATACAACAGAAAACGCTATACAATTTTGGTTTATTATTTTCAATAATGAACCTTTGGAATCGACCAAGAAAAAAAAGTTTTTAACACCCCCTCAAAATTTGATGGTTTACGTTTCAAGGTACGTAGAATCCAAAAATCTAATAAAAATTTGGCCGTCCGTCCGCCGTACGCCGCACAGTGGGGCCGGAGTGGAAAAAACTCCATTTTTGCAAAGTGACTAAAAAAGAAATGTAATGTGGTTTTCTCAAAGTCTATTACCTGTAGAATCAGGGTGTGAAGGACCTTCAATGTTTAAAAATTGTTTTCACTACTAAATGCGGGCTCAAACCTGATATTTCGAGATTTTAAGCACTTTGAGAGTGGAATTTGAAAATTTCCTAACACGTTCTGTGTGTTTCAAAAAATTAAAATAAAATTATTTAATGTTCGATATATATATGTAGTATCTCTAAAAAATACTAATCATTTTTTCATAACATTTTAGCTTGAACATTAGCTCCAGATTTGGGTTTTTATAGCGAAATACAACTTTAGAGGAGTGGAAAAACCGAGCTTCGCCTTCCTTCGGTTTGGCTCATTTTTTTTCTTGAAAATCTGACCATTATCAAGAAGCTGTAAAAATTTCATAGCCGTATTTCACCGAATTTAGATGAAGTGGGTTAAAATGTGATTAAAGGTACACCAAGAACGCCGTCTCTGCCGTCACTGCAGCTTCAGAGTAAAACCCTTCTAAAGGTTGTAACTTCTTCTTTTCCTCTCGAAATCGATAAAATTTCCAGGGATTGTGAATGTTGACATGTAGGAGGTCCCCTATGTGGGCTGTTAGCTACAATCACAGAGTAACGGAGTCAAGTTAAGGCTACATTGGTCGGATCATCTATACAATCGGGTTATGGATACTGGGAAGCTATGTGCCACACCCATTTGGCAGACATTTTTTGTTTTATATTTTATTGGAAAACAGAATGATGTAAATAGCGACGTTTTCGTAAAATATTTCTGCTAAGAGTCAACAAGGTTCTGTTTGAACAAATCAGGTTCTTCGGATTGTCATTCGCAGTAGTGTGGTCAGTTCGTACTGTCGTGACATACCGAGAACATGTTATCGTTGAAAATCTCTTAATCGGATTTAGCAAACGTTTAATTTGGATTCGTTCCAATATTCGATCGTTTACTATCCAATTTTCAGAGGTTTTTATCACTCAAAATTTTGTCAAAATTAAATATGTAAATATATATTTACACATATACACATATATACTACACACATATACTATACACACACACACACACACACACACACACACACACATATACTATACACATATACTATATATATTTACACATATTTACATATATACTGTCTTTGATTTTACAGGAGGGAGAAAAGAAAAGCAACACAAAATTTGAATTTGAAAGAACTTACAGGAGATCGGAAATTTTCGCTCACAGCGTCGTCATTTCTACCGGGCTGACGACGCTGTGAGCGAAAATTTCCGATCTCCTGTAAGTTCTTTCAAATTCAAATTTTGTGTTGCTTTTCTTTTCTCCCTCCTGTAAAATCAAAGACAGTATTATTACACCGCGAGTGCTTTCACCTTTTCACAACCAAAATATTTACATATATATATTTACATACATATATAAAGAAACCTCAATTCAATCATCTTTATCGTATCCTATAACCTCTAAAACGAAGAAAAAAAAACAAAATAACACACACCCATCGCCTGTAAAACCGCTTTTCTGTTTTTTTCACACGCTTTTCCACTTTGAGTAACATTATTTTTTTCAAAATTCAAGATTTAGTAGTAAAATAATAAATTTAAACGTCAGAAAACATATTTTTCTAATGTATTTTCGTATTCGGAATCGAATGAAACCATTCCCAAGACGATCCAGTATTTCGTTCAAAAGATAAGGACTTTTTTCCGCTTTTTGGCCATTTGGCCCCACTGTGCGCCGTACGCGGCACTTTTGCCACTTAGCATTGACCGATTTTGATGAAATTTGGTATGTAGGCTCCATTTGGGGTCTAGTTGTGCCCCGAAGCTTTTGGTTGATGTAGGTCACTCCTAAGGGTTCCAAAATCAATTTTGAAATTTTGAAAACGCCCTAACTCAAAAAATTTCGATATAAAGGTGTTGTTTTTCCTTCAAATTAAGATTCTATAGATTTTTTAGAATTTTTTGAGACCACGCAGAGCTCTGTAGGACAAACCGTTCGCTCCCTACGAGAATTTGAGGGTTTTACGTAACACGAGTGTGAATCGCAAAAGAGGCCTACTCTCCGTTCAAATTAGAGCTTACCGAAATGCGATCGATAATTGGTGATTTTGATTTTTTTTTTTAAATTTTTTTTAATTTAATTTCTTAAATTTATTTTTTATTTTTTTTTTCTTCATATTGGATGGTTGGTGATTTTGTAGGCGAGTGATCTATATAAAAAAAATAAATCGTTGTGTAATAATTTGCAGCGTTTTTGTTGTATCTTACAAAACAAAGTAAAAATGAAAAGAAGTTTCGACATTAACTCAAAACCTGTTGCCTCCTTGCAGTTCTGAGATGTTTGAAACTCCCATTCAAAAGTTGGATTCGTGAAAACGTGTTTGGATCATAGATTATTAGGGTGAACTCGGGGTCGCGAACGGAATAATTCAATTTTTCCCCCACAATCCGCAGCTCTTAATGGCCTTTGAGGCGCTCCAAAGTCATTCATCGTTTGAGAAATCTCATTTTCAGCTCCCGTAGGTATAGGAACCAAACTTGGAAGCAATCATAAAAGTTCCACCTGTTGAGCTGGTTGAGATGAAGAAACTACGCGAGAAAGAAGAAAGTGATACTTAAAGAAGTTGTTACCTGGCTCTATGTCTACATGGAAATTTTTAATCTTGAGCTTAGTAGAGTGAGTTACTGTTGTATCATCAAAAATTGAATTTCCTCGGCTGGGGATCGATATCCAATCTTTCCGATTAAACTATACTTACATTCCTGGGACGAGCACTGTGCCAAGGAAGTGAATGGACAGAACTGCGAAGAAGCAAACAATCACAACATCTCTCCCCCGTTAGGAAATCTCAAGTACTCAGTTACCTAGTCAGGGATTTGTGGGATGTTAGCAGGCATTTGGCACCCCACTGAGAACGCTCTATTGGTTTATTTTTCTCAATAATGAACCTTTGGAATCGACCAGGGAAAAAAAAACCATTTCACCCCCCTCCCCCCTCAAAATTTATTAATTTACGTTTCAAGATATGTGCAATCCGAAAATCGACTAAAAACGCTGCAAATCATTGCCCAAAGATTTATTATTTTCTGTATAGATCACCCTTCTGTATAGATCCCTCCCTACCAACCATAGGTACCTACTACCTACTAGGGCATTTTTGAACATTTCAACCCCAACCACCAAAAAAATGGAAATGAAGGGTTGAAATTTTCAAAAATGCCCTAGTTGGTAGTAGGCACTTATGGTTGGTAGGGGGGGGGGATCTATACGGAAGGGTGATCTATACAGAAAACAATAAACCTTTGGGCAATGATTTGCAGCGTTCTATTCGATTTTTAGATTCTAGGTACCTACCGACTTTTTGTTTCCTACCAACCATTGGTAGGTACTACCTACCACACCATACTGCCTTCACACCTTCACTATCAAGTTTATTAGAAAGAACTAAACGCTTCACACTCGATTCGAAAAATAGGAAGCTTCATATGGAAACTTCATTACTGGTTGCTCAGTGAAAGAACGTGGCAAGATCAAGATATGGAATAATATATTTCCCTGTAAACTACAACATAACTACGGAGTTACCACCTGTTGGTAACAATGGGGAATTCACTGTAGTTGACGTCACTACATCTTCTCCCCCCTTCCTCATGTGATCAGCATGTGTTCTGAGCTCCTGTCCATTTGCTAGTAGCACCGAATATGAAAGAGGACCTGTCTTCCGTGTCACCTGAGCTCTCTGAAATTCCCTGTCTTCTCTTCTTCGTTTAACCCACACCACTTCTCCCACGACAAACTCTTTATAGTGGCCTCGCGCATGCTGCTGCTGATCCAACTTCCGATCAATGTGCTCTGCGAGATTAGGCTTCAACAAAGACAACCGAGTTCGTAATTGTCGCCCAAACATCAATAAAGCCGGCGAACGTCCAGTAGTACTGTGCACAGAGTTACGGTAAGAACTTAGGTATTGTACTAATCTGGTCTTTAGGTCTAGTCCAGCGTTTTTGGACGCAGCAAACCTTTGTTTGAAAGTCCGGACGGACCTCTCAGCTAGACCGTTCGTTCTTGGATGGTACGGGGTGGACATTACATGCTTGATGTTATTTCTCTTGCAGTAGTCCTCGAACTGTTGGGAGACAAACTGCGGTCCATTATCGGACACTAACATTCTGGGCAAGCCGAATCTAGCAAACATTTCTTCCAAAGCTTGAATTGTTTTCTCTGATGTGGTGAGTTTCATAGGCACAATTTCTACCCACTTTGTTGTGGCATCCACAACCACCAGCCAATTATGCCCTTCAAATGCCACTGCAAAGTCAATGTGCACCCTCGACCAAGGCTCCTCAGGAACGTTCCAGGAATATACTGGGGACTCGGAATCCCATGGCCGGTGGCGTTGACACTCACTACATTTCTTCAAATATTCCTCTACTTCTTTGTCCACTGAAGGCCACCACACGTGAAGCCGCGCGATTGACCTCATTGCAGACGATCCCGGGTGTCCCTCGTGAAGTATATTTAACACATCATTTCTCAAAGAAGTAGGAATCACTATCCGACCCTTCCATATCAGCATCCCTTCTTCAAACGACAGTTCTTCTCTTTTTTCAAAATACGTTCGCAAGCCTTCTTCAATCCCTTCTTTCCGTGGCCAGCCATCCTGAATAAACCTTATAACTTTGCTTAACAGAGGATCTGTCGAAGTTCTGGCAGTCATCAGCCTCTTAGAAATGCTTATGTCCTTCAATCTAGTATGGGCTATTTTCAACCCAAATTCAATTTCCGTTGGACTGCTCTCTCCCACCGGTAATCGGGAAAGCACATCTGCCGGGGTGTTGTCTTTCCCAGGTATGTATTCAATTTCAAAGTCGAATTCGCTCAGCATAATGGCCCACCTACTCACCCGGCTCATTGCTAGGGTTGGTAACTCTGATTTTTCTCCAAAAATGAACATTAACGGCTTATGATCTGTTCTCAAGAGAAACTTCCGCCCATACAAATACCTTTCAAACTTCTTTACAGCATTTATAATGGCCAGAGCTTCCCGATCTATAACGGAGTATTTTCTTTCTGAGCCATTTAACGTCCTGGAAGAATATGCAATGGGTCGGTCAACCTTCTCTGGAAATCTATGGCACAATACCGCTCCAATTCCAGTTTCGCTGGCATCAGTATACAGAACCAACGGAATCTTCGGGTCATAATGAACCAAAGTATCCCTGGAAGTCAGTATATTCTTTAATCGCTTAACTGCCTTACTATGTTCGCCCGTCCAATCCCACTGAATTCCTTTCTGTAGCAACCTGTGAAGAATTGCACAATCTCCTTGAAGATTCGGGATAAATTTTTGATAATAATTTATGCATCCTAGGAATGACCTCAATTCTTTAACGTTAGTTGGTTCTTTCAATTTTTTCATTGCCTCTACTCGCTCTTCAGTTGGATGTACCCCCATTTTATCAATCCTATGGCCTAGGTATACCACACTATCTTTCAACCACTTACATTTTTCAGGGCGAATTCTCATTCCAGCTTTGCTCAACCTGTCCAGTACCAAACTGATTACTTTTAGGTGGTCCTTCCGGTTTCTAGCTGTTATCATGATGTCATCCAGAAAACATTTTACCCCTGGAATTCCTTGCAGTACAATTTCCATGGTCTTCTGAAATTTGGCAGGTGCCGAACTGATTCCAAACGGCATTCGTTGGTATCTGAAAAACCCTTTATGAGTAGATATGACCAGAAATTTCTTGGAAGTTTCCTCTACTTCCATTTGCAAGTACGCGTCACGTAAATCTATTGTTGAGAATTGCTCTCCTCCTGCTAACTGTGCACACAACTCCTCAAAAGTAGGCAACGGATGCATGTCTACTAAAATATGCTTGTTGATAGTAACCTTAAAATCTGCACACAGTCTTATTTTCCCATTTGGTTTTGGTGCAACCACCAAAGGAGATGCCCATTCAATAGGTGTTACTGCTGGATCCAATCTCTCGATAATTCCTTCTGCTAAAAGACGATCGAGTTCCCGCTCCACTGCTGGCTGCAGCGCGAACGGAACAGGTCTAGGCTTGAAAATCCTAGGACAAGCCCCTGGCTTCATTTTAATCTCAATTTTGTGACCTATTATTGTACCTTTTGAACCATTGAAAAGACTCGGATACTTGCTGAATAATTCCTTTATTTCAAATGGTTGTTCTACATTTTTCTCGTCATCTACCGCTCCCTTCATAACACAAATTTCTGCTCCAACAGGAAGGGGAAGGTTGAATTTCAAAGCCCATTTCAACCCAAAAAGCGGGACATCATGTTTTTCTACAACTATAACAGGTAAAACCAGTTTTGATCCAAAAGCTTCGACAAGTACCGTTCCTATTCCCAACGTCTCCACTTCTAAATTTGTATATGCGATAAGGTTAGGATACGGATCTAATCTGGGCTGCCCTATACGTTCCCAGACTCGCCTACTGATTACCGATTGGTATGCGCCTGAGTCATACAACATCTTTAGCCGTTTTCCATTCACGACAACGTTGAGCATTACCTTATTTCCCTTCGCGAGTTGCCGACAACCCAAGTCTGACTTCTCATCGGTATCAGATTCCGTTTCATTGCAGCTTTCAGTGTGTTCCTCCAGACAATTAGTCTTCCTTCTTCCGAACCGATCATCCTTTCTTCCTTTCTTCCTGCAAACTCTTGCAAAGTGGTTCCAGCCTTCACACAAGATACATTTGCGACCTTCTGCTGGACAGACCTCCTTGTCCACATGTTTTTTCCATCCACACTTCGAACACTTGCTCTTCAAAATGTCCACACTCTCCAAGCGATCCTCATTTCCTCGAGTCGCTCTTCGGAACCGATCGTTGTTAACTCTATGAATAGTTGGGTTAGGTTCCATTTTGTTCACCATTTCCACCCCAACACCGCCCAGTTGATCCAACCTTTTCTTAGCAGTGAACCCTTGTTCCAATTGGTTGGCCAACGCTTCCACCTGAGCTAGAGTGTGTGAGTTCCCTGGGAACGCCTTTAACAACTCATACTGCCAATCAGAGTTGTTGATTCCGACAATGATTTGATCTCGGACTCGCTCGGTCAAAGAATTTCCGAAGTCACACTTTCCTGCAAGAGCTCTGAGATCATTTATGAAGTGTCTTGTTCTTTCATTTTGTGCCCTCTTCCTCATAGTAAAAGCCACTCTCTCTGTTGTGATACTGTGGGCCTCGTCATAAAATTGGCTAATGGTCCCCAGAAGTTCCTGATACGTACACTCCCGTAATTTTCGTGGTCTGAAATGGTCCAGAAGCAATTTGAAAGTTTTTGGACCTACCTTTCGCAGAATTGCATCCCGGCGATCCTCATCATCTAAGATATTCGCTGCATCCAACTCTAATTCGAAGTAAGGTAGATAGTACTCCCATTTCTCAATTTCCGGATCAAACGGACGAACTTTCAACTCTATCGAGTTGTTCCGCCGTAGATTAGCAGCAATCGAAGTCGCATCCACTTGCGAATTGCAATCCCTCTCATTTCTCCTTGTCCTCGGCATTTTTCAGCGTGAATTCGTCAAAATCGTCGCCAGATGAAAGAACGTGGCAAGATCAAGATATGGAATAATATATTTCCCTGTAAACTACAACATAACTACGGAGTTACCACCTGTTGGTAACAATGGGGAATTCACTGTAGTTGACGTCACTACACTCAGAAAGCAAAACTGAATACAATTCGAAGAAACGAACTGCGATCGCATTTTAGTCAGATACAATTTGGACGGAGATTAGACCTCTTTGGTGATTCACACTCGTGATTCTGTAAAAACCCTTCAGTACTCGTAGGGAGTCAAGTGGTTGTCCTACAAAGCTTCGCGTGGTCTCTAAAATTTCTAAAAATTCAATACTATCTTAAATTGGTGAATAAACGATACCTTTATTTCGAGAGTTTGTGAGCTAGGGCACTTTGGAAAATTTAAACCGTTAATTTCCACCCCTTAGAAGTGACTGACATCTACCAAAAGCTTCGCGGCACAACTAGACCCCAAATGGAGCCCATGAGCCAGATTTGAACCGAATCGGTCTAGGGTTGCTAAGAAAAGTGCCGCGTACGGCGGACGGACGGAAAATTTTTATTCGATTTTCGGATTGCATTTATCTTGAAACGTAAACCATCAAATTTTGAGGGGAGGGTTAAACTTTATTTTTCTTGGTCGATACCAAAGGTTTATTATTGAAAATAATAAACCAAAATTATCTGTCCGTCCGCCGTACGTGGCACTTTCCTTAGTTCAAATTTGGTACAAGGACTCTATTTGGGGTCTTGTTGTTCCCCAAAGCTTTTGGTTGATGTCAGTCACTTCTAAGGGTTGAAAATTAAGGGTTGAAATTTTCGAAAGTGCCTCAGCTCGAAAACTCACGAAATAAAGGTATAGTTTTTTCACTAATTTTAAATAGTATTGAATTTTCAGAGACCACGCAGAGCTCTGTAGACCACCGTTCACTCCCTACGAGAACTTAAGGGGTGGACTTAAGATAAATCAGATACACGAGTGTGAGTCGCAAGAGAGGCCTAATCTCCGTTCAAATTTTCGCTTACCAAAATGCGATGCTGTTCGTTTTTTAGAGTTTCGCTCAGTTTTGCGTCCTTAGCAACCAGTAATCAAATACCTAAATGAAAGAGTTCTTTATTTCTTCGAATGGAGTGTGAAGCTTGTATTTCATCTAAATAAACCCAATTATAGAGCTAAAACTTAGTTGGTAGGAAGTGACAATGGCAATGCTGTGTTCTTTGCTGGCATGTGATCTGTATAGGAAAATTATAAACCTTTGTGTAATACTTCGCAGCGTTTTTTGACTAGCTTCGGACTTCAGTAACTATTCGTTCTTAAACGGGGTGGGGGATCTACTGACCTCAACGTTTTTCCGAATAGGCAGTGGCTCGAATCGTGTCTGGGAGGTGTTGTTTTGATGACATAACACTAATTATTATCCTCAGAGAATGCTGAGGTCCTACCGACTGTTCCAATTCGTTGTATCATCAAAAATTGATTTCCCTCCTATCTTTCCTTCTATACTACATTTCCGTTCTTGAGTCTAGCACTTCACCACTGTGCCAAGGAAGTGAATGGACAGAAATGCGAAGAGGCAATTGATCACAACATTACTTCGAATAGGGACGTTCAATTATTCACATGGTTTCTATTCTTCGTCAAAATGCATTGACTTTCCTCTGAAGAAATTATTTTTTCATGGATTCAAATATACGAGAATTTGAGTACAACCGTCAATATTAAGAAGTGTCTGCCATTTTGTGTGATCACTAGACAATAATGCATCCTCAGATGTGCAACGTGGACATTAAAGAACTTTTAGGAGCAGAAATTATTGAATCGGTCAAACAACAATTATTGGTTAAATAAAAGTAAATTCAGTGATTTTAATGTGAGATAGGTATACAGTTCATACAGTTCCCAAATCTCCAACATGCTCCGATTTCAGATGTCTTTTCCAGGGAAGTTGAAGCAGCCGCCACCACTCTTGTTTGCCGATTTAGTTTAATTCAATATTCTACTAATAACTCGTTACATTGATGAGTGGTTCAAAACTATCAGTACCTTAAAAACATGGTACACTCGATCAGGAATCTCTCTAAGCTCATTATTGCCCCCATGTTCATCATAAATCTAGGAATTCACCCGACCCAACGATCGGAATACCAGTGTGCGAACCTTCGGACTTATGTGGCTATCGTTTCTGCAGAGGGGTCTATACTGAGGAACGCATACACAACCACCGTTCCGAGAACGGGAGAGAACGTTATTACAACTTGAGTATCCCCGTAATAATCCTCCGTCGTGAGCTGGAGTTAATTTACGTTTATTGTTGGTCGAGGGTGACCCTCATATTTTATCGAAACGCTCAGATAGTCTCAACCCACCTTCCGTGGTTTAGAAGGCAGTACAAGTTGATTACATCGAGGGATTGTTGAACAAACAAGATGAAATCTGGCTTTAAATGATTACGAAGTTCAGGAAACTACTTTATTCCTTCGTCAACAGTCAAAAAGGGTTATACCATCCTAATAAATCTCTAGTTTAATGAATTTCAAACAAAATAAGCAACTTATGAGCCACTCTTCTAGGTATCTACATAACTTTCACAATCTCCTTCCGCTAGCTGATATAACCAATACTTTAACCTGGACATTTTTATACCCTTTGGACACTTCCATATACAAAACTATGGTATTGCACTGTTGCTTCTGGTAAAAGCACTGGTGTTGCTGTTCGGGGTAGACGTAACTTTTACGTCCCTCCTAGAATCGTATGTGAGATTCGGTAATCAATTGGCTGTAAAAAATGAAAGTTCCATGTCTGCCTACATTACAACTTCTATCGGGATGTAACGTAACCCAAAACCCACATGGTTACCTCTGTGACGAAAAGAAGAACAAAATTGAAGAACTACCTATCTACTTACCTAGCTAAATTTGAGAAATACCCAAGCTCTCCAAAATGGGAATAATATGTATTTTCGGTTTTAGTAGAAAAAAGGTGCAAATTATTACACAACGGGTTATTATTTTTCTGTACAGATCGCCCTTCCGCGTTATTCAAAATCATTTTTCCAGAAATTACTGCCAGTTAAACATCGTTATCTCTGAGTTGTGGATCCCTTCAATCCGAAATTTGATTCTTGGATGCCAGGGAAGCACAACTGGTTGACATGAAATTCTATTATTCGAAAAACCGAGAGAAGATTGCATTGTATCAACTGAAATTTGGCTCACTTCCAATAGAGAAGGTTCGAGGCTTCACACTCGAGTTTATGACTCATCACGTCCTTGCGAGAGGACTAAGGCTGGTCTCACACTGGAACCGACTACGTACGACTTTTGGTCGCACGTAGTCGCACGATTACGCACGAACTTTCCCAACTGTAGGAACGTTAGGAACTGTAGGAACCGACCTGCGACTCGATCCCATTCTGCTGGGATTTTCGTCCGACTTTTTGAAAAGGGGAAGTGTTTGAGCGAGTTTTAAAATTAATAATGGCTTATCGTAACAGCCAAACGCTCTTCAGGCGATATCACTCGGCGAAAGTTGCTGTGCTTTGTTAGGTCAGATTCCACTTTTTCCAGAATATACTTGAATGTGTCGAAACTCATACGAAAGTAATCGAAGAATTTTTCAGGATCGTTTTTCAAGTCACCCATTAAATGATGAAACTCGCCATGCTCTTCTCTCTTCAGGAATATTTAATTTACCCATTCTGTTCTTCTTGAACGTCTTTGTCTCCTCCTCATTACCAAACAACTTTCAACAACGTAAAACAATCCGTTCATATTTTCACATACGATCACCTCCCGTGAATGGATAGCAAGTGAATGGCGACAAGTCGCTTCTAATGTGAGACCTCAAGTCGGACGACCAGGTCGACGTTTGGTCGTCCGTAGTCGGCAGCCGTACGTAGTCGGTTCCAGTGTGAGACCAGCCTTACTGTCAACTGCCTTTCAAGGACAGGGTAGGTGTTGTGGGATGGGGCACGGGTCATAGGGGATGGATTCGCAGAGCCCACGAATTTTTATTAATTAGGTAGGTAGGCAATTTATAATTCTCATTAGCTAACGGTTGGTCTCCCAGAACTGTGGGTAGTGTCAAAAAATTCCTAAAAATCGTCGCTATTTTGAATAAATGATAAAACACCTTGGGCTTTTCAAAAACGTGTTCCGCCACTTTTCACCCAATGACTGGCAATAACCAAAAGCTCAACAAATTCGGCTCTAGGCACTAGGCAGAGTGCCAAATACGGGGTATGGCATACGACTAACGGACTTCTGCATAGGTACTTTGAAACGTAAACCATTAAATTATGAGAGGGGGTTATAATTTTTTTCTTGCTCGATTCCAAAAGTTTGTGGCGGACACCCACTGGTAGGATCGATGTGCCAGAGGAAAACAATCGCGCATTCCCTTGAAACAAAGACTTCCCATTCTGGTGAGTTCTCGATCAAATCATTTTCTCTATCTCTGTTCGATGGTCTTTTACTTTGAGTAAATATTATAATCCTACAGTCTAGTATACGATATATTTCCCAAGCCTAATATTTTTGTTTGTCAAAAATATATAATATTATTTTGACCAATCTCAAATTTTTCGAGTTTGTTCCTGAAATCAACCCTCTCCGTATTAATTAGGTATAAATGGATTAAATTAATTAGAGGATTATAGGTTCATTATTGAATTTATTAAACCAAAATGGACACATCTAGGCACATTGAACTTGGTTCATCCTATTTTTCAACTAAGCTAAAAGTAGAACTAGTAGGATTTTGCTTTCTCAACATCAAAAATAGAGATGATTTGTGATTTTGTAAAAACAGGCTCCCCAAAATGTTTATTCGAATTGTGCATTTCAGAGTTTTCTGAAACATTTTGGTTCCTTGACCGTCTCTAGTCAATTTCTTGTTCAGCGCTTATTAATTGGATGAAGTAATGGTCCAATTTTGGTTTATTTTTTGAATCATAAACCTTTGGAATCGACCAAGAATTTTTTGTTTGTTTATTCCCCCTCAAAATTTGTTGGTTTACGTTTCAGGGTACGTAGAATCCGTCCGTCCGCCGTAGGCGGTACTTTCCTTAGACCGATTTTGATGAAATTTGGTATACGGGCTCTAATTGGGGTCTAATTGTTCCCCTAAGCTTTGGGTTGATGTCGGTCACTTCTAAGGGTTGAAAAATGAGAGTTGAAATTTTGAAAACGTCCTAGCTCAAGAAATTATCAGACTTTATAGTTATCAGACTTTGTTTAGATTGAAATTAGATGCCTTTTAATTAATTGTATTTCATAAAGACGGAAAATAAACATAAAATCCTTGCAACA
This sequence comes from Apolygus lucorum, assembly GCA_009739505.2. Classification (NCBI taxonomy): domain Eukaryota; kingdom Metazoa; phylum Arthropoda; class Insecta; order Hemiptera; family Miridae; genus Apolygus; species Apolygus lucorum. The sequence goes on along the minus strand of CM019178.2, from coordinate 9,270,183 downwards.
AGCATAACCTCTACATTCTTCATCCGTTAACACTGAAATGCCCAACGGCTGTCGGGTTATGGTTCAGATGAGTCTTCTAACGGACGGGTTCGTCTCTCGGATTGATAGCAGCCTCAGATACCTATCCCAAATTGTGGACTACAAAACTTCCGAAATTGTAAATTGATTTCAATTATGAAGATGGTGTGGAATCGGTTGTGGTTCGTTCCTCATACATCTTATATTATTGAGATAGATTATCCATTGAGCATCAAGATACTTGGAAATGTCTCATAATTCCCTATTATATTAACTTCTCGATAATGTTGATCGTGCCACACATACTAAGTATGTGTGTCAAGTCTTGGCAGACTCATTAAAATTAATTTTTGGTAATTATTGGTATTGTCATATTACCTATAGGAAGTTTCACTATCGGAGGGCTTTCTTCTGCTTCCGCTTCATCAACCAATTCCTCATAGTGCTGCCCTCTGCTCACCGTTGAAGCGAAACACAACACCCACAACGCGCTCGAAATCAACGAACGCATTTCCGTTTGTCCAATCGCGATACAGTGTTGATTTCCGACTCGAGAGAATGAAATCCCAACGACCGCACTGTGCCCGCTTTCCGAACTGACGATTGGCACGGCCTGGCCCAGACAGGTCTAGAAATAGGCCCGGGGGAGAGTCGGTGGCTCGTGCCAAGCTTGAGTCCCTCAACATCGCCATTTACTCCTCTCCGTTTTATAAACACCAGAAGCCTACGGAAAAACAGCCGCGAACGCTTTGCGGAGTTGGTTTGTTTGGGAGTTGGTCTCGAGTGAAGAAGCGATAACGAGAATGAAAATACAGGATGCGGCATCTTTTTTCAAAACTGAATAAAACACTTTGTATGAATCTTTAACCCTTAACTTCACGCGAACAACAACAACTTCTACGATGGAACAATTGCACACACAGATTTAACTGGTTTGACCTTAGTATAATTCTGGAAGCCTCCAAAAATGCAATTCTAGTGCAATCCAGAAAAAATCACTGGCTCTCAGATCCCGAAGGAGTACAGAAAAATTAAGAATTGACATTAAATTGAAGCAAAAGAGGTGTCGAAAAAAAAGAGCTTTTAGTCTCTGACAAATGGATCAAATAACAAAAGTGCACGTGACTATAACGAAAATTTTTTTAAAATTCCTATGAAAGAGCATTTTATCATTTTAAATCGACCAGATACTTGTTCCATGGAAGTCTAAAACGCTATCACAAAATATCAGCCTCATAATTCTTTGTTATTCTACTTACCTAGCACCATAACGAACAACAAAAGATTCGTATTCATCCTAAACTCCCTCTAACTAGCACTATCACAAAAATAAGGAATAGCCCTTCATTATCTTTTCACGTAAATGTTGGAATTGGATTTCATGAATATTGACCACAAAATTTTTCTATAGGTACTATGTTTGTCTGAGTGATCATTTGCCTCGGAAAGTTCTTGAAGATCCCGAAAAAATTCATGGGGTAGACATCGCTGTGACCTAAATTTTGTCGAAAACCTCAACAATGAAAAACGCTGCAAATTATTACACAAAGACATATTATTTTTCCATATAGATCACTCGTTTGTAAAGAACACGGCTTTGCCACTGTTACCACCAATCAACTTGAAGAAAAACATCGATCTTATTCGGTCAGCTAAAATTTGAACGAGAATTGGCCTCTTTTGCGATTCACACTCGTGTTTATGATTTATCGTTAGCCCAACCCTTAAGTTCTCGTAGGAAGCGAACGGATTGTCCTACCGGGCTCCGCATGGTCTCAACAAATTCTAAAAAGTCAATACTATCTTAAATTGATGGAAAAACAATACCTTTATATCAAAATGTTTTGAGTTAAGGCGTTTCCAAAATTTCAACCCTTAGAAGTGACCTACATCAACCAAAATATTTGGGGCACCACTAGACCTCAAATGGAGCCTACATACCAAATTTCATCAAAATCGGTCAATGCTAAGTGGGGAAAGTGCCGCGTACGGCGGACGGACGGCCAAATTTTTATTCGCTTTTTTGATTCTACGTACCTTGAAACGTAAACCAACAAATCTTGAGGGGGGGGGGGGGGGGGTGAAAAATGTTTTTTCTTGTTCGATTCCAAAGGTTCATTATTGATAATAATAAACCAAAATTAGCAAAAAACGCGTAAAAAGGACGGTTTCAATGAATCCTAGAACAGTAGTTAAATACTTACGTTAGTACACGCGGGCGGTGCAGAGTGCTCAAAGAGGGACCTCCCGACTTTTACAGTTGATAAGTAACTAACTAATGAAGCCCGAAAAAAAAATTTGTTGAGATTTCCGCGTGAAGGTAATTGTAGAAGGAGAATACCCAGAACCTTACGCCCCTGAGGTGGGAGAACAGTGAGTTACCTATTCCAAAAATCGAACCAGAGCGGGACTGAGTTTGTAATTTGGTTTTTACAATGTAGGTACACTTCTAAAGGTTTGAAGATAAAATCACTTAGGTGAGGTCCCCCAATGTTAATTCATTGAATATAAAGATTTCTGGCGTTCGTCATGACTATTTCAAGCATAGCAGGTGTCATGTTGGAAATTCCTTCCTGATTTCGTTCTTTAAATCTTAAAGGATCCTTAGGCGGTTCGCATGAACACGGGATTTTAAAAATCCCATAGAAAAACTCGGAAGGGGACGAATGGAGAGATCCAGCCACTGCAAATCGTCCCTGGTTGAGATGAGGCGTTCAAGGAAGTGTTCCCTCAAAATTGTCGTGCTGAGCCAGAAAGTCGTTTCTTGACTGGACCCAACTTTCGGGAAAACGACCCAATAGGTTTCGTGGCGAAATAACTCTTTCATGGGATTATTTGTTCTCTTTTTACCATAAGTAAAGGTTTTTCTTAAAGGAAATTAGTAGCCGAATCGATTTCCGGAGTCAAAATTAAACATTTTTGAGTGTGGTTGTGCATCAAAAAACGATATAACATTTATCCATTCCTATCAGATATACTAAGCCTTGAAGTCGTATCTCGATTTTGCTAGCACTAAAAGTCGAATCTATGGTTGATACGAGTTTACGCTCTCGTAAACCCGAAGTTACGACTGTTCTGTTCTGAATACACAACCATGAGACTTTGGAACACTAAGAACATTATTAATTATTTTGTCATCTTCTTGGCTCAAAGCCAATCGTATTTCATATCTGTGTTCAGATTGTAAGAAAAAACAGCTGAATCAACTAATAAACGTCTATTACAATGAGTCACACAAATCATACATCATTGTCATACACCACTTTCATTTTTCCTTATCGAAATTACCCGAAACATTGTTTCAAAGTTATTTAAAAACATAAATATCCTTAGAGGGGAGGTTACTAAAGTCACCACTAAATGCTGAGTTTTCAGAGGCAAAAAGTCGTATCAAGCTGATTCTGAATGCAAGAAATCTTATCGTCAAAATACTGAGGCCGGTTCTCGTATCAGTGTCAAGATCCGAGTTTTCTTCATCTGAATCGCTCTGATACGACTAGTTTCTTAGCAGAATCAAGTTCATACGCCTTAATGCGAAAATCGGGAGGCTTTTTTGCGGCATTTCTAGTAGAGATATACTCTAAAACTACAAAAATCGATAGAAATCGACCCCCAAAACACCTAGGTACCTACCAATAACTCAATTTGGTCAAATTTTCACTTTCCGAAATTTTCTGGCTTAGCGCGGCAGAATAGCTCTTGTTGTGTTACGGTGTTTTTTGTTCTCCAGACATTTGGCTCCACCAAGACGGTGCAACAGCACACATCGCAAGAGCATCGATGGCTGTTTTGAGGGAACTTTATTCAATGAATTGAGAATGGGGTACGTCACCTAAGTGATTTTATATTGAAAACTATGTGATATAAAACTTTTGTAGTGCACCTACATTGTAAAAACCAAAGTGCAAACTTTCTCATTCATACAGTGCGTTTTATTCAGTTCTGAAAAAATTAAGTTAAGTTTGTACTGTATAATATGAAAATATAGTTCGGGGGATAGTAAAACAAAAACACATCGTAATCCTCGAAGCTCTCGCCCTCTCTTGTAATTATTATTGAAGAAAAAAAAATCCCATTCATGAGTGAATGTGCGAATTTTCAAAGAAATATTCCTCCCAGTTTCAGCCAATTTTGACTTCAGAAACATCATAAATACCGTAGATGTACCCAACTTCGGCCATGTCCCCTAACTTCGGCCATTTCAAGTATTGGCGGTACTGATGAAGCTGCGCTCCTCAGGGGTCATTAAAAACTTTCAGTTTTTTTCTCAATTTCAACAGGTGTCTTTGGGGCCTAATGTTGATATCTCCCGCGCTTGTTACTCTTATCACTTTCCCATGAAAAAAATCAAAATGTAAACTAGCAGTTTAGACATTTTTCAGCTTGTGTGCTTTTATAACTATTGTAGTTGTTGATGTGATGTGATCTTAGAACTTGTTCTTACCGTTTCATGTTCGTAGTTTAGTGTTCTTGAAGATGAGTGATGAGTCATTTTTTTACTTCGTGTTTTGAGGGAGTTCTGGGGAGTTTTTTCCGATAACTGAGTCAGTGTACCTAACTTCGGCCATGGGGGGTCCGTCTCGAAGATAGAAAATTAGTGGACGTGAGTACCAAAACTATAATCCGATATATATGGGAAACGCACTGAAGGAGGTTAGGGCCAGGAAATTGTCAATTCGGAAGGCATCCTAAAAATATGCAGTACCCAGATCGACTTTGCAGGATAAGATAAATAAGAAGAATTCTCTCAAGGTGACCCACCCCAATGCATTTCCATTTTCACTCTAATGTAGTGATATTATTATAATGACTAGTCATGAGTTTATAGTCGTTTGAGAATATTACACAAAGCTTTCAAGAGAAGACAGATAAGTTAATGTTTGCAATGAATGTTTTAAATGTTGTTCAAATAATTTTGGCTGTTTTATGACTAGTGTGACGATCTCGTATTTTTGACATTATTAGCACTGATAATGATGGTATTTTTGAAATTTCGACCTAAAAATTTGAAAAAGATTTGAAGTTTTAAAATTCAAATAATCTGTTCATGTTTGAAAAGCTTTATAGATATTTTTACTGCATTTCGCGTTTGTTTGGATGTTTTCCATGATATTTCTAAGGTGTCATTGTATTATAGGTGTTCCAAAAATATCTTTGTATGGTTTTTATAATTTTTAAATTCAAAAAAGCTTTTTTAAAAAATTATTCGGCGGCCGAAGTTACAATATAATTACTACTTCTTCGTTTTTAATGCATTTTTCATCGGTGGCCGAAGTTGGAGCACAACGGTACCTAACTTCGGCCATACTTCAAATTTTTAAAAAAGGCCAATGTTGTGATGATTTAAAAAAATTATAGTGACATCCTATAGAGCAGATCTGCTGCCATCTAAATTATTTTTTTAAGATTTTTACTCATATCTTTGACTTTGAATAAACTCAAAAAACCTCCAAAAGTGGCCGAAGTTGGGTACATCTACGGTACTTGTCTCCACAGATATTATTGAGTTAGTATTTTTTTTGTTCAACGAATATATGCGTAACTTCTCCTCTAGATAAGTACCAATTTCCATCTATTATTTAACTTTTCTGGAGTTCTACCACTACAAGATCACAAATCTATATTCATGAAATCCCAACCGTAGGTACGAGTACGTCGCCGATCTTTTGAGAAAACCCTGGTTCGATTCCAGGCCGCGACATCAATATTTTTTTCACATGTCTACTATTCGTTTTTGCTTGCTTTTAGCAGGCTTTACAGTTAGAACGCCATAATAATGAGATAATATGGATAAGACGGAAAAGTCCACTAAAATCGTTGAAAAAACCCAAACAGTTTTTTCGAACTCATAGTGAACTCCACACTTTCTGGATAACGAAGTTGTCTTCTTGAGGGTTAACTATATGTTATTATGAACATTTTGGCACTAAATTGGAATTTCTCTAGACCATGAACAGTATGAATGAACAGCGTTTCTACACTCAAGTTGATCAAAACTTCAGGGTTCGAGTCAATAAGGTAGCGGGGGCATTCTTGTTCCTGTTTGATTCACGTCATTCAAGCAGTTTCATATCTTTTCATATATGGTAAAAACTTTAAGTACAAACTAATTAGCATATTTGCATAATATGCAAATATATTATATTATGGATGTATCCACTTTCCAGACAAACTCCGAGACTGCTCGTATTTGTCGTCATCTAACACTCATCGTAGTGTTTCTTTTGTGATTTCTGGAGATTCATCTTCAACTGTTCCTACTTAGCTGACTTTTGGATGGACATTAAGAAGCTTTGAGACCAAATTTGTAACATTTTTAATACTTGTATTTAAACTCGTTTATTCCTTTCTTTTCATATTTTGGCTTTTTCGGATTTTGAAATTTCTTCCGAGCAAACAAAGCATCCGAGTCGTCATCACTTTTTCTCCCTAGCTTCGGACTCATCAATACATAGGGGGTTAGCAATGTATATCGAGACTATTCCACATCTGAAATTTGCATATTCTTCTGTTAGACTGTAGAGTATTATTAGTGAGAGTATAAATATAATCTCACACTATAATTCTGTACAATAATAATAAAGACTGATAATTCATCTTCAGTGTCAAAGAAGTTCATGACATGTTCTCGTACATCATCACTTTATTTTATTCTGTGCAGTACTAGTCTCTTAAGTAAATTAGGCTCACGTGCAGGATCTTTTGGTGCATATACCTACCTCTTGAAGTGTCTCCCATTATTTCGTTCAGACTTCTCAAGCCTTTCATATTGACATGAATATGTCTTATGGCTGGGGGTCAAGGACATTTTCTAGACACTTTTTTTGCCACAAAAAATGCAACGCCGCAACCAGTCAACAAAATCATAGCTACATATCCTCATAATATGAGTATAATATACATATTATGTAATATATCGTAGTATTCTAGAGAACCTTTCTTCTTAGCATATTATGCTATTTTAATTCTTCTATATCAATTTTTTTAAACAAATTCTGTTAATTCATAGAAACAATGGACATATCCATGATCTATTGTTTTTCCTTCTAAGGCAGAAATTTCAAAATAAACTTGATTGTGAAGGTAAAATTTCAAGTTTGAAGTTCCAATGGACTAATTGAATGAATTAGGTAAGACCTTGCCTCTGCATCTTTGTCATTCCTTGTAGCTGCCCCTACATCGTATGTCGGTTTTACTAGCTTTCCATTTGCGCATTTCGATCCGCCGGACTTAGTCATTCATGCCTCCATGTGCATGACCCAGATATCGAAATTATTCTCACACTTCTTCTTACTTCAACATGTTGTTTGTCTGTTTTCCTTCTCTCTAAATTCAGCCTTATTTTGGTCGACAAAACGTAACATTAACTACGAGTGAATGTATAGTTTGACATTCAAGAGCGGAGTAATGTTTCTATTTTTTTTAATCCAAGTTATTTACGTACGGCAACTTTAATTGGCAACTATAATTTGGCAACTATAATTTTGGACTGGAATCAACAATTCGTTCTACTAGAACAATCACATCCAATCAGTATAAATTAATTTTTTCCTTCATTTCACATGCCATCTGATTGGCGATGTAACAAAAACAAATATTAGGGAACAATTAGCTGACTATAAATTGGAAGACATGAAACCGATATTTTACATCGACAGCGGGAAAAGACGTAAGTTGCAGCCTTTATCAATTCAAGTTAAAATACTCGTAGATAACTTCTATGCATCATAATGGGTACATAATATGTAAAAACATATTATGTTTTTCTCTATTGAATTTGTGTCATCACCAACTCGAGTTAGAATTTGTAGGGATAAAAAACCGCCTGCCTAGTACAAGGTACTGCCTTGTACCTTTAGCTTCCTCACTTACGCTTATAATAACATGGACTTCAAAAGGGTGTTAACCTTACGTAGGTAAATGACACAGACATGGGTTAGATTATCACAAAAATTATGTAGCGTAAAAATGTGTGTGCGTAAATGTGTGTTCTATTGCTATAAATCGAGGGTGTTTTCGTTCTTTGGGACTTGGAAGCCCAAGGAATATTAGGTGAGCTGATTCGACTAGTGTTGAAGCAAAAGCATTGTTTTCCCCTCTGAATTTTGAAACAAAAATGTTCTCCGAAATCAAAATTTCTATTCACGTTTCACATTTTAGACCTCCATGAACAATTTTGGTTTTGAGTGTTTGTGCAAACCTTTGTAACGGGATAACTAGTGTCAGTTTTCGATGCTGTTTTTAGCAATTGTGTGGGTTGACGTGAAGATAATATTCTTTATGATGATCATTGTGATCGGATGATTGGTAGCCACTGCGCATGCGCCAATGACTGTAGATTGTTGAAATTCCCCATTCCATCTCAATCTGTGTTGTAGGTTTGGCGGTACCTTGGAGTCGACTTCATGGGGTTCGCCACCATTACTGCCAGCCGTATGGACCTTGGTAGAGCGCAAGCTCGCGTTAGCATGGTCCACTAAAGCCAAAGTAGAAGCTGCGCTTCCTCCGCACATACTTACTGCCAAAGCTAACCTACGGGTTGGTTACGGCGGGGAGGCTGCAGAAAATAGATACTCGGAGTACGCTCTGCTGTGCGCTCTTGGTTGAAGTTCCCATCTGGAGTCCCAAGTGCCTATATCCACGCACAAGTCAAATCTGGTGGTCTTGGCATTGTGTCTCTCTCGGCGAGTATCCCTTCACTGCACCGCCAGCATCAGCTAGTACTTCGAGGGTCGAGCTGTAAAGGCCCCCGTGGTAACAACCGGCAACACCATCTGATCTAAAACCCTGCTGAGTTTTCTGCTGCGCTGCATGAGTCAGTAGATGGTAAAGAACTCAGACAGTGTTCCGAAAGCCTCATCTTAATCCAATGGGTAGATTGGATGCCCAATGAGGCATTGGGCACCGCGACTACCGAAACTTCCAAGCCGTTTGCATAGCAACTCTGCCAACTGCGGTTTGGTGGTCGAGGGGTAGTCGTGAGACAACAGATACCTTTTGCCGCGCCTGTCGGAGTGGTAATGAGTATCTGTGTCAAATAGTGCATCAATGTCCTCTGACTCACAGGGGCCGCATTCCATAGCATGATGCGGTAGCCAAGCAGATAGCAGGTGCTTTGTAATCTAGCGGCTGGGAAGTCGAGATAGAGAGACTGTAACACATGCCAAGTGACCAGGATAAGAATCCCGACATCTTTGCCGACAAGCCCAACGAGTCTTGCGTTATCCTGGATGTCCTAGTCGTCAATGGCAGTCTCTATGGCAGCTTGATTATGGAGCCGACCTGGCGGGCTAAGACAAGAAAGTATGACACAAATGATTCACAGCTAGCTGTGTCGGAGCTAAAAGGAGTGGTCTCCAACAACATCAGGGTGCTAGCTGGAACATTGTCGTGGCGCGGGGTATGGTGCGGGAAAAGTGCCCCGGAATCGTGCTATCGTCACCCGTGTTCTGCTAAGCTCATATTTGAACTGGTGGTCTTTTTGTAGAGGCACTTCCCTTCATCGCTCTCTCTCACCCCCAACTTTCTCATCTTCCCTCATCCATAGGGCCGACGTCGGATGAGTCCTGGGTGTCCTCCACATTGATTTTTCATTTGTTCATTTATTTTTATTTATGGCGTGCCCCCCCCCCCCACGTCTTTGAGGGGAATTTTTTTTTAACCTTAAGATTTGTTAACTTAGCTCCTCCCCCCCCCCGCATGTTTGGCACATACTTGAAAATCCAGTCCCTAAAAAATTGTTAAGAGATACCTGATTACTGAATTTAGTTTTTGATTCATCAACAAGTACACTGTGGATAAAATGAGAAATAGGTAAATGACTTTTCGAGGGTTTGATTCTTGAAAGATGGTTTAACTTCATAATCCAGCACTGTGGTACAAAGGTACTGTTCATTGTTTCATACTCCATCATGATTTTGATTTGGGCTATCTTCATTTTGCTTCAAAGGTTCGTAAGATCACAGCTGACAGCAGGAAAAGAAGAGTGATGCATTAAAAAGAACAAGTTTGGGATTACAATTAGATATTAATTTGGCATGTCTGAATAGACTTGGAGTTCAATTTCTGAACAAGATATTCCAAAGCTGAGAAGAATTTTTGTCATTTTTCAGGTTATTTCAACTGCGAGAATGATGTTCGTTACCTCCTCTATTGGAGGTGTTGTTCTGATTGCGGCAGTCGCATCTTCCTTCAACCTCAATAGTTTCGACCAACTCGATGCAGCAAAGAAAAGTGCTGACAAGCGGATTGTTATCAAGAACCTTGTGGTTCCAGCTGGCAAAAAACTTGACCTCACCAATTTACAAGACGGAACAGTGATAGAATTCACTGGGCGTGTGACTTTCGGGTACCTAGAATGGGATGGCACTTTGATTCAAATCAAGGGTAAAAACATCAGGGTTGAAGGTAAACCAGGTAACTTGCTTGATGGAGAAGGACATCGTTGGTGGGACAAATTGGGAGGAAACGGTGGTAAGAAGAAACCAAGATTTATCGATGTCAACTTGGAAGACTCTCTGGTAACAGGCTTGAACATCAAAAATCCTCCCAGGCATTGTTTTAAAGCCGAACGCTGTAAAAATGTTCGTATCGAGCATGTCAACATTGACGTCAAAGATGGTGACACTAAAGGAGCTCATAATACCGATGGTTTCGGTGTTGGTGCATCTCAGAACGTGACTGTGGCGAACTGTAAAGTTCATAACCAAGATGATTGTTTCTGCATTGGGTCTGGAATTGACACTGTTTTTGAGAACAACGTATGCACTGGTGGACATGGTATTTCTATCGGCTCCATGGGTAATGGAAAAAAAGTAGAGAGAGTTCGCGTGAGGAACTGCAAAATCATCAAGAACACCAATGGTATCAGGATCAAGTCGAGGTCAGGAGAAACAGGTCTGGTTAAGGATGTATCATTCGAAAATGTTGAGCTTGTCGATATCACCAGGTTCGGTATTATCATCCAGGCCAATTACTTCAACAGTGGTCCCAAAGGAGACCCCACTCCATTCCCCATGGAAAATATCGTCATCAAGAACGTGAGAGGAACTGTCAGCAAGAAAGGTACTAACATCCAAGTTTGGGTTGCTCCCGGTAGCGCCAAGAACTGGCAATGGAATTCAAGCGTCACTGGTGGGCAAAAAGAACTCCCCTGCAAAGGTGTTCCTCAAGGAGTCAACATCCGATGTGGAAAAAAATGAGCATTCTTCTCTTCTTAATGATTACTGTTTTTTCCAATAAATGATCATAGTTCATTTCAGCATACCTCTATCCATATCTGTAACCTCACCAATTAAATAGTCTTAAATGTCAATAAGCTTAACGTTTCCATTATGGATTATTTACTATATGCAACTCTTTAACGAACTCAGTTGAAACAAATCTAGTATTTTCCAAACATAATCAACTGGACACTTAGCCTTAATGTCTTTCTGACAGAGACATTTCGTATAAGCGAAAAAACAGCAACCGCTAGAAATCAAGTAAATTCGCAAAATGAATTTTTGCCAACAATGTTATTTGAGAAAATCTGGAAAAATGATTATGTTCTTATCTCTCTCTTTTCTTGATAGATTTCCGTCTCTCTTGCTTACTTACCAAACTACCCCTTCTATTATAAATTATTCAGGATTTTAGTAGAAACAGCTCAATCACGAACTTGAATAAACTGTGGAGTAGATTTCTTATGAACTTCTTTTGAATATATATATTCATATATATATATTCGTTATAACTGATGGGTATTGGAATAAAAACACTTTTAACCCTCGGGTGAGCGCGCCTCTGAGTGTAACAAGAGCGGGCGCGGGCGGCCCTGAGGGCCGCTCTTTGTTGTTTAGCGTTCCTAAGTGTAGGATTAGGGCCGCGAAACGGAAAAAATGTACTCAAAAACGTGTGAGCATTTAAAAGTATTCATTTTTATCAACACAATATAGTTTCTTAATAGTACTGCAATATTTCCCTACATTGGTAATACATAAGTAGGTATCTCACTTTTTTCTCACTAAAAAAACTCAGGAACTCGTAACTTGCGAAAATGTATTTACTACCGTCTACCTCCGTATATTTTATCCATCTCTTTTCTAGAGAAGATGAAAAAAATGATTATTTCTGACTTGGAATGAAAGTTTGGAAAATGTGTAATGGTAACATTTGATAAAACAATAGAAAAAATAGAAGTAGAGAAGATAGATAAGAATTAAAGAAAGAAAGAGTGGTAGCGGAAATGTTGGAGGGGTCTTGTAGAAGGATTACCGAGAGTGGGGGTTCAACCTTTCCCGATAGTTTTCGAATCTGAATAAAAAAAACAGCAACGGCGGACCTGAGGTCCGCCCCGCGCCCGCCGCTGGGTTAAAAATTCTGTGGAGTAGGAGAATTTCATTCTTCTCATCGGTAGGTTTCTCCTGATCGGGAATCTACGATATTGGTTTATCATTTTCAATAATAAGCCTTTGGAATTTTTTTCGAGGTTCTCAGTGAGTGAAAGCTGACTAGTCTTCAACTGAAGGAAGGCACATAGCCAGTGACCAGTACAGTTCTTTGTATGGGATATGCAAAATCTAGATTCATTCATCCCATTTTTGAGTTCAAAGGATAAAGTGGTATTTCTGGTTTTTTGCTCTATGTTTTTTAACAAGGAGAACACAAACATCTTCTGATGATCGCTTCCATCTTTCAGTCTATTTTCGGCCATCACAGTTATTATTGAGCCAATCATCACTGTTCGGAATCGAAGTTTAAAATTCCCGCCCAGAAACTTATAGTTAGTTTTGTTATTGTTATTTAATTCTTTCGTTAATTCTATCGTTGTTAATTCTAGTTGTTAAAAATATCAATTTATTTGAATTGGAGTTTGAATTAATTGTTGATTGTTAAAATGTGTGCTGGTTCAAAACCACTGCCTTCTGGAGAAAGGCACGACCCGTGTTTTTTACAAATGGACGTTAGTAAAAAGGCAAATCCGCGTCCCGTCAAAGTTTTGCTCGCAACACCACCCCATTTAATTCCCAAGTGTAGTAAAAGTTCTTCGCGAGTTCCGGAACCTACTTACACGATTCGGGAACACGGACTTCCGGGAAAAACAGCAGCATCGCCTGGGTCCAGGTAAAACTACGCCGGCCGGCTTCGTAAGGTAATTGATGGTTCCCTTTATCAAGTTTAAATATTCTGGTCCTTCGAGCCGGATAAATGAACCAGCACACAAATCTTATTTATCTATCAGAGTGTACTGATCTGTGATCGTACTCTTGCTGCTAAAACTAATATATTCATAAATTTAAATTTGAATCTCAGTCCACTTTGCTTCTCTGTTCTTTGTAGCTAGTATATTCTTTGTTCCTGTACAATCAGGTATACTTACCAAACGCTTTTCTTTGTTATTCATCTTAACCTCTATGAATCATCTGATCTTCGTTCGTAATCTGTTAGCGAAGATATCTATTGTTGTTTACCTATTGAACCTAACTTCTTATCTAACTTTATCGCTTCCGATCCACCCAACAATCGTAAAAATACTTTATCATCACAAGTGTCACACGCAATTATAATGAGTACGCCGGCCGTTGTTATAACTCGAGATCGATGCGTGCGGATGTTCATTCGTCAAATCAAAGCCCTAGGAGACGAGATCAAGACGATCCGAGACAAGGGACTTGCTGCTGTTTCTTCAGCCGCTGATAGGAATCTTTTCAGCGGAATGTTTGCCACAGTAGGTAGTACCTACGAGAGATTCTTGGCCAAATGGGAGGAAACCATTATGTATTGTGAGGAAAAGGAATGTACCCCGGCCTTTCCTGATGCAAATGAAGAAAACTATTTGAGTGAAATTAAAACTTATTATTATGAAATTCAATCTTATCAAATTCAAATAGAGTCTAAGAAACAGAGTCCTAGGTCTAGCAATATAACAGATTCTTCGTTTCTCGGCGATCAATCTGCCGTTGGCCACACTCAAGGTCACAAAACTATATTACCTAAGATACCTATTAAGATATTCGTTGGTGACGTCACTCGTTGGCCTACCTTTAAACAACTGTTCATCTCATTGATTAAGGATGATCAGTCATTAACCGACGCTGAGCGTTTTCATTATTTAACTAGTTATTTAGAGGGTCCAGCTCTGGATAGTATCAGACATATAACGGCCGTGGGCGAAAATTTTGAACAAGCGTGGGCAGCACTCCTTAAAGTATATGATGATCCTAGGCAGTTGGCACGTACCTATTTGGATCGTTTTCTAAACTATAGGCCTCCACCTGGTAAACCCTCGGTAGATTCACTCCAGTCGTACCTATCTAGTGTAGCTGAGAGTATTTCGTCGATTCGAAACCTACCTATTCCAAACCTTGCAGAGTATCTGCTTTGTGAGCTCGCTCTGCGTAGCCTCGATCCAACAACAAGGGAACTGTTTGAGACTTCAATGGTGAACACAACTTTTCCCAATTTTCCTGATCTACAGAACTTCGTCCAGCAGAGATGTTCTGTTCTTAGTCATACACAGGGTATTGTATCCAGTATGGTGGCTGCCTCGGACACCAACCTCAATAGTAATACCCGGAACTCGTTCAAATCTCCGAACCGTTTCCTATCCATGCCTAATAGGAGAGCTCTCATGGCCCATGGGTCTAACCTTACACGGCCTCGCGAGGAAGTCTCACCACCGCTCAAACCCGTTTGTTTTATATGCAAAGGGGATCATCGACTCCAGCATTGTTTCAAATTTGTCGCTGCCACTCCTCCGGAACGTCTCAATATGCTCCGACGTTTCCCAGGTTGTCGCAACTGTCTACGGAGTGACCATGTATCCAGGGTTTGTTCTTCATCAACTTCCTGTCGGGTTTGTGGAAAGCGTCATCATTCGGATCTCCATCTCCCAGTCCCGGATTCTCTCCCTCCTAGAAATAATTCTAGTGCCCTCGCACAACCTGGTGAACAAGCTTTGACTACTGGTTTTGCTGGTGCCAGTACACATGAACGTGCAGGTGTACTTCTTGGCACGGTCATGGCTGAAATTCAGGACTCGCTGGGGAAATCTCATACTTTCCGAGGGGTGTTGGATCCAGGATCCATGTTCTCATTCATCACCGAGAAAGCAGCTAAAGTTCTACGTAAATCCACCCGACCTTTCCGGGGAGCGATTTCTGGGGTTAGTGACTCACCTCTTCAGAATGTCAAGGGGCAGGTCAACTTGTCTTTCCTGGCTCCTGCTCTCATAGACCCACTGAAGACAGAAGCTATTGTAGTGCCTAATATAACGCCTCCACTCCCGCTAGAGACTCTTCATTCTGTTACATGGGTGGACTACCGGACCTATCCACTCAGTGACCCTAACTTTACAGAACCCGGACCTATATCATTCCTCATAGGGGCAGATTTGTTCGCCGATGTGGCTACTGGAGCTCCCATTACTATACACGAAGATGGACCGCGTCTGTTGCCAACTATTTTCGGATTTTCAGTTATTGGTCGCTACGTCATCGAGTCCCCTTCTAAGAATGGAGTATCCCTTCTTACTCACGCTACTTTGGATTCACTGATTGAACGTTTTTGGTTGATTGAAGAGCCGAGTATTCCGAAAGTCTCTTCTCCTGAAGAGGAACAATGCGAGCAGCTGTTTCTCCAAACCCACCATCGGAGTGAGGATGGGCGTTATGTCGTATCCCTCCCATTCAAATCAGCCCCACCAGAGTTAATCCCTAGCACTTCGAGAGTTCTCAGCTGCCTTTATTCCCTGGAGTCCCGGTTTGCTAAAAATGAGTCTTTACGGCGGGAGTACATTGCTCAGATGGGGGATTACAAGTCCTTGGGTCACATGCGTCCAGCAACTGAGCCTGCTCGATATTTGATCCCTCACCACGCAGTTTTTAAGCAGGATGGGGAAAAGATGAAGATGAGGGTGGTGTTTGATGCCAGTTTCCCTACTCCTAATGGTAGCCTTAACGATCACCTACTCACCGGGCCCAAACTTCAGGCCGACATTGGCCAAATTCTTCTTAATTTCCGTCGCCACTCCTATGTTCTCCGATGCGACATAGTCAAAATGTTCAGACAGATTTGGCTGAACCCGAAAGACCGATGTTACCAGCAGATTGCGTGGCGTGATTCACCCACTGAACCTGTACAGTTCTATGAACTCACAACTGTTTCGTTTGGAATGTCCAGCAGTCCATACCTCGCACAGCGGGTTCTTCGCCAGCATGCTCTTAATTATCAGGAGCAGTACCCAGATGCAGCTCATGTTCTGTTGTGTGGAGCCTATGTCGATGACTTAGTGGCAGGTAGTGATGATCTCGAGCATCTAAGTCGTATTAAAAGAGAGTTGATTGAACTTCTTTCCCTGTGCGGTTTTGAACTAGGGAAATGGAACGCCAATCATCCCTCCCTGTTAGAATCTATGGACGCTCAGGCTGGAACGGTCAGTTTGCGTTTTGAGGACGTCCCAGCTACAAAAATCCTGGGCATGAGATGGGAACCTATTGCTGACAACTTTTCGTATGAGGTGTCCATTCCACCGCAGGAATACACTAAGAGAGCAATCCACTCCACAATAGCTCGACTGTACGATCCACTTGGTTATCTTGCACCCATTGTATTCTATGCTAAATGCATTCAACAACACACTTGGCAGCTTCCTAAGCTAGATTGGGATGATGTGGTGCCTGATGACGTTCAGGAATCCTGGCGTTTGTTTTTGCAGGAACTTCCCTATGTCTCACAAATAGCAGTACCCCGGGCACTCCCTAGGACTGATACCTCCTACGAACTGGTGTGTTTCTGTGATGCATCAGCCAGCGGCTATTGCGCCAATGCTTATTTGAGGTCTACCTCGGGATTGGAGACCAGTCTCACCCTTCTTAAAGCCAAAACCAAGGTGGCTCCGCTCAAGTCCTTGACTATCCCTCGCTTAGAACTCTGTGGCGCTCTGCTGTTGTCGCAACTTCTACAGTCGTTGGACCCCATCATCGTCGACCTCTCCATTGAACAGGTGTTTTGTTTCACTGACTCCACTATAGTCTTGGCCTGGCTACACACCCTACCTCACTTGTTGCAGACATTTGTCTCTAACAGAGTACAAAAAATCCTGGCAGTGACAAAATTGGATTGGTGGCACCATATCAAAGGTACAGAAAATCCTGCTGATGTTGGTTCTCGTGGTATTTCTCCAGCGGCTTTGAGGGACTACACTTTGTGGTGGCAGGGACCCTATTGGTGTAGTCGGCCTATCAGTGAATGGCCTATCTCCCAAGAGATCGCTGCTGTAGAGGTTCCTGAAGTGAGGACACCTCGACTTGCTCTTGTGACAGTCAAAGGGGACTCCTCGCTAATAGACTACGCCAAACGCCACTCTTCGTATATTCGCTTCATACGCACCATCGCCTACTTGAAACGCTTCTTTTTCAATGCCGGCCTTCCTAAAGCCTTGAAGTCGCATCGTCGAATCGGACCAATCAGCCCTCAGGAATTCCGAGAAGCCAACCACCACTTCATTAGGCTGTTACAACATAGTTATTACCCTGAGGTCTTCACTCACACCTTCAATGACTTGAAACCCGAGCTCCGCCGTCTCAATGTCTTCCTCGATGATACAGGTTTAATCCGAGTAGGAGGACGTCTTAAGAATGCTCCTCTACTCTACGAACATAAGCACCCTATCCTCTTACCAGCACGGTCCTACTTCACCAACCTCATTGTCGATCATCACCACCGAAAAAATCATCATATAGGACCAGCGGCTTTGCTCTCTTCCATTCACCAGACCTATTGGATTCCAAAGGCAAGGAATTTGGTGAAGCTCATTAGACACCGATGTGTCACGTGTGTGCGTTTCTCCAAGAGCTCAATTATTCCCTTTATGGGTCAGCTCCCAAAATCACGTTTTGCTGGTGTTCGCCCATTCCTTATAAGTGGTGTGGACTTTGCTGGACCCTTTTCCTACAAAACCTCCACACTTCGTAGAGCACAAACTGATAAGGCCTACCTCTGTCTATTCATATGCATGTCCTCTCGCGCCCTACATCTTGAAGTTGCCACATCACTTTCTGTTGAAGGATTCCTCGATGTATTTGACAGATTTGTTGCCCGCCGAGGACTACCTTTGGAGATGCTCTCAGATGGAGGGACCAACTTTAGAGGGACTGACAGATATCTTAAGGATCTAATTGATTGCTTTAATTCAACTGATGCCAAGTCCAGCCTGGTCTATCACACAGCTCACCTTAATCTCAAGTGGAACTTCAATCCGCCTTCCTCACCTCACTTTGGGGGAGGTTGGGAGGTATCTGTCCGTGTAGTTAAGGATCTCTTCTACAAAACGTTTGGAAATCACTCATATACCCTTCCTGAGCTTCTCACTGCTTTTACGAAGATTGAAGGCATCTTGAATTCCAGACCCATTCAGGCACAGTCTACTAGCTCGGAGGACCTAGAGCCTCTGACTCCAGGCCATTTTCTCATTGGTCAGCCCCTCACTGCATTACCGGAGCCTGATTTCCAAAGTATCCCAGAGGGACGCCTCAATCGGTGGCAGTTAATACGTGAAAGGGTCCAATTTTTCTGGACGCGATGGAGGGACGAGTACCTTCATGGACTGCAGCTCCGCCAGAAATGGGATAAGGAAACACCAAATTTGAAGATCGGAGACGTAGTACTCCTTCGCGATGAGAACACATCACCCACCCAGTGGCCCATGGGCAGAATCCTGGATGTGCATCCGGGCAAGGATGGAGTTGTGAGGGTTGTCACTGTGAAAACCTCCAGCAGCAGCTACCGTAGACCAGCTGTGAAAATGGTGCTGCTGCCGCTTCAGGATATCCACTACCCTTGACTCAAAAGGGTTGAACCTGGTCGGGAATTTGGGGGAGCATGTTCGGAATCGAAGTTTAAAATTCCCGCCCAGAAACTTATAGTTAGTTTTGTTATTGTTATTTAATTCTTTCGTTAATTCTATCGTTGTTAATTCTAGTTGTTAAAAATATCAATTTATTTGAATTGGAGTTTGAATTAATTGTTGATTGTTAAAATGTGTGCTGGTTCAAAACCACTGCCTTCTGGAGAAAGGCACGACCCGTGTTTTTTACAAATGGACGTTAGTAAAAAGGCAAATCCGCGTCCCGTCAAAGTTTTGCTCGCAACACCACCCCATTTAATTCCCAAGTGTAGTAAAAGTTCTTCGCGAGTTCCGGAACCTACTTACACGATTCGGGAACACGGACTTCCGGGAAAAACAGCAGCATCGCCTGGGCCCAGGTAAAACTACGCCGGCCGGCTTCGTAAGGTAATTGATAGTTCCCTTTATCAAGTTTAAATAATCACATTGCTAAAACCTTCAGTTCCTTTGTGCAGCATTGTTGCATAAAGAAGATCAAATTACCATCCTTCTTCATCGGACCAATATTCACTCTCCAAACCTAACATTACTTCTAACCGATCTTCAAAATCGGGCTGCATTTGTCCCTTTGGTGAGTTCAAAGGATAAAGTGGTATTTCTGGTTTTTGCTCTATGTTTTGTTTAACAAAAAGAACACAAACATCTTTTGATGAAAGCGTCCATCTTTCCGTCAATTTTCGGCCATCACACTTATTATTGAGCCAACCATCACATTGCCAAAACCTCCGGTTCCTTTGTGCAGCATTGTTGCATAGAGAAGGTCAAATTACCATCCTTCTTCTTCGGACCAATATTCATTCTCCAAACCTAACATTACTTCTAACCTATATATTCTTTTGTTCCCTCCATATTTGATTTCTACTGACTTACTGAATGACCATGAGGTATGTTCATTAGGATGGTCACAAGGCAATAGGGAAAATTTTTTAAAATAGAAAATCACTTGTGGCAACCCCCTAAAAGGTGCCAATTGACTAGAAAATGAGATTCCCAAAGTTTTAGGTCGATCGGATAACATTAACACGTGCCGCATCGAGGTTGAAGTTCAGAAAAACTCACTTTTTTTCATGAAAATATTCTTTTTTTCCTCATAACATTGTAACCAGTTGTCCTAGAGACTTGAAATTGGTCTCATTTTATTTAAAATGTTATTTTCTTCAACTTTTGTTCAAATGTTGTTTTTTCAAATTTGTATTGTTCTTTTGTGCATTTGATAGCACCCACCACCCACCTATCTCACCCTATCCTCTCCTTATGTTATGTTATATTAGATTCAAATGTATCAATTTTCCATATAACAAAGTGATAAAGATACATCAAATCGCCTGGAGGTCGGTTTCATAGACTGGAGTGTGGTTTTTAGGGGTATGCGTAAAAAGGCACATTTGTTAAAACGGACCACGTTTTGAGATGGGAAAAAATGAATAACATAAAATCTATAGCATGTAGCAAAAAAATTATGGGAGTAAAAGTTGAAGAAAATAACATTTTAAATAAAATGAGACGAATTTCAAGTCTCTAGGACAAATAGTTACTATGTTATGAGGAAAAAAAGAATGTTTTTACGAAAAAAGTGAGTTTTTCTGAACTTCAACCTCGATGCGGCACGTGTTAATGTTATCCGATCGACCTAAAACTTTGGGAATCTCATTTTCCAGTCAAATGGCACCTTTTAGGGGGTTGCCACGATTGAATTTCGGAAGTTGATTTTTTGTGACCACCCTAATGTTCATGTTGTATAATTTTCTTCAGAACTAACTTTTTTTTTCTCTAAGTATTGTCCTTTTGAGATCATAACATTGAGACATTCAGGGTGTTCACCGTTCATGACTTTCATCATCATCATTTTTGCTTCCACATCTCCTATTACTAGACGTAAGAGATGATCTTTGTATGCAATGGATCATCCATTACTAGAAATTACATCATACCGATAGACAATGACCGTTGAACTAGCATGATGTTTGAGTCCTAAGATGAATTTCCCTTTTCACTAAACCGACGTTTCAATGGTTAGTTATCAAGGCGAATTGATTTCACAATGAGTACTGATGGAACAGGACACTGCTTAGAAAATATCAGTAGCTCCCTATTTTCTAGCTCGTCTCTACCTCTTAGTAATTTATCTTCCTCTTCTATGTACCTACCAATTAATTCGTGAAGACTATTCTACTTTTAGTAGGTATTGCTACCGAGTATTACTCGGAACATCATCATAATAGGAGTCCTTGAAGCCTATTACGATGAACATAATAATTCATGATTCCATGATATCAGGCGTCGAGAACTTCAGTTGAAAGCCCATTTCCTCCGCACGCCGTAGACACGCAATGCCAACTTAATTCATTCTGTCCCCGTTGGAACCATTACTGCCAGGTTCTCCGAGTTGGAACTCTCCAGCCTCTCATATTGTTTAGTTGATGATTCTCGTTCCTGTCAACCTCAAGCAGGACCATTACATTATTCCTACCGATTATCCATGTAGAAGGTTGTAGAGAAGTCCCTAAGTAATAGTGTACATGGATGCTACCGTCTACTCCTCGGCATATAAATAAATAACGCCTGGTCCTTCAATATTTGACTTGGAAATTATTGCGATGGTCGAAGACGTTAGTACAGAATTATATCTTGGAAATGAGCGAACGCCCCAACGACAAGGTGAACAACTCACTATCATATTAACGGAATACTATATCATTGGAATCGTCACGTTAGGTTTTAATCGACAATATACATACATAGACATACCTCGGTCGTGACAAAGAAATGCGTTGACCAAATTGGGAGGATAGAGCTTCACCTCATAAAATGTACAGAAGACGTGAAAAATTAAAAATGTCTGCCCGAGTGGCACATAGATTCCACGTATCCATAACCCGATTGTATAGATGATCCGATGCATAGTAGTTAATCTCAAAACAACAATCTCTAAGTACCTTCCACTATCCTCATAGGGGACCATCTACACGCTAATCTGAACAATCCTGGGGAATTTCATCAAATTCGGATGAAAAATGTAAGTTTTGTCAGAAGAATTCATTTTTCAGAAGCTACTGTCAGTTTTAAGGCCTTGATTTTCATTGGAGACCATCTACAACTTAATCCGCATAATTATTGAAAATTTCATCATAATCGGATTGAAAATGTGGAAGTTATGGCTGTTACAAGGAATTCACGTTCACGCAGGCGCAGTTGCTACTATCAGTCCGAGGGTGATGATTTTCATAGGGGATCGTCTACAAGCCAACTCGCACAATTCCTGGATATTTCATCGAAATCGGACAATAACTTCGCGTATTTATGCCGGTTACAAGGATTTCATGGCAGACACACAGACACGGAACCAAAGTTCTTCAAGAAGGTCTGAAATGTGAAACGCGAGTGGAAATTTCGATTTTGGAGAACTTTTTTTTCAACCTTGAAAAGTGGAAACTAAGCTTCCGCTACATTGGTAGACTCAGAAGCAAAATAATTTTACATTATGAATTAGTTTTCGAATCATAGAAATTATTTTATCGATCATGTTAAAATTTTCTGGATTGATAATCAGCAGCTTTGAAACATGAAATGTGCATGGAAGTTTAAATTTTAGAGGACCGAACATTTTGCTTCCAAGTCTACCAAGGTAGCGGAAGCTTTGTTTTCACTTTTCAACGTTGAAAAACAAAAGTTCTTCAAATTCGAAATTTCAACTCGCGTTTTATGTTTCTGAACATTTTCGTTCCGTGTCTGTCTGTCTGTGTGTCTGTCATGAAATCCTTATAACCGGCATAACTATACGAAGTTTTTGTTCGATTTTGATGAAATTTTCAGGGGTTGTGCGGGTTGGAGTATAGACGATCCCCTATGAAAATCATCACCGAACCGCCGCTGCACGTGAATTCCTTGTAACAGCCATAACTTCCACTTTTTTTTATCCGATATTGATGATATTTTCAGGGATTATGTGGATTAAGTCGTTGATGAAAATCAAGGCCTTTAAATTGAGAGTAGTCTCTGCGCATGCGCAAACGCAAAATCCTTGTAACAGCCATAACACTTACATTTTTCATCCAAATTTGATGAAATTTTCCAGGGTTTTTCAGATTGGCGTGTAGATGGTCCCCTATGAGGGTAGTGGAAGATACTTAGAGATTGATGTTTTGAGATTAACTACTATCATCTCTCAGTATATACATCCAGGTTATGGATACGAGGAAGCTATGTACCACACTCTTGGCCGACTTTTTTTTCAGTCAAAGCTTCCTTATACCCGGCAGATATTGAGGAAGCAAAATATTATTCTTGGTTTTCGTGAAGTACCATTTATAAGTAACTCAACATGCCCTACAATTGATAACGTGGTAAGTATGGAATGAACGAAGGATGATTTCATCTAATAATTTTTACTTCTAAATGAAGGTTATAAGCTGAGTATTTCAATATCATAATTCTTCTCAATATCATAATCCAATCAATTCGCCACCATCTGCGTATCCTTCACCATCTGTTAAGAAAAAGTTCATTATAATTTTTTTTTCCATCAAAATTTATTTCCATAAGATAATTTAGTTACTTATGCACTGGAGAGGAATCGAAAATAATGTCGTAATAACCAACAGATGCTGAATAAACTGCTGAAGACTCGATTATTTAATTGGAGTTTTTAGGCTATCTTCCAGTAATATAAACAGAAAAATTATAACTAAAGATAGGTTCTTTGCGGTTTGAGCGTGCGCACGTGCTCAATTAAAAACGCTGCAAATTATTACGCAAAGTTATATTATTTTTCACAACTCACTCGCCTGCAAACAACACTGCTTTGCCATTGCCGTTACCATTACCAACCAATGGTGCAATCAATTTTGTTTTTAAGAAATAAACGCTTCACACTCAATTCGAAGAAATTGAGAGTTGTGAGAGTCTCCGTTAGAAATTTGATTACCTATTGGTTGCTGAGGACGCAAAACTGAGTACATCTCGAAGAAACGAACAACGGTCGCGTTTTGGTCAGCTAACATTTTGAACGGAGATTAGGCCACTTCTGCGATTCACACTCATGTTTCTTATTTATCGTAAGTCCAACCATTACTACATTCAACGCGAAACTCCTCAGGTGAGGGTTAAACGTTGGCCCTGGCGGAATCCCTCAGCAATTTCAAACCTGTTGTTTTCCCCACCTCCATGCTCTTTGGTACTCAGTGTTGCTCCCAAATACATAAATTTGAAATACAATATTTTCTCTTCAAAATTTACTATACAGGGTGTCTACACTTTCGATGGGCATAACTTCAGGGTTCGATGCTACAAGGTATTTCCAACAAAAAATGTCTCTTAGCAATTTTCTCTTAACCCACTCAAAATTCCTTTTTTCGCACTTTAAAGTTTTCCTTCGCGTTTTCGACCTTACGGCACTGATATCGTCATAACTCCCTTATTTCTCCTGAAAATTCAAATCTGACTACACCGTTAGAAAGAGCGTTAAATTCCTAAGCTACCTAGTGCAAAATAAAAATCTTTCAGCAATAAAATAGTTTCAAAAAATCGAGTCAAAAAGCCAACTTTAAAAAATTTTCGAAACTTGAATTTCTTCGACCAAAGTTTTCCCTCTAAATCCCTGCCCATTTCGAAGGGCGCTCTTCGGAGAAAACATGCTCAAATTGTCAGCTTTCCAACGGTCTATCAATTTTTCTTTTTAACATTCAAATTGGAAGAGTAAATGACGTTTGAATGCCAGAAAACGTGTGTTTTACAAGCAAATCCAGTGTTTTAAGCAGTTTATGGTCCCCCTCGACCTCAAGATGGCTTGACGATTTTGGTATCATTTCCTATGTAATTTTTTACGCTGAATCAAATAGTGATACTTCCGAATGATTCCGACTGCTAGAAAGTGGATTTTTTGAAGAAAACCTCCGGTTTTCGTACATAAAATACACATTATTCGTAAATGTGGTAGTGAGCATGAAGTAACACCTTTGAACTCAACAAAAACTTCAATCAGCTAGAAATTAAGTGTTTTGTTGAGTAGACAGGTGTTACTTTATGCTCACGACTATATCTACAAATAATGCGTATTTTATGTACGAAAAACGAAGGTTTTCTTCGAAAAATCAATTTTCTAGCAGTCGGAATCATTCGGAAGTATCACTATTTGATTCAGCGTAAAAAATTACATAGGAAATGATACCAAAATCGTCAAGCCATCTTGAGGTCGAGGGGGACCATAAACTGCTTAAAACACTGGATTTGCTTGTAAAACACACGTTTTCTGGCATTCAAACTTATTTTACTCTTCCAATTTGAATGTTAAAAAGAAAAATTGATAGACCGTTGAAAAGCTGACAATTTGAGCATGTTTTCTCCGAAGAGCGCCCATCGAAATGGGCAGGGATTTAGAGGGAAAACTTTGGTCGAAGAAATTCAAGTTTCGAAAATTTTTTAAAGTTGGCTTTTTGACTCGATTTTTTGAAACTATTTTATTGCTGAAAGATTTTTATTTTGCACTAGGTAGCTTAGGAATTTAACGCTCTTTCTAACGGTGTAGTCAGATTTGAATTTTCAGGAGAAATAAGGGAGTTAAGACTACATCAGTGCCGTAAGGTCGAAAACGCGAAGGAAAACTTTAAAGTGCGAAAAAAGGAATTTTGAGTGGGTTAAGAGAAAATTGCTAAGAGACATTTTTTGTTGGAAATACCTTATAGAATCGAACCCTGAAGTTATGCCCCTCGAAAGTGTAGACACCCTGTATAGTGTAAGTACATATTTTATAAATACTCACATTTAAATAATCGAATTGAATAAGCCTGTATTCCATCGTGTCATAGAGTGAACCAAATGTACCTAATGAACTAATTTGTTGTTTGTGTTACTTAAAGCGTTAGGTGTTTGACGTGGTTTCTTCGGCTTTATTTAGTCACTATCATCGTAGCAACGAGGTTTCGAGACAAACTCCACTTCCATTTCAATGCTATTGAATGGAAGTGCTCTTCCAGGCGTCTCCAGCATTCGAGGAGATCTTCTTCACTCTTCACATCACTGATCAGCTGAGTGAGCTCGAAAGCCATTTTTTTCTAGTGTATAACCAAGGGTGTTGTGAGGTGAAATCAGATGTTTTTGACTTGAATATTTCATAGCATGGGTCAATCACAAATTTTCTCCTCGACAAAGCGTTACCCATTTAACATGATTTTTTAGCTTAATTATGGCCGACTAGTCAGCATACATCTTTTTGATGAGCATGAGTTTTTGAACAAGTGGATACACATTTTTGTAAGCGGAATTTCAATCATTCAAAATCTTGGAATCGAGCAATAAAAAAAATTTCAACTCACTAAAAAATTGTATGGTTTACGTTTCAAAATAAGCAAAATCCGAAAATCGAGAGAAAGAAAAAAAATCCGTCCGTCAGCTGCTTTCCTTTGTTACCAAATGCCGATTATGATGAAATTCGGTACTTCGAGCCCGTTTGGGGTCTCGCTGTGCCTCAAAGCATATGGTGAAAGGCAGTCACTTCTGGTGTGAAAAATAGGTGTTGTAATTTTCGAAACGCTCTAGCTCAAAAACTTTCGTTGTAAAGTTATTGTTTTTTAATCAATTCAAAATTGAATTGAATTTTTATAATCGAATGAGACTACGCAGAGCTCTGTAGGACAAACCGATCGCTCCCTACGAGGGCTTAAGAGTTAATATAAATCATAAACACTTATGAACGAATGAGTATGAATCGCTCAACTTTATCTAGGCGCATTGTATCAATCGCACTGATGGAAATAGGTCTAATCTCCTTTCATTAAACGGGCTCATTGTTCCTCCCTTTTAATTAAGTTTGGTGTTGTACTCAGTTGTGTTTCCTAAGCACTGAGAATCAAATTTTTAAATGAAGGCACCCAAAACTCTCGGATAGCGATGTCGTTGCTACATTTGAAATGGACGTCGCGTTTGGCCCTACTCAGTGTCAAAGGTTGTATTTATGTCACCATGTATCAGCGTGGTGATACTTTATCACCATCATAAAAATGACAAAGTGTATTATGCTTACACATCGTTCTACACCACTTCAATTGAGGAGGATTATTTGGTTCGAAGAGAGTCAATAATTTTCTCTTCCTTTTTTGGTTGAACAGCGATATAACAATTAAGTAAAATTTCAAAACCAGATAATCTTGTATACTCCGTCAAAACCTCGATTTCCAACCGCTTTGTAAGATTATCTTTTGTTTGATTCGTAAATCTATCTGGTTGTGCACCACGCTCCCGGAATTTCGAAATTTCTGTTTATAAGGGTAGATTGAGGGGATCATTTCCTTCAGAATAGGGCGCAATTTCAACATACATTGAGGGCTCTGTCCTAAATCCTCTGCAGATGTGCGTATTTCTTTTTTTGTTGTTCGACTTGAATATGTTTAAAATTTATTGTTCCTTAAATAAATTACATAGCAAGACTATAAAATTCATTCAAATAAATCAATAAAAATAAAATTCATATGAAATGTCAATAAAATTCATTAAAATGTATTCATGAAATTTATAAAATAAAATTATTTATTCAATGAAATTCATATAAATTTTTATATTTGAGTGTCTTTTTAATTTAAAGATTATAATAATTATAATCATGCCTCCAAGGCAGTTAATTATTAACATGCCTCCAAATATTAATGAAATATTCATTGTGCCATTATGGCGGACTATTTTACTTTCTATCCATGGTTTTAACAGATTCCGCTCCATCAGTCTAGTTATTTCTGGCCTCTCCATCACGGTAATGGTGAACCTTCGTGGAGACGGCATTGTAGATCAATATAACCAACGCAATATTAAACAAGACTATATTAATGAGCTGATATTAATCAGGTTGGGTGAGTGAGACATTATACGTTGTGCGAACATTGGAGTTGGTACATTGTACGATGTACCCGTTAGATAGAAGCAGCAAGAAAATGCACTACTGTATAAATTAAGTGAGCCTGTATGTAGTAGAACTAAAGGGGAAAGTAAGGGTACGATCGTGTGCAGCATGGGCAACAAAGGCCGTATGCTTCCTGAAATGGGCGTAGTCTAAGTACTCTCCTCCACCTCCGCTTCCAGCTTTCTGCGAGATAAGAAAACTTTATGTTCGGCCTCCCGAGACCTCTTTAAACTGGGGCATTCGATACGTAGGGGCCTCTTCATACGTTACTCAGCAACGTGAGACGCGGATTCCGTGAGGCCGCTGTGGGAGTTTCTATCAAATTTTTGGTAATTTTTTCAGCAAACTGATGTTGAAGAATTGATGAAGTCTGAATTTGAAAGCAGTTGATGCCGGGCTTCTTTCCTCCATCGATGTTCAGTATATGTGGAACTTACAGCAAATGAAACGATCGAACCAATATCGCAATACCTTTGTAATCAGATTGATTGACGATAGGTAGGTAAGTCAGTAAGGCAGTTGTAAACCTGAGGTTTCGATGAAGAGAAGCACCACCAAAAGGAATACAGCAATGTAGCTTAATATATTTAGAGTGACTAACCTCATGAGTTTTCGATCAACCCTGGCCGGGAAGCACTTATTTTTTTGGTTTCTCTCACTAAGCATATGGAAATTCCTTCCACTCCTCAGAACACCTCGAAAAGCCTTTGAAACGTTGAACTAAAACTACTAAAAATTTTTTTCTTTAAATACAACTTTAGGTAAGTTTCGATAAAATAAATATTTATTTTGTTGACCCCCCCCCCACCCACACACATTCTGATTTCATTATTATGTTCGCAAGAAACTGGAAATGTGGAAAAGTAATTCTAAATTAAATAAAAAGAAGTCGAAACGTCTGTAGTAAAATTCAACACAAAATTCTGATTGTCCCCGTCACAAATGAAAATTTTAAAAAGAAAAAACACATTTTTTGGTTGTTAAACTCGTGCTTTGAAGAAGGAAAAAAGTCTGCCACGTGGGTGTGGCACATAGCTTCCTCGTATCCATAACCCGATTATATAGATGATTCGATGCATAGTAGTTAATTTCAAAACACCTATCTCTAAGTGTCTCCACACGCTAATCTGGACAATCCTAGAAAATTTCAAAAAATTCGGATAAAAAATGTAAGCGAGTAGTAAGAATCTGGAGGTTTGAGCAGTGTCAAAGGTTAAAGATGTGAATGGATCAAAAAATTACTGCGATGCGCTACCTCTGAGCTATTGAGGCCTGGTGAGAATATGAGATTCCCACGTCACACATGTGAAATTACGCGGGTAAAGAATTGGGAGGGCGACAGATGCACGGCTGTTACAAGGATTTTACTTTTGTGCATTGCGCAGAGGCTACCTACTGTAAACTTTAAGGCCTTCATTGGGGACCTTCTACAACCTAATCAGCGTCATGTCATCGAAATCGGGTAGAAAATGTGGAAGTTATGGCTGTTACAAGGAATTCACGTTTGCGCATGCGCAGCGGCTACTATCAGTCCGGGGGTGATGATCATTGGGGACTATCTAACAACCTAATCCGCATAATCCCTGAAAATGTCGTCGAAATCGGGTGAAAAATGTGGAAGTTATGGCTGTTACAAGGAAATTCACGTTTGCGTATGCGCAGCGGCTACTATCAGTCCGAAGGTGGTGATTTTCATAGGGGACCATTTAAATACTAATCTGTAACATCCCTGATATTTCGATGAAATCGGATGGAAAATGTAGAAGTTATGGCCGTTACAAGGAATTCACATTTGCGCATGCGCAGTCGCTTCTGTCAGTCCGGGGATGATGATTTTCATAAGAGACCGTCTACACACCAACCCGCACAATTCCTGAAAATTTCATAGAAATCGGACGATAACTCCGTGTACTTATGCCCGTTACAAGGATTTCATGACAGGCACACGGACACGGAACCAAAATTGTTCAAAAAGGTCCAAAACCCGAGTGAAAATTTTAATTTCGTAGAACTTTTTTTCTTTCATCCTTGAAAAGTGAAAACAAAGCTTCCGCTACCTTGGTAGACACGGAAGCAAAATCAGAACCAGGTTGAAAAGGTGAGAAAATTACATCAAAACAGTTTCTAAAAGTTTGATTGCATTTTTCCAAAAACTGCTTTTTTGTAATTCAGAGGTTCAAAAAATTATAACTTTTCAACGGATTAAGATAACGAAAATCTGAGAACGGCATCGTGTTCAGAAGCTTCTCGTCTCTGATGAATGACAGTAGTTATACTTCATTAACTGTTTATAAAAAATTTTGAGTAAGTACTACAGTTTCAAAAAAATTTTCGAATAATTTTGAGTACATTTTTGAAAATTATTAGTTCACTAGTGGGTTGTACTCAGTTTTTTATTTCATTTAAGATGAACGCAATCAGATGGACGGCAGGTGTAGGGAACATACAGCGAACAGGGGGGGGGCAGCTGTGACCGCGGTCGCTACGGCACGCGTCCTTTAGCGACGTTCCTCAGACCGGCCACTGCGGGGAAGTCGTGTGTTCGTGTCTCGTCGCGGGGGGCATTTTTTCAAGCGTCCCGGGCTCCCCCCCCTCCCGTCCAAACCTAGGGCGGTGAGGATATGGGAAGCCATGAGCACACGCAGCAGGAACTCATGAGCCACGAGCCATGAGCGAAATTTTCAGAACAAATAATTCTGAACTTTTCAGAGAGACAGCTGATGGCAGTAGGACGAACATTAAACCTGAAATAGTTGTTTACTTTACTTTTACAGGCAAACTCCATTTTTAATTATATAATTAAAGGTAGCACCCTTGTTAATAATTACATACGGTTAAAGTTTTATAAAATTGTGAGTATAGTTTAATTCTCATAATTAATTAAGGGTACCTTCTTAAAAAGCATAATCCAGGTACATTTGGTGCCTCTATTGTGAAGATGACCGCGGGAAATTTAGGGAAAGGGGATCGTTGAGAAACTTCCAACTCCTCTTCCCAACCCCGTTGGCTCCCCACCTCTGAACTTTCCGTCAGCTTAAAGCCCTCAAGACTAATTACATATTTATAGGAGTTGGCTGACCCCTAAACTCCTGTAGCGGATTAATGTTCTATACGAAGCCTTTAGAGTCTGCTAAGGCCTTCCATGCTCGGCTAAGCATCCCCTTACTCCTATTTAATTATGAATCAAACTGGTTGTTATTAACATAAGAGAAAGAGAAAGGTGGAAAACTTCCAACGCAGGTTTCTACCACAAATACATTTGGTATCTTGATGTTAATTTTAGAATAAACTTCGCAAGAAAATAGATTATTTACCATTTCGATGTATGCGATAACTGAAGAGACTCACAGTAGTAAAAGCTAGGAGAATATGAAATTATCACATTTCAGGATAGTTTGACTGATTAGAACGTTTGAAAAGTTGGATGGGTTGAGTAACTTCCTCGAACAGAATGGTTTGACATGAAGAGTAAATTCGTGTAGAAATTATTGATTGTATTGTTCAGCAGTAGGTAACACTGATGAATGCCCAGAATAAAACACGATTCACACGATCATGCTGATGGTTTTCTGAGGTGACTTTGATCAAAAAGATTGAGACGTCATTCCCAATTATGTTGGTTATTTTGTTTTCCTTTGGTACATTATTTCCAATATTGAACCTTTGAAATAAGGAAGAAAACAAAATTTTAACTAACCTTGAGGCCAAGAGGGGGGGGGGGGAGAGAAAGAAATGTGCGCGAGTGGGAGGGAAGATGCCAATAGTTTTTTCCATCTACCTCAGCTGTCGGTTGATTAATTTGAAAATGAAAGTGATACGAGTTCATCTTAAACAAATAGACGTAGCAGTAATTTATTGATGATTTTGCGAGAAAAAATGTAAACTATCAAATTATTTTATATTTTTCAAGATCAGGTAGTCAAATAGTTGACAAAAACATGCCCAGCACGTATGTATACTCATTAATCTAAGTTTTTGCAATCATGAACGTATGAAAATATTGATTAGCAAAAGTGACTATTGGTTTTCAATTGAAATGTTACTGAAATAGGCAAGTACTTAGCAAGGTAGCAAGTAGCAAGCCAGGTAGCCTGGAAAGGACATGGGAGGAAGGTTGGTTCTAAGCAGGTAACAGGTAGAAACATATTGTTTAGTAATGCATGCATTCCAGGGGACGTCCCATTGGATAAGCATTAGATCAGTTTAACCAGAAGTTAAGTGATAAAACTGTTTCACTCGATGTCATTTAGTTATTACTTTAGGCAAGAAATACTGACCCCCCCCCCCCCCCCACCAACATTATCCACCTTAACATTTCTAGCGGCATGGGAGCCTCGAATCTGAAGAGCATTTTAAAATCCATGATCTACGTTACCCAACATGCGAATTCGAGTTCAACCCCCCCCCTCCCCCCCCCCGCCACCCCAACACCAACAATGGTGCCAGTCTGGCACCAAAGCGGAAATACGTCGTAACATTGAACTTTCATCTGTTAGTTTTGGTAGGCAGTCCGTCGAAGTTCACATCCGCATTCAAGGTGAAACACAAAAAAAAAAACACGAAATAAGCGGTTTATGGCATCATGGCACCATGGTGGCACCACTATTAGTTCCATGGTGGTACAGAGAATAATTCATGAAAATGTGGAGGTATAATGAAAATTTTTCCTCAATTTCAAAGCTTGGGTACAATTAGTAGGCAGTACAGGAGCCGAAATATTGAAAAATCGGATATTTTGTGAATATTATCCCCCACTCACCCCCTCCCCTCGCGAATTTTGGTACTCTGGTAAAATCGTGTACAACTCGGAAGTTATTTGAGTCAAACAAAAAAAGAAACACGCAAATCGGTTGGAAATTGAGGCCTGGGCAGAGTTCACAAGATTATGCACGCAAACGCACGTTTTTTAAGCATTAACCCCCCCTTTCCCCTCTTAAAAAGCAAAATCCAAAATTCCGGCGCCGTAGTGCACAACTAGATAGTATTTCGCGTCAAACGAAAAAAGAACCACGAAAATCGTTTGAGAACTAAGGCCTGGGCAGAGTACACAAGATTATACCCAAAAACGCACGTTTTTCGAGCATTAACCCCCCCTTTCCTCCTCTTAAAAGGCAAAATTCGAAATTCCGGCGACGTAGTGCACAACTAGATAGTTTTCTGCGACGAACAAAAAAAGAACCAGGAAAATCGGTTGAGAACTAAGGCCTGGGCAGAGTACACAAGATTTTGTTACACACACACACACACACACACACATACACACACACACACACACACAGACATACACCTATGGTTTTTTTCGCGGATTTGGATTCAGAATGGTCTAAAACGGATTACTGTGTGGTTATTTTTCTTTTCTGTTGAGTGTTGTCCAACTTTACCCCAGATCGATCGCATAAGGACGCCCAAGTCTTACTGTGGGACGTCCTAAAAACTAACGTCCATTACTTACTTCACCTAACTGATCCCTGGCGGATTAGTACTATAGGAACAGAGCACCCCAGTGGACCTGTTCTACCTATAATGACCTGCACGCGTACAAGTGTAATTATTCCTCAACAGGTATAATCCCATTCACCATTGAATGGAAGTGACAATACATTATTGAACCCAGCAACAACTAACAACTTTCGATTTAAAGGTACACAGCTATTGGTACCCAATCAAGGAATTTTCGAAGGCAATTTTTCGAGCTTTCGGAAACCCAAGAAGTTGACCTCAAACACATCAATGGATAAAGGTTCTGTGAACTTGCGTGAAATCCTGCTCTATGTTTAGGATAAGATGTTTCCACCACTTTCAACTGCATTCTTACCGAGTGCAGCTTATTAGTGACAACGACCTATATCACTCGATAATAATTATCAATTGACAATTATCAATTATCAATAATTGACAATTATTGTCAATACTAAGCTACATACGGGTAATTCTCAGAAAAAGCTCAATCTTCCATGCTCAAACTTTGAGTAAGTGAATCTTTACCAAAAAATTCATGAAGTTTCCTGGGAACATAAAGAAGAATTTGTAATGCAAGACAGAGCTCAACTCACAGTTTTTAGTCTCAAATTTCAATTTTGAAAATTTATAGTGCGGCGGTAATGAGAACTTGATTTTTTTTAAGTCCTTGGTATTGAGAATACCGTATTAGTTTCACAATTCTGTTTAAAGAAATTCATGAAGTATCCTGGGAACATAAAGAAGAATTTGTATTGCAAGATAGAGCTGAATTCACAGTTTTTAGTCTCAAATTTCAATTTTGAAAATTTATAGTGCGGCGGTAATGAGAACTATTTTTTTTAAGTGATGGTAATGAGAAGCGCAGTTGGTATTGAGAATATGGTATTAGTTTCACAATTCTGTTTCTACCTTTCAAGCAATTAGCTTGTCCAGTTGGTTGGATAAGATGATTATATTGAAAAATCTCCATTTCTCTTTTCTGTGGATTGATAGGGAGGGAATAAATAAACTGAAATCAATGAAAATCACAGTAGTATCAATGTAGTCCAAGTAGGTAAAGAACTGTAAAAAAAATAAAACACTCAGTTAAATGACATTAAAAAAACTCTCATCAGTCTACAACATAATATATATCAATCTTCAACTCTTTATATTATTTAACTTGACAATTTTGTTAATATTCGTCACATTAACTTAATTACATCACAGATTTGTTTCATTAACTGGATAGTAAGTAGGCAAATATTTTTTAAGAAACTCTCGACCATACTCTCTTCTCGTCGATCAGCCTCCCTTTCTTGTTCGCACAACTTTTCAGCTGCGTAAAATGTAGGGCGAGTCATCTGTTAGGGTTACCTAAGGGAAGGATAAGAATTTTTTCATTCTAAGAGCTTAGGGCAATATGGAGATAATAATATCAGAATTCGAAAACCTAATATCGTTTTATTTTTAAAAAACGTAGAAAATAATATTTATACTTCATCTTTAAAATACTCAACTAACAACATTTTCTCGTTACCACACGCCTATTATCATTACCACCGAACTTTATTAAGTTAGTGGTAATGAGATGGTTTGATGTGTGGTAATGAGAATTCCAAATTTGAGAGCTTGCCATTATCGTTCTGTACATACCATATTCCTCATTCTACGCCGTTTGAGAAGGCAATTAGTGGGCTACAAAAAAATGGGATCTGAAAAAAATTAGTCACCAACATTGAAAGAGAATCATTGAACTGTGGTAATGATAACAATAAATGTACGCACCTGAAACGTGACCTTAAACAACCGCTCCTGCTTGGCGGGGCCCCCCTAAATGGCGGTGGCGAGTTCCCTGGCGCTCTGCAGTATTGCCACTACGATTCTCGTCGAAAGTTTGCCAAAAAACCCTGTTGGTCGCTATGGGAGGGAAAATCTTGATTCTTGTGCGGTAATGAGATTTTTTTCAGATACACAGTTCATTATCACTTGTTGAACCCCCAAGTAAACTTAAACATAGAAAAAAGCTGTTTCTGTGGAGATTTGTTGGTAGGCTTCCAATTTCACTGAATCTTTTCAACATAAGGACCTTTCCCAAGGCTTGGGAGGGAACTTTCATCAGTAAAACAAAATAGTTACAGGCGGTTATAATGAGAATTGAGTCTTTCAAGACCCAAAAAAATGCATCCATACCGCAAAAATAAATAGTTTTTTCAGTGAGAAGCGCAGGGAGTGGTGAGATGAACACAAGGGGAAAGAAAAAAGCAACCATAGGACTAGTTTGTATGGAGAAAACCTCGAGATACACTAGGCTTGATCTTTGTGTGAGAATCACCCATACCTGAATGATAAGAGTGAAAATTAAAAAAAAAAAAAAAAACCAAACTAAAAACAATGCAAATTATGACACTAAGGTTTATTATTTTTCTATATAGATCACTCGTCTGCAAAGAACATGGCTTTGTCATTGTTACCACCAAAAAACATGAAGAAAAACATCGATCGCGTTTTGGTCAGGTACAATTTGAACGGAGATTAGGCCTCATTTGTGATTCACACTCGTGTTTCTGATTTATCGTAAGTCAAACCCTTAAATTCTCGTAGGGAACGAACGGTTTATCCTACAGGGCTCCGCGTGGCCCCTAAAAATTCAATACTATCTTAAATTGATGGAAAAACAATACCTTTATATCAAAATGTTTTGAGTTAGGGCGTTTCCAAAACTTCAACCCTTAAAAGTGATCTAAGTAAATCAAACAAAAGCTTCAGGGCACAACTAGGAGCCCCAAATGGAGCCCACATAGGTACCAAATTTCATCAAAATCGGTCAATTTTAACTGAGGAAAGTGCCGCGTACGGCGTACGGACGGCCACATTTTTATTCGATTTTTGGATTCTACGTACCTAATTACTTTGAAACCTAAGTTTTTGGGGTAGTTAATCCCCCAACAAATTTTGAGGGGAGTTAATTTTTTTCCCTTGGTCGATTCCAAAGGTTCATTATTGAAAATAATAAACCAAAATGTATGGAATTTACCTTTACCATTCCAAATAAGTTAGTTTAAATAGAAGCTGAGCGAATTCGCATTTTCAGATTGAAAAAAAGTTCATAACTTTCGGAGGAAAATGCGGAAAACATTTGACTGCAGCACCGACGTCATCTATTTTTGACATTTTCATGTCTTTCATATGGCACATAAAAAAAAATCGTCACGAAATTTGTTGCGACGAAATTTGTCCCAAGTCGCCACAATGATGATTATGACCATCAGAAGTGAAGTTGTTAGGTACTTTACAGGTAGGTACTTTACAGTTAGGTAGGTACTTTACAGTTTGATATTACCAGATCAGCTGAGTCGAATTAGTAGTTTATGTAGTTTATGGGAGGTATGTAGGTTTATGTAGTTTATGGGAGGTATGTAGGTTTATGTAGTTTATGGGAGGTATGTAGTTCATGTGTCGGGAGGGGAGGGGGGGGAGCATGAAAATGTTTCAATGTGTTGCAGACTCGTATGCAAGCGTTTTTTGAGAAAAATGTGAAAACACCCATTTTGTAAACTAATTAATTCCCAAAAAGTGGTTTGCCATGTTCTTACTTAATATTACTTAGTTAGTTTATCTGAATCAATAGAGGTAGAGTTTATTCACAACTTTAATCACGATTCTTGTCGTTCATTTCAGGACTGTCCTTATATTTGACGATGATATTGCTCCTGAGTCTGGAGAAATGTATTTTTGGCCCTTCACAATCAGTGTCTTTAATGAAGAAAGATTATCCATCATCTAAATGCAATAATAATAATTTCATGCGTATTCCAGTTTAACTGTTCCGAAGACATCAACTCAACCCGAGGAGGCAGAGATTTTCTAGTAAGTGGAACGGATTTCTTAAAAACATAAATATATTATTGACATATTCTAATTATATCATAATTTTCAATGGTGTAATCGACACCTAAAGGTGACTAAGACTCCTTGTATTGCAGTGTTTAGTCATTGCTTGCATCAAAAATCCCTCATTGGAATGAAGACCGAACAGTATATCAGTCCAAACAATTTTTGTCTTTGAAAACAAAGCTTCCGCTACCTTGGTAGACACGGAAGCAAAATCAGAACCAGGTTGAAAAGGTGAGAAAATTACATCAAAACAGTTTCTAAAACTTTGATTGCATTTTTCCAAAAACTGCTTTTTTGTAATTCAGAGGTTCAAAAAATTATAACTTTTCAACGGATTAAGATAACGAAAATCTGAGAACGGCATCGTGTTCAGAAGCTTCTCGTCTCTGATGAATGACAGTAGTTATACTTCATTAACTGTTTATAAAACATTTTGAGTAAGTACTACAGTTTCAAAAAAATTTTCGAACAATTTTGAGTACATTTTTGAAAATTATTAGTTCATTAGTGCGTTGTACACAGTTTTTTATTTCATTTAAGATGAACGCAATCAGATGGACGGCAGGTGTAGGGAACATACAGCGAACAGGGGGGGGGGGGGCAGCTGTGACCGCGGTCGCTACGGCACGCGTCCTTTAGCGACGATCCTCAGACCGGCCACTGCGGGGAAGTCGTGTGTTCGCGTCTCGTCGCGGGGGCATTTTTTCAAGCGTCCCGGGCTCCCCCCCCCCCCCCGTTCAAACCTAGGGCGGTGAGGATATGGGAAGCCATGAGCAGCAGGAACTCATGAGCCACGAGCCATGAGCGAAATCTTCAGAACAAATAATTCTGAACTTTTCAGAGAGACAGCTGATGGCAGTAGGACGAACATTAAACCTGAAATAGTTGTTTACTTTACTTTTTTTTTCAATCACAGTCAGTGGTCGACCCCCA